>CM076572.1:448996992-449596992 GCA_034641835.2 Pinus albicaulis
GGCTGTTTTCCACTCAGGGCTGAGAGGGAAGCTGTTGAAGGAGATTCCGTTGTGGATCAAAGCCCTGATGGTGGACGAAGGGTTGATTTAATTCCGCAAAGCGGGTATGGAAGCGTAAACCACCCGTACTGGGGGAAGGGTTGAGGGGACCGATGTGGTGTAGAATGTGAAAGTGGGGAGCGGGGAATGGAGGCTGAGGCCGCATGCAAGTTGCGGGAGCTACGTGCACATCGGCGGGCACAGATCGCCGATAGGTGGCGAAGAAGGGTAATGTGAGATTTGAAGAGAAGGGAGATCGAGAGGAAAAATCAAAAGGAGGCGCCTCCGAAGATAAGAACTATGGGATTGGAGACCCGTGAAGAAGACGGGACAGCAGTGGAAGTGCAGTGGGTGCATGGGAGCCCAGCGACGCGAGAAAGAGAGATCGTGACTAGCGAAGATAACGGAAAGATGCAGCCCGAAGAAAGTTCCGATGACGAATGGCACGGCGTGATGAAGCAGATGTTCCAAGATCAGACGGCACCCACCCCTCCAGGAAGCCCTACTTCTCACCTTCTGCAAGGCCAGGATCCCGACCTTCCCCTGGTACTGTATCAACCTTTAAGTAATATTTTTATTCAGTTACAAGCTTTGAGTTGGTCATACAATAGTGCATCAGTGTCAGTAACGTCTGGGAACAGTAGTGTTCCTAGTAGTAGTATTTCTCCTAGTGGGACCGTTATGCAACCAGGACCGGGAGGCTTTATCCTGGTTAATTCTCCGCAAGTACACATGGCTGGATCTTTCACCCGGTATCCAGAGTTCTCTGGCTGGGGAAACGACGACGTAGAACAACACTGGTATTTGTGCGAAGCCATCTGGAGGGCTCACCAGACGCCAGATGCAGGGAAGTTAATAGAATTCCAAACCACGCTCAGAGAGAGGGCTCTGCGATGGTTTATCAAGTGGTCCGAGGCGCATCCTAACCCTGTAATTGCGGACGTGAAGCGGGATTTTGTCCGCGAATTCAAGCTTCCCCAGACAGACCAGCAGGGCCTGTCCGAGCTGTGGGAAATTAAGCAGAAGGAAGGTGAGACCGCGTGGGAGTTGATGCGGCGATTCAAGGATGCGATCGGGAAACTCAACTACCCGATCGATCCAAACCACCAGAGGGACTGGTTCATCAAGGCTCTACTCCCCTTGACACGAACCCCTCTTACTCAGCAGAAGATTGATAATCTGCAGGACGCTTTGGAGCAGGCCATGAAGATTGAAGCCATGGCGGGCTACCCCCAGGAATATCGGGGGGGGGGGGGAGCGGCCCCGCAAGATCCTTCTTTGTTAGGGTTGCAACACCAGATTTCCAGCTTGACTGAAAAGCTCAAGGAACTTCAGCCGGTGAGACCAGCGCGACCGAATGTTTGGTGTACTCATTGCCTGGTCGAAGGCCACGTCGCAACTGAATGTCCTCGGTTGCGCGGGACAGGGGCAGGACCCACGGTCGCAACAATCCAGGGGGGTCCACCACCAGGGGGTGGTGCGGCGATGAACCCGCAGGGAGTCTACCGGCCGCAACAGACCTTTGCGGGGTTTCCACCGCAACCGGGGTCCTCCACCACAGAGTACTGTGAGATTTGCCGGACGATGGGGCATCCTTCTCGGATGTGCCCGATATTACAGAAGTACTCCACGGTTCCGAATAATGTATACTGCGAATTTTGTGTGTCCACGACTCACAATACTGAGCAGTGCAGGGCTCTCGACGCACTTGCAGACCGACTGGACCGTCCCTCCTACGGGGTGAACGAGGCTCCAAGAGGAAGAGGCGGAGGCATGCGGGGAGGCCGCACAGGTGGACGCGGTCCGATAAAATGCTACAACTGTGACTAGGAGGGCCATGTGGCTCGAGAATGTCCCCTTCCATGACGACCATGGTGTTCCCAGTGCCGGGTCAACGCCCATGCTACAGAAGACTGTCCGGAGCTCATCAAGAAGTGGGAAGAACGGGAGAGGCAGAGGGGAGCGAATCTGATAAACTCAGAACCACGAGGCGCTGCAACCCCTGACATGTAGAACATCGCGAGAGTAATGCGGGGCAGAAAGAAGACTGGAGAGGATGCCCACGGGAAGGAGCCCGCTCGAGTGGTTCGGCCAGCATCCCCGAAGAAGTTGATCAGGCCTAAAGTCCAGAAGAAATATTTCCAGGAGGCAGTTGAGGCATTCGCCCAGTTGCGGAACGAGGGAGGCTTGGAGGAGCCCAAGTTGCCGGAATCTGGTGCGTAGAACGTCGCAGGTACTGTGGTCGAGGATTGGCTTCGGCTATTCCTCAGGATTGTTGATAACGCTGCGCTGCGGCAGCAGCTCAAGTAGGCTTTGGACGGAGCACTGCCGGGGCGCTTAGAGCTTAGAGATCCGGTGGACGCCGGCCCCCAATACGTGCAACGTGTCAAGCGGAACAAGCAACGAACAGGCAAAGAATTCCGGCTTAACACGCAGGTCGCAGGGTTCCAAATCAGCGACACCATGTTGGACTTGGGGTCCGACGTCAACATACTGCCACGAAAGACATGGGAGGCTCTTGGAAGGCCACGGCTAGCCTATTCACCAATCCAACTTAGGATGGCGAACCAGTACTGCATTTTACCAATCGGCCGGCTCGAGGGAGTCGAGGTCGACGTTGCAGGGGTGAAGACATACACCGATTTTGAGGTTATTGATATCATGGGCGACAAGGATCCCTATCCAGCCTTACTCGGTATAGATTGGGCTTTTGAGAACTATGCCATCATCGACCTCAAGAAGGAGCTGATGATCTTTGAGGATGGGGAGGTACGGGTCACCCAGCCTCTCGACCCGTATCAAGGCCCGCAATATACAGAAACAGTGGACAATTGGGAGGACGCTCAGATAATGGACCACCTTTACCAGATGACTGCAGGAAAGCGGGACGATTATATTAACCCGACCGCGACTGGCTCTGTCAGTTGGTGGAGTGTGCAGAGCTCGGAGCTCGGATCCGAACTTGCTTGGGAGGACTGGCAGCAAGGGGGGTATGAGACCACCACGCGGAGATGTGCCTCCATTACTCAAGTCCGGTGGGTAGGGACTGAGATCCACGGATATCCCACATTGTCAAACATGCAAGCAGTCAATACTTTTATTGCCAAAGTGGAAGACCGGGTCCCAGCTGAAAGCTGGATACCACTTTTGGATGTGGCCTTGCAGTCAACGTCGGCACGGTGGTGGAAAAATCACCGCAACACTCTGTTGTGATGGGAGTGCGTGGCGAAGGCTCTACGGGCATGCTTTAAAGAGGATGAAGGACCCTCCAGTACGCTTAAGTATCATGGAACTTCCGACCCGCGACACCATTTGCGGGCCTGTGAGGAACAGTGGCGTAGCACACGGTACCCTGAGGAGCTGTGGGTCCACAGGTTTATCCACTCCCTAGGCACCATTCCCCAGGCCTGGTACCTGGAGGAAGAGCAGAAACGGGAAACCCGCTCTTGGCAGGCAGTTGCGGACAAGTTCGTTTTGAGCTTCTCGTTCAAAGGCGAGACGACGCAGGAGTCTCAGGCCCTACAGGAAATCAAGGAGGTCTTGTTTTTCCACCAGCCTGAGCCCGATAAGGGCCCGGTTGTCTCACGACCTGAGGTCAGGCGCAAGTTGGTTTGTCACTGGATTGATGGGGATCCGGAGGACGATAGTTTGGAGGACCTCAGGCATCTCTATTTTGACGAAAAGGAAGGTGAGCGGAGAATCAGTGAAGAGCCGACGACTGAAGGAGTCAATTTACAGCCGCTCAAGACAAAAAAAATGAACATTGGAACGGACGAGAAACCTAAGCTCGCAACGGTGGGAGATTACTGGGACGAGGAGACAACAAAAGAAATTTTCAGCCTCCTCCGGGAATACGAAGATTTGTTTCCGTCTTCAGTTGCGGACCTGAAGGGGATCAAGGGGGATCTGGGCGAAATGCGCATCACGTTGAAGCCGGGGGCCAGACCGGTGAAGCACTGACCCTACCGGTTGAATCCACGTATCAAAGAGAAGGTCAAAATGGATATTGACAAAATGCTGGCTGCAGGTCTTATTTTCCCTGTAGAAGAAGCCGAATGGGTGAGTCCCATTGTCATCCATAACAAGAAGGACAAAGCGGAGATCCGGGTCTGTGTCGACTACCGGAGCCTGAATAATGCTTGCATCCACGATCCGTTTCCCACTCTTTTCAGCGATGAAGTTCTAGATCATGTCGCAGGGAACGAAGCTTACTCCTTCACTGATGGGTTCTCGGGCTACCATCAGGTGCGCATCGCCGAGGAAGACAAAGCAAAGACGACCTTCACCACTGAGTGGGGATCATTCGCATACCACGTTATGCCGTTTGGTCTGAAGAACGCATCGGCTGTGTTTTCCCGGATTGTCATTGCTGCTTTCCGGGAGTACATTCACAAGTTCCTGGAGGTCTACATGGACGATTGGACTGTCTACAGTCTGTTGAAGAAACACGCCTCGCTGTTGCGTATTATGTTTGACCGGTGTCGTCAGCTGCAGATTTCCTTGAACTTGAAGAAATGTATTTTTGCAGTACCATTCGGCACACTCTTGGGCCACGTGGTGTGTAAGCAAGGGGTCTGCATTGATCCTGCCAAGGTCGCGGTCATCGTCCACATGGAGGCCCCCGAGACCGTGAAGCAGTTGCGGGCATTGCTCGAGCACACAGGATATTACAGACGGTTTATTCGCAACTACGCAAGGATTACGGCCCCTCTGGAGAAACTGTTGCGGAAGTCAGAAGCGTTTGAGTGGACGGCGGAGTGCAGGAAGGCACTTGACACATTGAAGGAGAAGTTGGCGACGACACCCATACTTGTTCATCCCGACTGGGATAAGCAGTTCCATGTGCATATTGATGCGTCCGGAATTGCACTTGGAGCTGTATTGGCGCAACCCGGGGAGACGACAGTTGACCACCCCGTGTACTTCGCGAGCCGTCAGTTATCGAATGCGGAGAAGAATTATACCACGACCGAGCGGGAGGCGTTGGCGATGGTGTACTCCCTCCAGAAGTTCCGCCACTATCTTCTGGGCGGAAAATTTACATTCTTCACGGACCATTCTGCATTGAAATATCTAGTGAATAAGCCTGTGTTGGAAGGAAGAATCTGTCGGTGGCTACTACTTTTCCAGGAATTTACGTTTGAGGTGATTGTCAAGCCTGGCAGGTTGAATGTTGGTCCCGATCATTTATCCAGGTTGGAGACAGGAGAGAATGAAGGCCCATTGGACGATCAGCTACCGGACGCTGACCTCTTCCGAGTTGAAGCAGTACCAGATTACCTGGCTGACATTGCCACTTATCTGACCACGGGACAGTGCCCTCAGAATTACACCCCGCTTCAGAAATGCCACCTGGTTGTCCGGGCGGCCGACTACCAATTGATCGCAGGGTAGCTGTACAAACTGGGGCTTGATGAGGTGTTGCGCAGGTGTGTTCTCGACCATGAACGGGAAGCAGTGATGTGGGAATGTCACAGTGGTGTTGCGGGAGGGCATGTGGGTGCGAAACCCACCGCCAGGAAGGTGCTCCAAGCTGGCCTGTGGTGGCCGACGGTACATGCAGACTGTAAGGCCTATGTGAAGCGTTGCGATGTTTGCCAGCGGACGGGAAGGCCTTCGCACCGGGACGAGCTTCCGCTACACCCAGTGCATGTGTTGTGGCCGTTTGAAAAGTGGGCTGTGGATTTCGTAGGTCCCATCGCACCAATCGCTCGACATTCCAAGGCCCGGTACATCATTACCACCACGGATTACCTCACACGGTGGGCTGAGGCAGCAGCGGTACGCGACTGCTCGGCAGAGACCGCTGCCCGGTTCATTTTTGAACACATCATCAGCCGCTTTGGCTGCCCACGGAGCTTGACCAGCGATCAGGGTACGCATTTCATTAATGCCATGGTCAAGTCACTACTGGACACATTTATGATTCAGCATCATAAAAGCAGCCCATACCACCCACAGGCAAATGGTACTGTGGAAGCTTTCAACAAGATTCTTGAGAAGGGCTTGACTAAAATTTGCAATGCTCAACGCGACGATTGGGACGAGCGCCTCCCAGCGGCATTATGGGCCTACCGGACCACAGTGAAACGTTTGACCAACCAGACACCATTCCAGTTGGTGTATGGCCGGGAAGCTGTGATTCCCGCCGAGTTCACGGTACCCAGTCTTTTGATCGCAACGTCCCTCCAATTCTCAGAAGAGGAGTCACTTCGGGAATGCCTCCAGGAGCTACAGGAGATGGATGAGGCCCGATTCCTCGCGGAATTCCACCAGAAGGTTTAGAAGGCCAAACAGAAAGCGTGGCACGACTGCCACATCAAAACCAAAGCCTTCCAAGTTGGCGGAAAAGTTCTCTTATATGACAGCCGGTTCCAGAAGTTTCCAGGCAAGCTCCAGATGCACTGGTTGGGACCGTACTTTGTCATCGAGATCCGTGACTCAGGCGCCGTTCGGTTGGCACAGCTGGACGGCACAATTCTTCTCGGATGGGTGAATGGCGCACGCCTGAAACCCTACCAGGAGTAGGTACCTTTCACTTTTCATCAATAACTCTCGCAACCGAGAGAACCCGTAGAGTAGCTTAGTCGAATAACTCTCCCACAACCGGGATGAGCGTAGGGAGTCTTTTTCGTTCATAGGCAGTTTGTCAAATAATTAGTCAGTTGCGGGTACCTCACCGCAACCGACTGTGGTCGGGGCGGACCAGTCCATCGTGTCGCCGCGCCAGTCCAGCGTGTCGTTCGCGTAGGATCCATCCCCGTGCCAGTGTCAGTCCAGGTCATTTCCGTCAGTCCTTTTGTCAGTCCGTAGGATCACTCAGATTTGCTTCATAAATTGCCATAAGTATACAGTAATCATACCATAATCATTTTCCATCACCCGCAGTTCCCTCAGCCATCGTGTCCGCCCATATTCCCATGACGCCGTCAGCAACTGTCAGATTACATACAGGCACGCGATTGATCGCATGATTATCGCAGCTGCTAAGGATAGAAAGAATTAATTGCCGTTATGGAGTCTCATCAGCTCCGCTCGTGCCAACAGATGACATAATTTGCATGAAGGCTACCAGACCGAGAATGACGGACCAGTTCAATTTGGAAGTTGCAGCGACTCCAGAGAAATTACAGCCTTCAAACGCGCCGCACTCAGAAAGGAACTCCAGAAGAATCCTCCAAGTCTACCAGTGCCGCACCAAGATGCCGAGAGCTCTCCTCTCCGTCCCCGAACCAGTACTGGACAACCGAATTCACCGCATAGAGTCTCTCATTGGCAAGTATGACAATGCAACATGTATGGACGCCAACCTGTCCGACCCTGCGGAATTCCCCCACCTCCATTGGCAGATTTACATGGAGCACCATTATACGCCAGGCAGCAGCTCCAACAGTCGGATGCGACCAGAATTCAGGGGCCTACAGCAGTCGTCCTTGATGCATTTGAGGACTCTTCCAGTTTTCGGAACTACGGGACCGGCTCTGCAATGCACCCGGTTCCTTCTCAGTCGGATACAAAACGGGTCCCTGTGGCTCAATGAAGAAATTCCAATCCATGCCGAAGACATTCATCGGCTTACAGGGCTATCTCTAAACGGTGCAAATGTCTCCGCTGCTGGCCAGAAATCCTCCAAGCGCGCCCAAAATTCGGGTGACTCAGACCTGTACACCAAGTATGGCACTCGCCGAGGTGGCAAAGGTGCCAAAATTGACTTGATCAACAAACCAAAAATCTGCTTTGCTTGCTACCTGATCGCTAGCAAGACGATGCGCCACTACACGAAGGGAGAATGAACCCTGGACACAATTTCCATTGCAGAGCACTGCACCCGGGGCGCTAAGCTGAATTGGTGCTCTTTCGTGCTGAAGGAACTCTTCGCGGCTTGCGAAGAAAACTACAAGCGTACCACCAGTTTCATTTATGGCTACTTGATTTTAGCTTTCGCCATGTGGAAATGGCACCTTCCTCCTGTCCGGTTTCCGGCGGAGACGACCGCAAGCCAGCCTCTTGCGATGAAATACACCCCCTGGCAGGTGTCCATGGATCCCAGCACCAAACAGGTGAACACGGAGGCATTTCGGGCGTGGTACGGGATGATGATAGATGTGGTGACCAACCAGCAACGGGTGCTTAGGCACTTGTTGGACGAGTACAGTGAGCAGGTGTGGTTTGGGGTCAGCCACAGGCACACCTTCCTCCGGCCAACTTGCGTGCCGGACACCACCTTTCACATGGCGCCCCTCCGGTTCCAGCTGAATGATGACACCTTTCACCGGGAGGTCTCTGCGTGGCCGGGGGTCGTCAAGCACGTCCGCGACGGGATCACCCGCTATAACTTTGATCGCATGCTGCCGGCACAGCGGCCTGCCGCGACCGGCGCGGCGGGGTCCTCACAGGTTGCGGCGGAACCTCCCCAAGATGCAGCTGAGGCTGCACCGGACCTGCCTGAATCGCTTGTCCCGATCGTCGAGCACCTCAATGACCAGGTACGACGACTTAACGTGGCCACCCAAGTTGCTTCAAGTGGTGCCCCTATATTTCCCTCCTTTGCTGAATTCCATATCAGTCGGTCTCGTGTTCCCTCCAATACCACCCCCCTCATTTCTCCCATTCCCACTAACCTGTTCACCTCTGCCACCCCTATCATCACACCAATGGGTGAACCGGGCCCCGAACCCGATTCATCAGACCCACCTCCATCCAAGAGGGCCCGCATTACTATCACAGATCCAGTGGTGGATCTTACGGACGATGATCCACCAGCCACTCCACCCACAGCGACTTTGATTCCGGAGGAACCTCTGATCGATCCGTCAGAGTTCCTCAACCTTCGCCTCCCTCACACTTCTTTCACTCCGTCCACCGCTCCCACCGGCCGACAACCTGCCACCTCCTCCAATCCATCCAATTCCTCAGCCACTGTGTCAGATTCTCTAATCCGGGAACTTTTCGGAGGCGACTACGGGGTGGAAGTCACCTCCAGTACTGCAGCCGTGGTATCGCCGGTTGACCCCGTGGCCACGGCCCAGGACCCTCCTGCTACTATATCTACCAGGTTCACGAATGATGGGGCCAATTCGGCTACCCCTCCCCCAGAGCAGACCACACAGCAAGACCGACCGGAGTCCGAGATGGCCACTTCAGTACAGCAGTAGATGCTGGTCCATCCTCCAGAGACTTCAAGCCGACCAGCGGCCAGCAACCAACCTTCGCAGGAGCGGGTGCCGGAGCAGGGCACACCCAGCACGACCAATGCTGAACCATGGAGTACAGCACAGCTGTACTTGCTCATTCAGCGGGCGGCCCTCAAGGCCGAGCAGATTCACACAGATCTACAGCAGTGGTGTGCTGAGCAGCGTAATCAGATCACAGCGCTTATTGAACAGCGCAATCAGCTGACTAGGGAGAAGACCAACCTCCAGGAGTAGGTCAACATTGCTGTTCAGGCGTTGTCCAACGTATGGCCTGCTGCAAGGGCTCATTATGCTCCACTCCCTGCTGATATAGCGGAGAACAATATAACACTCCAAGCTCACCACCTCAGGACTGTTTTCACTGTTGTTTGCAGGGGGAACCAGGAACTACAAGCGGCGTTAGCCGCACGGCCATCCCTTCCAGATCCACCCAGTGTCCATTCAGAATAGGTGACTGCCAAGCAGACGCAGGCAGTTAGTATGCAAGCAACTCTCCATTCCACTGCAGCCGCGACTTCTGCCCCTCTGCGAAGTCTGCAGGATTGCTCACTCGCGCTAACTGTCAAGACGCAGCCTATCGCTGCCCAGCTGCAACAGATTTCCCGGGACATCCAGGCGACCGCGGACCTAGCAAGGTTAGATCAGCTCTACGCCTAGTCGGACGAGCTTGAACTTCACATGCAACAGACTGAGGCCGACTCGGCAGCGGCCAAGCACGTCATCCGGGAAATTCGTCCGCCCATCCGAGCCCGTGCTGACTCCATACACCAGCTGGATGCCAAGGCCGAAGCCCAGCTTGCCACGCTGTTCGGGGCTGACCCGACGACGATAGATGAAGCCGCCGCCACCCGGATCTCTCAAGAAGCCGACTTGCTTATGCAGGAATGGCAGCAAGCGGTGGCGGAATTCACCGAGCTTAGAGATACAACGCTCCACCGGGTCTCGGAGTTGGGGCCCTTGTTTGAACAACCAAGTGGCAGAGCACAGCAGGAAAGGGCGCAGGGTGACGGCACAACAGAACAGAGCACGGGTGCCAGCGGGGCAATGGAAGTAGAAACTGTTATTTGTGATTGACTCACGGACGAGTCAAGGAATTGTGGTCGGGGCCTGTTGGGGCCCTTGTTTTTGTTTAGTTTTGAAATCTTGGCCAAGACATTTTGAGCTTAGACCCTTTTTGAGTTGCGGAATAAATACACATGGCAACCGTGACCGCGCTGCAACTACCAGGAGTTGCGGAGCTACCAAGGCGGCACGGAAGCACTCGATAGCTGGAGATAGAACAGGGATAAGTGCAGATGAAGGAAACACAGCAGAAAATAGAAAGTGGAACACGCAGACATCAGAAGAGAAGCTGAGAGAAGCCGAAGTGAAGATACAAAGGAACTGATAGTTGCAAGAGCGGGTGAATAAATAACAGTCACCCGGCCGAAAAGAGGAGGGTTGAAGGATTGCTGAAGAGGTTGCGAGGCTCGAGACAGGGAGAGATGCGTAGGGCGTCTGCGGAGGATTCATGCATGTTCTTCATATGGTTTCTTATCTTCTCTATCCTACCTTTCTGTTCTGAAACCCATCTGTATCAGATTTGTAGCTATCTGTGGGAATGCCATGTAACCATGTGTTCTGCCAAGAGATTAATACAATGAAGGATTGCTGTCTCAATAAGATGTTCATGTGCTTGTAACGTGTTCATGCTGGTTTAAAATTTTATTTGCGAATGTCTTAATGCTTATTAAGTGATCTTGCGTATATAGCTTTGTATTTGCAATGGATGCACTGTTCTTCTTTAGTTGTGGGGTTGTTCCTTGCCATTGATCTCATCCCCTTATGCATGTGGTTGCGGCACGCCTCGGGTGAGACGCACTGCTCTCCAGAGCAGGGTGAAAATGCTGGTGTGTTCCTAGACTACACCGGACCCCTTTGTTGGCCACGACTCTTGAACCTGGGTCTTGTCTGCGAGACCTGACTTCTCGCCAACAGTACCCGAACGATCAAGTGAACGAGATAAGAAGACCTCGGATCTAGTTTCATCCATCTGGGCTGCAATTTCAGGATTGTTGTACACATCATATGTACGATGGCTTTACATACATATCATCATCTGAACATGGGCCTATATCTATAGACATGTCTGTAATGGGCAACATTCCAATGTAGATGAATTTATGAACTATGTACATGTTATTAGATATTTTATGTGCTGAGCATGGGAATGCCTCCCTCAGCAATTCGTGATCAAGATGAAAATATCATGATGTAATGTATTGTAAGATTGATGTAGGTCACCACTCCACTTTAGTTTCATCTCATCACATCGTAAAGCATCTCATCCAAATACTATTATTATTATTTTGGCTTCATGCTTTAGGGGGTAGCTGTGATAGGTCATCTTGGGCATCATCCCCCATGACCTGGTAAAAATGGACATCATCCCCAAGACTAATGAAATAGGGTTTATCATCCCCTCATATTTCAGTTTCTATATCCCCTAAGACAAGATCAATTCATTCATGGCTTCTATTGTGAGATTTCCAAGGTTTGAAGTATATGTTATATCACTTATTGACTCACCAACGCAGCCTATAAAGGGACTAAAATCATTACAATGCAATATCCTCCATTCAAGGGTGCACTGCAATGCACTTCCCGAAATTCAAGAGTGTGTTGGACACCTGGGAACAAAATTCTCATTGTTCCGGGAATAACCACATGGCCAGTGCCTTCTATAAGAGTCCATATGTGTCAAAATTTGAATCCAAGTGTCCATATAACACCTATGAACTTGGGAACATGTCTTGCCTATTATTAGAAAGTCATTCATTGAGAAAATACCATCAGTTTCCCTATAAATTAAGCACTCATTCTAGTGTTAGGGAAGGAAGAAATTTGGTAAATTTATGCTGTTAGATTCTCATTTGAGAGAGTGAAAGTACTAATATTCTGTTGGTGTGATGTTGGATGTGATGAGGCTAGAATGAAGCTGTAGCTGGTTGGAAACAAATCGTTCATTGGTTGTAACCTCCCCCTTCTACTCTTTAATAAAGATTGCTGTTCATTTTCCCATATATATGTCTCTATTTCTTGTGCAATGGATTCTTGAATGATATCTGTATTTCATATCTAATCGATTTGATTGAGTAATATAAGTAGATATATGTATATTGCATGTTTTTTTTATTCTCTTTTTGTGCTTGCAGGAATCGATTTGGTGATTTGAGTTGGATTGAGAGCGACAACTACAACGATAGAAGGAGAAGGAGAAGAAATTGAATCACAAGTATGCTCTTTCACCGTTCTGTAAATCTGCTTGTTTTAGAGAAAGTGATAGTAAATATTTCCTCCGTTGTTCTAAGTGACTAGCACCACACTTAGGGAATTCAATTTATCAATAGATCACAATTCTGCATAACAGACATGGTTTCAGAGGCAACCCCTTTTCGACATTCCTGCCCTTGATGTAACTCCCTCCTGTCTCTATTATGCATTATTGCAGATTCCCATATTCCTGCTGTTTGAAAATTTGTGCATTCAGATTTTTTTGCTGCTCCCTGCTACATTCAGATATTTTTGTGCTGCTTCTTGTTACATTCAGCTTTTTTTGCTGTTCCCTACTGCATTCGATTTTTTTTTTGTTACTGCTTCTCTTAGTAGCTGCAGCCTGAGCCTGATCATCACTCCTCGCCGTAGCCTGAGCCTTCTCACTCGCTCATCACTCATCACTCCTCACCTCTCCTCCATCCCCGCAACCTCTCCTCTGTCCCTGCAACCTCTCCCCCATCCCCGCAGCCTCTCCCCCATTCCCATAACCTCTCCTCCATCCCCCTCACCTCTCCCTCTCCTTGTTCCCGCAACCCCATTCCATGTTCCCGTAGCCCCGTCACCTCTCCCTCTCACCTATCCCCCTCACCTTTCCCTTTCCCCATTCTAGTACCCCTATTCCTTGTTCTTGCATCCCCATCACCTCTCACTCTCCCCCATCCCCGTCACCACTCATATCCTCCCGCAACCCCTCCCCCTTACCACTCCCCTCCCCCTCGCCACTCCTGCTCCTTCCCATTCCCATCCCCTCCTCCTCCCCTCCCTTCTTTCACCTCTCCCTAACCCACCTCCCCCATGTCAACCTCCCCCATGTCAACCTCCCCTAGGTCTGAACCTCCCCAGGTCGACCTTCCCCATGTCAACCTTCCCGAGGTCTAACTTCCCCTGCACACACAATTTTTTTATTTTTATTTATTTATTTATTTTATTTTATTTTTATTTATTTATTTTTAATTTTTATTTTTAATTTATTTTATTTTTATTTTTTAATTTTTTAATTTTTAATTTTTTTAAATTTATTTACTTATTTATTTACTTATTTATTATTTTTTATTTTTTTTCAGTTTTTACACAAAAATAAATAAATCCAAAACTGTTTTTTTTTTTTAATATATATATATATTTTAAATAGCAGAATATACATTTTTACCAGAATTGAATTTTTTTATAGCAGAGTGCATTTTCACTCCAGAATTGAGTTTTTTGCAACAAAGTACATTTTACACTAGAATTGAGTTTTTTTTTCCTAACATATTTTTTTCAAAAGTTACAATGCATTCTCTCATATCTATTGTGGGATTTGTTCTCTCAGGCAAGGAGAACTATCCTGAATGGTCTTAGAAAATCAAACACACTCTCATTTTTAATGAGTTGTGGAGAGGAATTTGTGAAGGAGAAGGAGACAATCCACCAACAAATCCCACCTTAGAGAAGGAGATCACCATTTGGGAAAAAAAGAATTGCAAGGCCTATGCCTTGATTGAAAATTTTGTAAATGAAGAGGTGAGTCTCCATATTACAATGTTTTCAAATTCCTATGAAGCCTTGAGCAAATTAAAATAACTCTATGAATCACATTTAGAACTTGAAAATTTTTAATTAATGATTAAGTTGTTCAACCTTGAATTGAAAGATGATGACCCTCTTGCTTTAGCATCAGAAGTAAGATCTATCATGCATGAAATTAAGAATACTGGTGTATAAGTTGACATACCTCTCATAGATTATGCTAAGGCATTGTATCCCACTTACTCACATTACCTTGAGTCATTGCAAGCAAGTGGAAACCTCATGAAGATCAACTTTGATTCCCTTGAGAAAAATTTTGTAGAAAGAGAGAAGTATTTTGGAAAGAAGACAACCCCTCTGTCTTCTAAAGAAGCTGTATGTTTCATACATGGAGAGAAGAATCATGCTCAAGGTTCTTCCAGAGGAAGAGGTGGCCGAAGAGGAAGAGGAAGAAGGAATTTCAGAGGAAGGTGGGGCAGAAAAACTCAAACTAAAAAATCTGATCTTCATTGCATACACTGCAGTAAATATTGGCATTATGCATCTACATGTAAGCTTCCTTGGGATAAAATTGAGCAGCAAATAAATCAAGAAAAAGGTAAAACTCATGACAAAGACAAAGGTAAAGCACTTGAATTTTCTCATTGTGTTGTAGCAGATTGGAGTAATTGAAGACTTGTTTGATGCTTCACTTACTTCTTAGAGAAATGATTGGTTTCTAGATTTAGGAGAAACATGTCACATGACTTTTAGAAAATATTTTTTTAAAGAATTTATTGACAAGGTTGATGGATTAGTATACTTTGCAGATAAATCTAAACTCAAGTCATCAGGGCTTGGCACAATCAGGATTAAGCTGCCTGGTCTTCCAGATCATCCTCTACATGAGGTTCTATACCTCCCTAAGTTGAGGAGAAAATTGTTGTCCTTGGTCCACATCTACCAACAAGGAGACTCTATTCCAATGTTTTATGGCAAGTTTGAGGTCAGAAAAGCATCATATCGCTTACTTGTAATGAAGGGAATAGAATAAGGAAGACTCCTAAAGCTGCAAGATACCTCTGCTCATGCACAAACTTTGCATTCAATTCTCATCATGATGAAGGTACATTCCCATCAAGTCTTTTATGGCATGCTAGATTTGGACACTTAAACTATGAAAACCTTCAATTTTTGAAGAAAAATGGTGTTACTAGATTGCCTAAAACTCCTAGGAAACTTAAGCAATGTGATGCTTGTATTCTAGCAAATCATAACAAACAGTCCTTTCATGATTCAAATTCCAGAGCACATAGAAAAATTGAGTTTATTCATTCAGATTTATGTGGCCCCATGCTTGTTGCTTTTGAAAATGGAAATAAATATATGATGACATTTATTGATGATTACAACAGAATGTGTTGGGTTTACTTATTGAAGAACAAATTTGATGCCTTTCAAACATTCAAGAATTTTCATGCATGGATTTAAAATGATGCACAAACTCATATTGGTTCTTTGCGCACTGATAATGGAAAAGAATACACTTCAAATGAATTTGAAAACTATCTTCGCCAACTTGGGATCAAACATCAAACAACTATGCCCTATAATCCCCAAAATAATGGTGTAGCTAAAAGAATGAACAAGACAATTTTAAATATGGTTTGCTTCATGATGTTTTTTAAGTATGTAAAATTTATGTCTTGGGCTGATGCAGTTCTACGTGTTGTATACATAAAGAATATGTGTCCTTCTAATTCAATCAAAAAAAAAAATCCTTATGAAATGTGAGATGGCCACGTTCGTTCGGTAAAGAATTTTATGGTCTTTGGTTCCACCTGTTATGCTTTGATACTTAAGGTACAAAGAAATAAACTTGGTGCTAGAAGTTGAAAATGTATCTTATTGGGGTATTCCAATACCTCCAAAGGATATTGTCTCTATGATGAAGTCAATAACAAGTTTGTGGTATCTAGAGATGTCATATTCCTTGAATATTCCAAGGCGGACAATGTTGTTGAGCGGAAACTTGATCACTTGGACAGATTCACACATGCAAAGTCATTTCAAGTATTTGATAATCAGATTCCACATCTTGAAGGGGGGATTCATATATTGAATCAATCTATGGAATCACCTTTTGAAGCACTCTCTCCCCCACATGAAGAAACAACCATGGATGACACTTTGAATGATGTGATTGACAGAATTGGGAGATTGAATCTTGATTCAATTCCAACTCAGTCAAATGAGCAGCCTGGGCCATCTTAGAAAGGTCCCTCAAAATAGCTGACAAAGACACTAGAAAATTTTCGTCCTGATTAGGTTGGAAAGACAGGAACAAGAATTTCCACCAGGAAAAATGGAGGTGACATAGATAATTTTGATTCACCTATTGATATGGATATTTCTTATAGATGTGAATTGAATTTGTCTATAGATCTTGAACTAACTTCCTTCAAAGAAGCTGCTTCTTATGATGAATGGAATGAAGTGATGCAAAAGGAGTATGATACCTTGATAAAGAATGGCACTTGGAAGCTGGTTGATCCTCCATTGGGAACCAAAACAATTGGCTACAAGTGGGTCTACAAGAACAAGTACAAAGTGATGGCTCACTTTACAAGCACAAAGAAATGCTTGGGGAAAAAGGTTTTGCACAGAAATAAGGGGTCGATTATGAGGAAAATTTTACCCCCACAGAAAATGGGCCACCATCCATACACTCTTTTCCCTAATAGCTTAGAAGGGTTCGAAATTCCATCAAATGGATGTAAAAACCACCTTTCTGAATGGAGATCTAAAGGAGAAGGTTTTTATGTCTCAGTCAGAAGTATTTATTGTAAAGGTTCAAGAATACTGTATGAAAGCTTATAAAATTATTATATGGCCTTAAGCAAGCACCATGAGCCTGGTATGAGAATTTAACTAAGAATATTCTGAAACTTAAGTTCAGACATTTTGATCTTCATGATCCAACTTTGTTTGTTAATAAAGTTTGGAAAATAGTTGTGTATCTTGTGGTGTATGTATATGATCTTTTGATGACAGGGAACAATGAGATTTATATTGCATACATAAAGAAAGAATTGAAGAAAGGTTTTGAAATGACTGATTTGGGCTATGTTCACTACTATCTTGGTATTGAAGTAACTCAACATCCTAAATTTATATTCCTTTTTCGAAAGAAGTACATTTGAAAGATTTTGAATTTTTTTGGCATGGATGAATGCAATCCTTCGACCACTCCAATGGAACAAAACTTGAAGCTCACATCCATTGAGGAAGGAATTCGAGGATGCAACGAAGTATAGAAAACTTGTAGGAAGTATCATCTACATGACTACTACCAGACTAGACATCTCATTTTTTGTTGGAATCCTCTCCAAGTTTATGCAAAAACATTGTGAAGTACATTGGTCTGCTGAAAAAAGAGTCCTAAAGTACTTGAAGGGGACTCAATACTTTTGACTCAAATATACATAGGTGGGTGACTTCACCTTGATCAGATACTCTGATTTAGAATTTGATGGGGACAAAGAAACTGGGGTATCTACTTAAGTTTATACTATGAGTCTTGGATAAGGAGTTGTCTCCTTGAGATCACGCAAACAGTGAGTTCCATCAGATTCCACAACTGAGGAAAAATATGTGGTAGCAATTGAAGCGAAAAAGGAAATTGTGTGGATGAGGAAAATCCTAGAATATTTACAGATGAAACAAATCAATTCAAGTCTACTCATGATTGACAAAAATTATGCATTAAAGTTGGCCAAGAACCCAAAGTTCCATGATCAAATGAAGAAAATCAATAAAAAATACCATCCGATTTGACATCATGTTGAGGTAAAAACTATCCATCTACGTCATTTTCCCACAAATGAGCATACTCTAGACATCTTCACCAAAGCGCTTGGAAGATAAAAGTTTAAAAACATCAGAATGATGCTTGGACTCACAAACATCCCTTCAGATTAGAGGGGGGGGGGGTGGAATTGTTGACACCTAATCCTAAGTAATTGGGTGAAATTGTATAATAGTGTAAATTAGGAAATAAGGAAGTCTAAGAGACATTGGGAAATGAATCCCAACGATCTCACCTCCATGTGTAAATTCATGTACATCCTCTATCAAATTCATATTATATTTTGTGGATTTACCTCCTGGTCTGACAGACATCATGCTTAGAGCATACGATGGTCGACCTTCAACTCCCATCGGTCTATATCATAATGTCCTTGTAAACTTGGAAGGAAAGACAATACTTATATACATTGAAGTCTTGGATGCACAAATTTACTACAATATACTGCTTGGGTGGAGTTATCTATATGCCATGACTGCAATAATATCCTCTGTCTTTCTGGTGATGATGTTCTCCCATGAAGATCGAATCATCACCATTAACGAGCTTACATACTATGATAATAAACCCATCACGACTCTCGATGTCATTTTACCTTACGTAGACACAACTACGAAATCACTCATACTGTATCAAGAATTTGGCCTTGGTCAATTAAAAGCATCATCGATCCTAGGATTGTTCCTAGGATATCCCCCTATAACACTTGAGGCATCCCCAAAAATCACGGGGGCACCAGTGTGCATGAGGCTATCATCAAATACCGAGACCATCCTGGAGATGGAAATTAGTAGTATGGAGACTGAAGCCACTGACACAACTTTCCTACACTACACCATCGCCCAAACCCAATTTTATACCCCCCACCCATTTTTGTGTCAAAGCAAGTATTGCCAACTATTACATTGTTGAACATGGCTTTCGCAATACCTGTTTGGTATTCGGTCCCACCATCCATGCTGGGAAGTATTGGCATCACTTCTACAGGGATAACCCCTATCACCCCCAAGGAGGCTACAATGGTTAACGAAACACTCATCGTAGAGCCAGCTAACGCAACCAAGAAAACCAACAAAATAGGGAAGAAAACTAAAAACCCCAACATACCTAGCGAATTAAAACCTTTTGCATTATGTGATATTTTAGGCCATCGTACCAATATTTTCCCGGAGTTAGATGAATTGAAACTTCTTCTAAGAATTGAAAGAAATCTCATGGCCTCAAGTTCCCATAAAAAGGAACATGCTAAAAAAAATCAAGGGAACACATTGCGCACAAACCACGCATGCATCATATGTGACTGTTATGGGCACTACACCCTCCATTTCCCAGAGATGCCATGATACACCGATGCCCTACAAGCCCTAGAACAATCATACCAGTAGGATCCCTCAAATCCACCCATCCAAATGGATGAGGGAGAGATTAGAACCATATGGGACTGACGAGAGGAGCCTACATACTTCTCAAAGATGAAAAATTTAGGCCACTCAGTTGGCCCTAGTTTGCGCACTATGCCATAATCCTAACCACTTAGTCACATAGTGTCCCGAATTAATGGTGTTCACCCGTTGGTACCAAATCCATCACGTTGCCCAAAGAAAGTTAGTCTGACATTGATGGCATACATTTTAGATTTGTCGAAGTGACCATCACATGCGTCGTTGTTCCCACATCCATCGGTTTCAGTCTATGTTGGATTTCATGCGATGATTCATTACTGACAATTTTGACTTATCTGGTTTAGACATGGAATCCAAAAATAAAACTACCATTTGAGGGACGGAAATAACAAGGACCATATTATATGTGTCCGAGGAGAGGCAGTCACCTGAATGACCACCTCCCCCCTATTATCGCCCTTAAGCTCCTCTCCAGCTCTGTGAAATATGTGATGAATGACTCAATGAGATCACTTCATCACTGACTGTGCAGCTCTAGAGCTGTTTCAAAGATGGTATCCAGTCAACCACATATACTACGACGAATTACGAGCAATCCAGTCATGTCAAGTATGTTTAGGTGACCCCCCGGTTCATCGATGTCCTTACATCCTCCGATTCCATTTGGCGTTAAATTTTTTATCCCATGACATAACACACCTCGTCTTAGCAGACAGACCAGATTCAGAATCCACAAAAATTCCGAAAACTCAAGAAAATGTGGCGACTAGGCCCATTTTCTTCATGTCAGCAGAAAAACGACCAACAAAGGGGCACCTCATCAATCCCAATCACCTTCCATGGATAAGAATAGCTTGTGCATTATGCAATGCACATAACCACTTGGTCGCCCAATGCCCGGATCTAGAATCATTCCATAAATGGTACCCAATAAATTGAGTAGTCCAAAGTGAACAGAGTACCAAGGAAAAAGTCTTGTCTATTTTTTCAAGGCAACCATCAGACTCGACACTGTACTTACATCTACCAGGCACGGCCTTTGTTAGACACCATACGCTCGTTGGATACCCAATACATGTATATAGTTGGTATAGAGCCAAGGAAACCCTATGCAAGGCAACCTGCCCCGAGGCAGCATGCCCCCATCATTAGCAAAACATTAGGAAGGATATAACAACCCATCATCCTAGCAGGGCCCAAAACTAGCCAAGGACGACATGTGGGTTTTGCGATAGAAATGACCACAGAGTCAATCAGTGTATGGAACTTAAGAAACTTATTGAAAATCTTCGCATGGTCACCCCCATCCCACAGATCAATCTCTCCAATGAAGAGAATATTACATGCTGCTATTGTAGGATTTGATCAGAATTCCACCATACGATGGATTATGAGTACCTCCCAAGGCTATGAGCGGCAAGGGAAGCTTTGATTCTCAACTCCCCAAAAGAGCTAGACTAGTCAAAACCAAAAAATCATAGATGGAAGGAGTGCAAACATGCCCCAATGCCTAATCATCTATGAGAATCCACTTTGGGCACAAAGAGTAACGTTGGTTCTCATACCATCTACTTGATAAGTGCCTTAAGAATGTGCACCATTTTCACAAGCCACAATCCTGAAATAGAGCTGTGCCCCTTAATGGAAACATTTAGGCACCTCTGCACTTAGCACGACTTCCAAATCTAGGAAAGTGTGAGTACCCTTAGTACACCATGTGAGAAGCATTAGCTTTCTCTCATACAAGCCACCACAATGGAAATTCCTCCACCATCCAATGTCGACAACACACAACACCACATACGATTCATCTCATCATGTATGGGAACCATGACTCATGTTTTTTTCTCATCTGTCATTGGTGTCGAGACCGCTACAACTACAACGATAGTTGTACCAGTGACGGTGAAAGCTCAACCAGTCTGCACCCTGTTGACCTCATCTGGTTCCATGATATCAACTATGGAATCCTATTCGTGTATGTCAACTAGATCTGTTAAGCCTGAACCAACTCCTCACGACCTCACACAAACCAACCCCTCTAGATGCCTTGTTCCATTCAAACGAGGATATTTTAGAGGCCATGACGAAATTAGATTGTCTGTGTGAGGCAATGCATCACCGCTCATTTTTTCTTCCAGAAAAAAAATTTGGTCATAACAACCCAGAAAACCAAGAGATATACGCCATTGAATCAAAAGACTTCCTCCCATTGGGGAAGGTATACTGGTTCAAAAATCCCATCCTGATGTCTAACGCATTCGAGGAAGGGAACATGTCAAATATTTCACCGACCATCAAGGTAAATATCTCAAGAAAACCAGAAAAAATAGAAGAAATCTCACTGGGGGTAGCATGCTCCGCAGACGAAGTAGTCGCTTACAAAAATTTGCTGCAAGAGTACAAAGACATCTTCACATGGGATTATTTAGAAATGATAGGGCTTAGCCCATTATCATAGAGCACCATATTGAAATCTCACTTGACATACCACCAGTACACTAGAAACAACATCAATTGCACCCATCTAAGGTAGAAGTGATCAAGCGAGAAATCTACAAGCTTCAAAAATTTGGTTCATCTACCCAATCAATTACACATCGTGGGTTTCCAACCCTGTTACCATCATGAAAAAATAGGGCACCATTCTCATCAGTATTAAATTACAATATTTGAACAAAGCTTTTCCGAAGGACAACTATCCTGCCCCATTCATTGACGAAGTCATTGATGCTTGGGGTGATCATGAGGCCCTATCCTTTATGGACGGGTTCTCAGGGTATAACCAAATTCAAATATGACATACTAATTGATACAAGACAAAATTCAGCACCCCTTGGGGCACATTCGCATACCCGGTTATGCCATTCGGTCTTAAAAATGTTGGAGCCACCTTCTAGTGAGCCATGAAATATATCTTTCATGGCCTATCCCACCTTATCCTAGCTTACTTGGATGACCTCACTATTCTATCCAAGAATCAAAGTCATCATCTGGAGGATTGGCGGTTGGTATTCCAAAGATGCCGAAATTACAACCTGTGCTTGAACCCTCTCAAGTGCATCTTCTGCATCAACGTAGGTCGAATATTAGGATTTATTGTGTACCAACAAGGGATTCGAGTGGACCCCCTCAAGGTCCAGGCCATCAAAGAGGTTCCACCACCCGAAACCCTCAAGTAACTTCAAATATTATAGGGGAAAGCTAACTTCTTGAGACACTTTGTCCCAGATTACACCACTTGTGCGTAAGGATTCCTATGCCTGATCTGTCAATATATCCTATTTAAATGGGATGATCAAGGCCAAAAATAGTTTGAGGCGCTAAAATACATATTTTCTGCAGCCCCATTGATCAACCTGCCAATTTATGACAAATATTACACCCTATACTTGTCATCATCAGAAACCGCCATAGACAGGGTGTTAATCCAAGACGAACCTAATGGTAAAGAACACGTAATTTATTACGTCAGTAATAACTTATTGGGCCCTGCCTTAAGATATGAACCCAAAGAAAAAAAATCCCTAGCCCTTTTACATGTAGTACAAAAGCTTTGGCACTACATTATCCTACGAAATAAAATAGTTGTAGCAGCTATCAACCTCATTAGATACCTGCTAACCCGTTGTCTGATGAACCACAAATACGCTTGCTGGGTAGTCATACTATAGGAATTTTACTTGCCTTTTAGCTCCCCCAAGAGAAAAAATTTTTTGATCGTAGTTGAGTTCATCACTGACCTCCCAGGTCAGACTAAACGATTCCTAGTCAACAACTCAGTACCTGAAGAACATCTCTTTCTAGTGACGATTCACAATCCTTTGTACGAAAATATCCTCTTATTTTTACGAACCCAAAATTTCAATCCAAATCTCACATGTGATGACCGAAGGCGCATACACCACCGGGCCCCTCGATACCTCCTCATGGGAGATGTCCTTTATCGATGAGGCATCGATACTATCCTACGACGATTCGTCACGCACTACCAAGCTGAGTAATCCCTAAATGACTATCATATTGGCGCTTGCAGTGGCCACCTCTCCAAGATGGTTACCATCGAAAATTTCCTACGGGAAGGTTATTTCTAGCCCACCTTATTCCTCCATTGCATTAAGGAATTCAAAAGGTGTGAGTGATGTCAACGCTTCGTCCACAAGGCAAGAGCACCTCCCGCTCATATGCACCCTGTCATCATAGATGGTCCCTTTTTCAAATGGGGAATTGAATTTATGAATTTAAACCCTGCATCGTCTCGCAAAGACAAATACATAATTGTAGCCGTCGACTATTTTACCAAGTGGGCGGAAGCCATGCCCACATATGACAACATGGTAGAAACCACTGCACAGTTTCTGTTCAATCACCTCATCTCACAATTCAGTGTGCCTAAGGAGTTAGTCTCCGATCATGGAAAGAATTTCAAAAACGAAATATTCCAAGATTTGTCTCATCACCCGAGATTCACACATGAATTCACATCACCATACTATCTTCAGTCCAATGGATGGGTAGAAGCTACCAACGAAGTGCTTAAAACAATGTTACAACATATGGTGAATAACCATAAGACAAATTGGCACAACATGGTTTTTTCAGCCCCGTGTGCATATCAAACAATAGTTTAAGACCTCAACAGGTTTCACACCTTTCCAACTTGTTTACATAGTAGAAGCCATGATTCCCAATGAATGCAAAATCCCCAATTTACATGCAAGCATTGAACTCCTCGATGATACCCAACCCTTAGAGCAACGGTTGGTTCAGTTAGAAATTGTCAATGAAAATCGATGAGAGTCATTGCAACACAATGAGGCACATAAAAATGGGTAAAAGCATCATTCGATTGCAACATCACCCCTCGCTCATTTACAGAGGGAGAGCTAGTCCTCTGCTACGATGTTGCAAAAGAAGCCTTAGGACCTAGGAAGTTTGAAACATTATGGAAAGGTCCTTAAATCATAAAACATTGCCTCCTCAAGGGAGCATATATTATGTCTCTACCTCCAAAAATTTCACCCATAAGGACAACAAGTCTCAGTCTTAGGGATAAGATGCATGTAGCATAAATTTTTTGGGATGATCACAATCATCAAATACTTGTTCTAAGAAATTCTCTGGCATCATAGATAGATTTTCCCCTCATCCACTATTTTGGATTTGCTAATGGAGCCTCGGGATGGTCTCAAAATCTAGCAGCAACTGCCTGGGTCATTTACTATCTTGAACGATCACTATTCTTCACCAATGGATTATGCATAGGATCAACCACCAATAATAAAATAGAATATGATGTACTCATTAGGCTTTTGAGTGATGCCTCCAACCAAGGAATTCACCATATACATGTCTACCTTGATTTCGAGCTAATGGTTTCGTAGTTACACCAAGATTTTGAAGTACGAGATTCACAACTATTTAGGAAATATTTGCATGCAAGAAGATTAAGTCATCAATTTGATCATATTACCTTCACACATATACCAAGAAATAAAAACCAAAAAAATGATCACATAGCTAATCACATCATAGACTGGAATGCATCTCATATAAATAATCATCCATAGAAAAGAAAAAAACATGAAGAAATATATATCCATCATAGGTACATAACATCCATCAATAAAATAGCCATAGACACATCATGAGGGCCACAAAAATTCACATCCTGCATATAGATACAAAAAATGTGAGTCACAATGTACAAGTCATGTCCATGACCATAATTCCAGTCAAAAATATATATCTACATGTCATCAAAAAAATGAAGCATCCTCATAATGGGCGCTTTCCCTCATCATACAAAATCCCTAGGGCTAAGCCCCTCCAGGTGGATCCTCTGGACACACGGCTGCACCCAGTGGCATTACATGTGCAACAACAAAAAATGCAAGCGCCACATGACGCAATGTTGGGCGATGCATCCTATCTCGAGCCATCAAAGTCTCGAGCCATGTGTCATCTAGGTGTTAAAAAAAAACCCAGGTTGTCATACCCTGGGTCAAACTCTCTAACCGAATCCATGAGTCAGATAAATCTGTTGCCCAAGCGTCTGTAACTTGGACACGAGCCTTAGCAGCAGCTAGTTTCTCCTCGACTGATGCCACCTGAGACTTAGTTGCCTCAATACTAGAAAGGAGGGCAACATCCCCTCCAATAGTTGCATCACTTCTGCCCTCCCCTGAAGGGCCAACACCATCTCCCTGCCTCCCAGCCTGGGACTGCACATCCCCACATGGGCCCCTCCTTGGTGGTTGATGCCCCACCAAGAAGACAAGAGGATGCCCCTCCACTCCCACATCTACAAGGGAAATAATGATACTTCCAGTGTCACCATAACAGACATATAAATATACACATCACAAAATCCTCAAAAAATGCATAAAAACATCAAAGGTCATACCTGTTGGCCCACATACATAACTGGTAGGAAGACCCATATCTGGGTCCCCTTGGAAATCCATACCTGAGTATGGATAGTCTAGGAACATATGTGGGTTTTCTTAGAACCACACCTCAACGGTCACATCCCAATAAAGACCAGCCTCCCCTCCTCCACCACGGGGCATGATGGGCACCCACAGTCACATTCGAGGATCCCTATGAGGACAAATGGGCACTGAAAAAAAAGGTAGGAGCATCACTACTCTCTCAAACATGATGCTACATAAGATACTCAACTAAGTTAAAAGCTAGGAATAACCCCCCCAGACCTTCCCCTTATGTGACACCATGCCATCAAAAACATGGTGCGCCAAGTCATTAAAGTGATCGGTCCATAGCCGGCACAAGACACGAATATGAGGACCTGATGCCTTGTTGGGCGATGATGACCCTGTCAGGAGAAATATCATCGTCGGGGTAGCCTTCTCAGCTAAATCAGTCACTGAGTCAATGCGAACACATCCCTGTGTAAGCGACTCACCACCGCAATGATGCTCAGCCCATCGTTGAATGCTCACCCTACTAGGAGGGAGTGGTTGTGGCAGAGCCTTGCCCTGAGGCAGTAAGCTAGTCACAAAGTAAACATCCATCACTGATCAGATAACGACGTCTCTACATCATAACACCATCACTCATTGTCTCTTATTCCAGTCGCGGAATAGGAAACGAAGAAGACTATCCTATGATCTCAAAATGTTGCTCTATAGGAATTTTAGAAACCCCCACTGCACCAAGATCCTCTGAAAATTGGTGTCCTGTGCCACAACTATGTGAAGATTGGGTGAATCACGCTCACACCACAACATCCTATTACCAAAGAAAAAAACTAAAAATCAGTGGCTAAAATCAGGAAACCAAAAAAATTCAAAAATTTTCCCCATCATCGCATTTGTTTTCCACATAGGCGCAATGACCGTGCATTTGTATCGAATAAAAATGCACGCTTCATCACACAAAATATTTTCCAAGTGTGATGACCTCATGGGAAAGATTCCTTCTCCGTGATGTTTGTGCAGCTCAACCTCAGGAAAAAAATGACAAAATTGAAAAGCAGGATGTTCGAGGCCCTACCTGACACTGACAACGTGAATATCAGGTACTTAGGCTGATTGAAATGGCAAGAAAATCTGAACAAAAAGGGCCTAGCTTTGATCTCAGATGCTCAAATGACACAAATGAATTGAAATGAGTCATATTGGCCTATATATTTCCCTTTTCTCATTATTCAACAACCCATAATTCAAGCTTAGAATACCCAATTTCAAAACCGCAAGAAACACAATGATCAACATGTCATCACATTGAAAATAGGCTTCATACATCCACACCTTAGAAAAAGTCATTTTCAGTTACGACAGTTATGCCCTCTCTTATCACTTTCCATTCAACATTGTTTTCAATATGTTTTAATAGAAAGATGCTTTTACTTGGGTTATTGGTTGCAGGTATTACAAGAACACCAAATCACCTATTGCCCCAGCCACTAAAGGTACAAGAGCAGGTATCATTCTATCCATAGCATGATAGTCTCCCTAAAGAAGCTTTGCATATCCTGACATCATTTCTCCACAAACATCAACCATAGGTTCCATTCACCCAACCATTTTTATTATCACCTCACCTCACACGTGATAAACATTCTCACAGGTCGGCAGAGCCTCACCCTCCATGACATCCATCACCCAGGTAGCCCATACTCCAAAGATCTGGAGCCATGGCCATAACATCCATGTTCAAGAAGCACTTTATGTTCATTAATCCATCATACATCAAGTCAATTTTTACCCATGTCATGATAAAACCCCTTTCCTGGACTACCATTCTCATAAGAATATCGAATACACACCACCATGTCTTACACTTGGCCTTTCACACCCCCATCAATGTAGCCCATCTGCGACACTTTTCATCTGCTTCAACACCCTCGCATTGAGACCAATCAATGGGCCCCCCACCCTCCGCAAAACACCCACCTCACACAATAGTGACAGATTATTTTCATGTTTATAAGGGCACCCATCTCCGTGCTTGTACATCCAAACCCATTCTATATAGTTTTGGAAAGTGTAAAAAATATCTTTTAGGAGAGAAATCCCACCCATCCATTTACATTTCTCACCTGACAGCAGTCCCTAATCACCCTTGGTCGGAGCTATGCATTCTTTACCACACCCCACCATGACACTCATAACACCAACACACCCACCCTAGACCTCCTACCGACTCTAGGAATTTCCTCACTAGAAATTGTTATGAATTCCGCCACTTGCATTCACAAGCTTCAACGTCGGGCCACTAAACTACCATCATTAGTTACAACCATTTATCATCATCATGCCCTAGTTAACCTATCACATCTTGCCTTGATACATCCGAGACCTCGGTCCCTTGTATCAATACTCCACTCGGTTGGTTGGTGCTTCCTTCTTGGCGATTTCAACAACCATTTTCCAAGAAGGAGGCAGTGTTGAATCTTTAATTAAACTGAGGGGGGGGGGGTGAATTAGTTTAATACATACATAAGCCTTTTAAAATTTTCATAAAAAATATTTACAGCTTAATATGTGAACAGTTCGTATTTGCAGCCAATATTAATTAAATGTGACACCATACTTATGTTGAGAGCAGCAAGCAATTAAGCAGATTGAAATAATCACATCAACACATAAGAAGAACACATAGAGACAACAGATGTAAGTGGAAACCCATAAAGGGAGAAAACCACATCTTATTATTGTTGTGATGCAAAGGCAAGCTCCAACTCCCTCTCACCACTATTTTTCTGCAGGCACCAACCTACAGGAGGCTCCTACTTCAATTCTGCAAGCTACAACTTGCAAGGAAGCACCAACTCCCTTCAATTTTCTGCAGGCACCAACCTATAGGAGGCTTCAACCTCAATCAGCTACAACTGATAGCTATCAAGTTGCAACTTGATAGGGAAGCTCCAACTTCCTCAATTTAACAAACTGAATGTTTGCTGATTTACTCCAGATATCAGCTCTGTTTTGTATCTGCTCTTCTTCTCTTAATCTTCTCTGTTTTATTCTTCTATATTCTGCATTCTCTATATTTTCTCTCTCTCCTCTTCCACCTCTAACACTTTTGCATATCAAGATGATATTACTTATAGAAATTTCTTGATGACTGTTTGTTTTCCTCTAGGAATTCGAATTGGATGGTCATACCCCTTGGTCTTCTGCCTCCTCATTTCTTTATCCAACTCAATTTAAAGTCATAATAATAAGTACAAAATTTCATGCTACAGTGGGATTTTGTCTTTTCTTTAGGATACTTGCCTTTGCATCAAAAACAATAAAAAACTAATTACAACATTTACATTCACATTTTTAATTACATATTTCAATTTTACTCAGCTCCTTTTCTGGATTTTGGCTTTACTTGATTTGTCTTTTCCTGCTGCTGTTAAGAACCTGTTCTGCATACTCTTTGTTCACTGTCATCTGCATATTCCCTATTTTCTGTGCTTATTCTTCTGTCCAACTCATTCCTGTACATATTCCTGTCAAACCTGTAATCTCTGTGTATCTTTGCATGCTCTCCTCTCTTTTTTTAATTGCATTCAAGTTTTATGCTCAATCATTTCCCAATCCGGGCAATCTCACACTTCTCTTTAATTCCATGCTGACAACTTATATAAACAAGTCTGGGTTATTTTAATATCTCCATTCAGAGAATTGCGATATTAATTCAATACTCCTCTATAGTTATAACCCGAAAATCTCTTATGTGTACATATGTGCTAATTCTTCATTTACAACCATTCTACACAACACAATAATTGACCCTCAGCGTATTAAACCATATTCACAAATTCCATGTTTCACCTCTTCACGTATACAGTCATTATACATAATATATGTTGGAATGTAATTTCCAACTGCGCGGTTGAATCAACAGGCGGAAGGCAGCAATCGACGGTTAGCAGGAGTGAGAATAGCTCGACGGTTAATAGGTGGTGAACCCCCACAGTTGACTGCTGATCGTATGTTGACTCGCGATCAACGATTAAAATTGAGTGCGGGGCTTTACCCCAACCGTACTGAGCTGGCAGACTTATACCCCCACAACCACCAGGGATGGTGGATTTTATAATTCCCGGCTTATATATATTTACCTTCGAACCTTTATAATCAAAGTTTAATTCTTCGAACGTGTATTAGTGTCAACGCTCTGGTTTAGTCAATTGACTATATATATATATATATAACCTTTGTAATTCAAATTATATTACCAAATTTTATATTTCTCCACTTTACAATAAGGTTGTCACCCGGCGGAATATTAATAGCCCAACACTATATGACTTTGTAATGAACCTGTGGCTCTGGCCCCACCTTGTTTATCCCTCGCGCATCTCTGTTATCATCCGAGCATCTACTGCAAGCGACCACCGTCCGATGTCCCTTCTCCAGATCAACAACCCATGTGCATTTCTCTCGGCATCCAGCGTCGGTTTTTAACGCGCGAAGGCGCACTTTAAACAATGGTTTTGAAATGTTGGTCGGGACACATGTTATCAATCCTGTGGAATCGCTGCCCATTCCTCTAATACCACTTTCCGACGAATGGTGGTGCGAAGAAACCACGGTTTCGCTTTAAACCACTGTTACTGTTCATCTAGTTCTTGGTTCCGCTTCTCCCTACGCTCCAGGTTCCGGTCCGCATTTATTATTTAACAAAACGTTCACTTTTCAATGTATTTTTATGATTCGACTCCGCTCCATTAAATTATATATATATATATATATATATATATATATATATATATATATATATATATATATATATATATATATATATAACGCACCTACCATATATATAATGCACAAGCCAAATTGCACAACACCGTGGCTTTGCCTCGTCGCTTCTATCACTCGCTCCGCTTCTACCGTCGTGATAACGGCTTTGTCTCCATATTTTGAGTCCCATCGCTCTCGCCTTTCTCCTTAATATTCATTTCCTTTTTGCTGCCTCCATTGTTTATCTTTGTCTCTTGTAACCGGTTCTCGTTCTCTTCATCTCACTCCTTTGCCATCAATGACAACATTTCCAACAGTCTCCTTGGCATTGATGGCAATACATTTACTCCAGGCGTTTTCACCGTTTCTTTCTCTCCTCGTTTCTTGCTATTCCGTTTGGGTCTACTCTTCCTCCTCGTTGTTTGCTTTTCCTCCCCCTTTGAAATCAATGACAAAGGGTTGCTTTTTGCATTTCCTCTCTCTGAGTTATGTTTAGGCCCTCTTCTGCTGACTTTGTACCATGCTGCTCCATATTGATGTATAAGACTTGTTGAGAGAACACTTTGAGGAGTATCGAATTTGAATATACACTGTAAATTGATACAGTTCTTTCACTTGCATAGAGCTAAAAGTGAGAATAATGATACTTTATAGAATACATTGTATCAGCTTTATCTAGTCAAAGATGTATGATTGGATTCAGCAACTAAAATGCTAAGAGGCTTCAAATGATAATCACTACTCGTCTTTTATGTTTCAGATTCTTAATATAGTGTTTCAGAACACAATACTGATCCTTTTGCTCTGTAATTGACCTTTTGATGCTTGAATAATGCAGACAACTCTAGGATAATAGCTTGGTGTTCTTTTTCCTTAATCCTTTGATCCTGAGGACCTGATTCATGCTTTCCTTGCTGGCTGTTCTCCCCCTGGAATGATATTTTCGTTTTTGTTCTCCCCTTGAAATTGTGCTTTCTCTTTATATTAGAGAGTAGCATCTGCAGATACTACCCCTAGTTTATCTCTCAAATATTGAAATGGCTCTCTAGCAAGAGGTTTGGTAAATATATCTGTTGACTGTTCTTTTGTTGGTACATATTCCAACTTTACTATCTTCTGAGCCACTTGTTCTCAGAGGAAATGATACTTGATTGGTATATGTTTATTTTTTGAGTGAAGTACAGGATTTTTAGATATGCTTATAACACTTGTATTATCACATTTGATTGAGATAGGTTCATCAATGCTTATCTTCATGTCTTGAAGAGTTTGCTTCATCCACATGACTTGTGTACAACATGCTGCTGCTGCTATATATTCTGCTTCACCTGTAGATAGAGAGATGGATGTTTGTTTCTTGCTTAACCATGCCACCAGACTTTCTCCTAGATAGAATGCACTTCCGCTTGTACTCTTCCTGTCATCCACACAGCTGGCCCAATCTGCATCTGTGAATGCTAATAAAGTGAAGTTTTTGATTTTAGGATACCAAAGTCCATACTGTGTTGTTCCTTGTAGATATCTAAATATTCTTTTAACTGCAATAATATGGTTTTGTTTAGGTGCTGCTTATATCTAGCCACTAGTCCTATTGCTAGCATGATGTCTGGTCTTGATGTCACAGACATAAAGAAGCCTCTGCTTTGGTCTCAACCTAGTCTCCTAAATTGAGTTCATTTAATCATTAAACAGGGTTGGTAACCGTCAAGTGAAGTGCACCGTATGTGCCTAGGTGTTTGTCTCTTAATGCGTTGTGTTTAGTGTTTTATGATGTTTTTGGTCTTTTGTGATGATTTATGATGTTTTTTGTCTTTTGGTGGTTTTTATGTTCTCAAGGAAAATGACTAGAAAGCTAGTGGGAAAGAAGCTACTGGTTAAAAACAGAGTGAAGCCTAATTGGTTGATGAAAAATGACAAATGCAAATGCAAATACTGAAATAGAATCAAACCTAAACTATGACTAAGCAGAATACCAAGCTTGATAATGACTTCAAGAAAATGAATCAAAACATAAACTTAACTTGTCCAATTCCTTCATCAAAGGTATTTTGGGAGAGCTTGAAAAGTGGTCAGCTAAGTATACAAATTATCCTAACTAAACAATTAAACAATCAGCTTATAATGAGACAACATTTTATCCATGATTAAAGATTTGTGAAAAAATATTTGGAGGAAAACATTGGTACCATCATAAGATCTCTACTCTAAGACTAGTTCCTAACTCTATTCTGCAACTTAGTTTAACATTACTAAACCTTACTCAAGAGTTATAGATTTATTTTTAAAGTAGTCTTTTGAGAAAAGGCTTTGTTTATGAAGTGGTAAAGAAGTTGCAAAAGTACTTCAGGCCTTGAAATGATATTGTCTTCTATTCATATGGTTATGAATCAATTATAGATTTGGAACAAGAAGAGGTTTTGTAAATAATGAAGGCCGTATTGTTAAGTTTAACAACTAATGTAATCTAATATGCAGTGGATGACAACTAATTGTGGAGTGAAATGCAATGAGTTAAGCTAAAACTGAACTTAAGATGTCACTAGTCTAAAACAGTGTTGAACTAACAAGCCATTATCAAACTTAAAACAAAATAACAGAGCATGAATTGAATGCAATTTGACTCCGGAGTACCCTAACTAAGTTATCATGCATTAATCTATGGAATTCTACAGCCTGTTTTGTCCATCATGATTGGTATTTTGGAAGAGCTTCTTAGAACAATCCTGACTGTACAATTTAGTGCAAATGCAAACATAAAGACTGAAAGCAATTTAAAAACTAAGACATCACAACTATCTCCTACCCATCATTATGGTATTTTGGAAGGGCATTTTAAGAGTAAGATCAGCTATGCTACTTAGTGCAAACAAACAACCGAAACGTTCAGTATCATAGTCATGCCTTAGACATCATAAGGATTTTTTGGAAGAGTTTGCTTAGTATAAGTTCAACTGTGATAGTGAACAAAAGAAATTACAATTAAATCCTACAACACTATAGCCATTTCCCATTCATTATCATGATCTTTTGGAAGATTTTCTTCTTTTGGAAGAGTTTCTTCTTTTGGAAGAGTTCTTAGAACAAGTATAACTATAGTGGCTAATGAAATTAACTACGAACTCAAACTTCAAAAACGTAAAAACAACTAAGATACTTATCTAAATTACGAAAGTAAAGCCGTGCAGGAGGCAGGGGCCCTCTACCACCAGATGGAATCTAACTCCAAATCAACTCAACGCGTTCAAAGCAATGCTGTCCTCTTCATTAAAGTAGAAATAACTTGAAACAGAGTATTCTTCGTTTTCAGAAATATAGCATGAAATCTAAGCAAAATCTAGCCTATCTCTCGGTTTCCCAAGTGTTTTTATAACAAATTTACATAACAGAACTTGCAACAATACAGGGATCCTTGTCTTTCCTTATCAAAATCACATTAGGACTCTGAAGATGGCAACGTAAAGAGAAAAAGGACATCTGGACTAAGACAATCCTATTAGAAGTCTTCTTCCTTAAATGAGTTCCCACGTACCAAAACCACGTCCAGAATTCGGTTCTTCCTTCATGGTGAGCAACGAATGATGTGGACATGACGTGGAATATACCCATATGTGGTTTTTCTTGAGAGGACACCTGGAACATGCCTGAACGTGAAGACAGCTGCAGAATTGCCGGTTAGCTACGGAATGTCTGTATTCTGCAGCTAGTTCTGGTCAAAATGCATTACAATGACAAAAATCACAAAACTTAGCAAGTTAGCCATGTTAATCATTCTAAAAGTAATTTTAACTAATTTCATTGATCAATTGGGTCTGGGATAACAATGGACAAAGGAAAATGAGGTGAAGTAAGGTGAAAGAAAGCACAATCTTGGGGCTCAACATACCCCCACTGCTGTCTTTTTGCATGTCCTCATGCAATTTATTCCATAAACTCAGAGACTTCTGCAAGAACATCTAATCCTCTCCTTCTTCTTTGCCTGGAAGCTAAAGGTCTTCTGGGTTTTCTGATGACAAGTTTGAACCTTAAGTTGATAAGTGCCCTAATTAGCTTCTTGTTCCTCTTTTTCAACTTTTCATTAGCCTTTTCCACTCTATCCATTTGTAGAGATAAGGTTGAGTTTATACTGGTTTTGAGTTTGACTTGTTCCTTTAGAATATCATTCTCATTTTTGATGTGTCTATTAAGTATTTCCAGCTCATATCTATCCCTTCTTAACACATCTATTTCGGACAGTGGAGGACTAGGGGTTCTATCTCTACTCTCTGAAGCTTTCCTTTCCAATGTTTCAACATAGTCATAAACTTCTTGCTGTGCAGGGTCAATTTCAGGGGTTTCTTCATTAAAATATTCTTCAACATCTTCTTCAATAGATGTTTCCTCATCTTCTATGTTTATCACCCCTGTTTGTTTGATCTGTGTTTTCCTTAGTTTCCCCCTGAGTCTATGGCTTCTTCTTGGCTGGGATGATCCCTCTCCTTTTTCTGTGGCAGATTTTCTGATTACCCTCTCTTTCTTGAGTTGTCTCTTAATTTGAGTCAACTTCTCTGAGATTATTTCTTCACTACTCTCCTGTACTGTTTTGTCAATTTCAATTTTAGAGGCTCTCCATTTTCTGCTTCTCCTTGTAGGCTGTTGTTCAGGTGAGGGCTCTTTTGGCTCTTCAAAATGATTTCTTATCAAGAAATTATCCCAAGTATCATTTGTTTTGGATAAATGGTGTTCAATTAAAATCTTAACCAAGCCATGATGGTATAGAGTTGTCTCTAAGAATTGGACCCTTCTTTGAACACAAGAAGCCATCTTTTTCAAACTTTGAAGCAAGAAATAGGGCAAGTTTAACTCTTCCTCCAGAAAATGCATTATTAGTCTAATATGGTAAACATAAAATGTGCCATATCTACCTTCACATGTGATAAATTTTTGCAGAATAAGCAATATATTTCTCCATTTATTTTTCAATGAAAAACTTGGAATTCCCTTCTTAAACATAGTGACATCCATACCTGGTGATTTTAGGATTTGCTTCCATGATTCATTGTGAAATTCTCTGTTTTTAAACCATCTCTCTCCATTTCTAAGAAATCATGTTACTTCTGCAATGAAAACCTTAGTGACAGTGAATTTAACATCTCCCACTTCAACCTCAGCTCCTTTAAATGACCTTGCAAATGTTTTAGTGACTTCTTTGTGGAAGCCATTAAATTTCTCAAGAAATTGTAGCCATCCTACCCGTTGCAACATTTCTCTACTTTGAGGGTATCCTTCCAGGTATTTTGTATCCACTGGTTCAGTTCTTACAATGAGGCCCATAATTCTTTCTTCAATCTTCAGATTAATACTCTTTCTGCCCATGGAAACAATAACTTCAACCTTCAAACTGATATACTTCTGGTTCACGGTGACAATGGCTTCAATCTTCAAACTGATATACCTCTGGTTGACAGTGACAATAGCTTCAAATTCCACACTGATATACCTCTGTTTCTCGGTGACAATGGCTTCAAATTCCACACTGATATATCTCTGCGTTTACGGTGATAATGCCTCAATCTCTGCTCACGGTGACAGTGCTTCAGTCTCTGCTCACGGTGATAATGCTTCAATCTCTGCTCACGGTGATAGTGGTTTGATATTTCAAATTGATATACCTCTGCTCACGGTGATAGGGATATCTCTGTTTTGCGGAATGTAATGATGAAGGGCTGGCTACGGAATGGAGTGATGGAGGTAGTTACGGAATGAGTTAATGAAGTGAGGTGAAGAAAACAAATTAATGAGTGAAAAGACTGCGGAGATTTTTACAACGGAAAAAAAATCATCATTAAATGATTTGGCTGGGTGACGTGAGGAAATCAAACACTTCAGCCTTTTTAACCGCTTAAATGATGGTCGGGTATAGAATTTGAAATGAGAGATTTTTATCCAAAGTTTGTGGAGGGTATATTGGACATGATCAATAAAAGTAATCAAAACAACTTTTTCGAATGATTCATAACTAAAACTATGCTAAAGTTTATGATATGCCATTATAATCAAAACTTGTTACCTTTGCTTTTCATTTGCTTTTTGTGGTCTTTGTCTTCTTTGTTCTCCTTTGGAAGAGTCTTCATAATCCTTCTTGATTCTTCTTTTTCATGGATATACTGGATCATCTTGTTGCAATTCAAATGTCTGCTGATTAGTGTCTTCAGGATCTGTAGCTGCGGAATGACTGTCTGGCTGCGGAAAGTCTGATCAGCTGCAGAATGTCTGTTAAGCTCCAGAATGTACCTGTAGAACTTTTTAATCATGGAATGGAGTGGTTTGGAATATAAGTGAAATGTTATATGGCATGAATGAAGATGGATGATGAGACATGATATGTATGAAGTGGATGATGAAATGGAATGGATTCAATTTATGAAATGGAGTGGAAGAATATAAGAAATGGCCTGCAATCCATGACATGTGTTATTCATTTGTAGCAAGACATCAAACTTTAAATTTTGACATGGAAATGAGGTGGATGAAGTATGGAATGAGATGAATGATATATGGAATGAAGTGAAGTATGAATGAATGAATGAAATGGAGTATGGATGGATAAGTGAATGGAATGAAATGAAATGAGATGGATCATAAGTACAATGGATCTGAACTTATGATTTTGTAACAGCTGCTTGCAAAAACAAAATGGGAAAAGTTAGAGTGTCAGAAAAACTCTGATTTTCACCCTATCTTTTCTGTATAATCATGCCAATCAATGTTTGGTTTTCATATTTATACCTTATTTTTTTTTTTATTTTTTTTATTTTTTTAAAAGAAATGCTTCAGAAAATTCAATCAAGTTGATGAAGAAGAAAGATTCTTCTTCATTAACTTCACATCACTGTTTTCCTGGAACTTCTTGAAAAATTCTTCTCTTGAGAGTGGTTTGTGATACAGCTTCAATCTATGACCATTCACAAGAAAAGTGACCTCTTCTTCATCTATTGTCCTGATTTTTACCGCTCCATTGTCAAAAATTTCAACAATTTCATATGGCCCAAGCCAATGTGTTTGAAATTTACCTTGAAAATCCTTGAATTTTGAATCAAACAAGAGAGCCCAGTCACCTTCTTTGAATTTCTTCTCTTTGATGTACTTATCATGCCATATAGTCCTTTGCTGTTGGACTAGACTTGTTTTCTGAACTGCATCTTGTCTGATCTCATCCAATTCATTAATCTGCTCCAATCTATGCTTTTGTGCCTCCGTTAAATCAAGTCCTAGCTAAACTGCCATTTTGAAAGTTTGAATCTGGAACTCTATGGGAAACAAAACTTGCTTTCCATAAACAAGTTCATAAGGAGTATGGCCTGTTGTGTTTCTCCATGTAGTTCTATAGGCCCACAAGGCTTTAGGAAGCCTATCTACCCAATCTCTTCTATGTAAATGAACAGTCTTTGTTAGGATTCCTTCAATGACCTTATTAGTAGATTCCACTTGACCATTTTCTTGTGGATGATAAGGAGTAGATTTTCTATGCCTGATTTTGTACCTCTCCATCATTTTCTCCACTAGCCTTGATGTAAATTGAGCTCCTTGATCTGTAACAATTTTCCTTGGGACACCAAAACGAGTAAAAATATCCTCAAAAAGAAAAGTAACTACAGATGCTTCATTAGCAACAAGTAATGGCTTGGCTTCTACCCATTTGGTAACATAATCAGTGCAAACTAATATATATCTCTTCTGTCTTGATGGAGGACTAATAGGTCCTACAAAATCCAAAGCCCATTTTTCAAAAGGTTCAATATGTACCTGAGGTTGTAATGGCATCTCACCCGAAGGAGAAGGTTTCCCTACCCTTTGGCAACTGTCACACCTTTTGACATACTCTTTAGCATCTTTAAACAAGGATGGCCAATAATATCCTAAATTAAGGATTTTATAGGTTGTCCTCTTATCAGCAAAGTGTCCGCCACAAGGTTCATCATGACATGCTTTGAGAATCTCAGGCATCTCATCTTCACGAACACACCTCCTAATGATCAAATCTGGACCTGTCTTGTACAACTCATTAGCAACCCATGAATATTTTGCACTGTCATAAATGATTTTTCTTTTATCTCTTGCATTCATTATTGAAGGAAATTTCCCTAAAACTAAATAATTAGCAATATCAGCAAACCATGGAGTTTGAGTAGAAATTGAAAAAAGATATTCATCAGGAAATTGATCTTCAACTGGAGTGTCATCTTTGATATTTTGGAGTCTAGATAGGAAATCAGCTACTGTGTTTTGTTTTCCAGGCCTATCTAGAATGGTAATGTTAAATTCTTGTAAGAGCAATAACCATCTTATGACTCTGCCATTAGTAATTTATTTGTTCATTAAGTATCTAATTGCAGAATGATCAGTGTGAACAAAAGTTTCATAGCCTATTATATAGTGTCTGAATTTGTTTATGGCATGAACAACAGCTAAAAACTCTTTTTCAGTTACAGTATAGTTTAACTCTGCAGGAGTCAAATTTTTACTGGTATAATAGATGGCATAAGGAATCAAATCTTTTTGTCCCAATACTGCTCCTAGAGTTGTATCGGAGGCATCTGTGGAGATATGAAAAGGTAACTTCCAGTTAGGTCCCCTTAATATAGGTGCTTCAGAAATTTTTGTTTTTAGGGTCTCAAAGGCTAACTGGCAATCAGAAGTCCATTTGAATTCACAATCTTTGGTAAGTAATTTGAAGAGTGGAGATGCTATCTTGGTGAAGTTTTCTATAAATCTCCGATAATATCCTGTAAACCCTAGAAAACTCCTAACATCTTTTTGAAAACTTGGAATAGATAAGTTAGAGATTACTTCAACTTTTGACTCATCAACTCTAATCCCATCCCCTGAAATGTGATGCCCCAAAACAATACCTTCAGTAAACATCATGAAACATTTCTCATGACTAAGTGAAAGATTTGCTTCTTGACATCTCTTTAAAACTTTTTCCAAGTTTTCTAAGGCTTCTTCAAATGTGTTTCCATAAACTATGAAATCATCCATATATACTTCTACACAATCATGTATTAGATCTAAAAAAATTCCTAATACCGCCCTTTGGAATGTTGTAGGTGCATTACATAATCCAAATGGAAATACTCGGTAAGCATAGGTACCCCAAGGACAGGTAAATGTGGTTTTGTCTTGATCTTCAAGTGCTACTTGGATTTGGTTGTAACCACTAAACCCATCTAGGAATGAGAAGTACTTTTTGCCAGCTAATGTATCTAACACTTGATCTATGAAAGGTAAAGGAAAATGGTCTTTAAGAGTAGCTTTGTTTAATTCCCGGTAGTCAATACATACCCTCCATTTACCATTTTTCTTTGGCACAATTACCAAAGGAGAAACCCACTGACTATTTGAAATGGGATAGATGAAGTTGACATTTAACAATTTTTTCAATTCTTCTTTAACAATCTCCCTAAGATTTGGATTCATCCGTCTTTGAGGTTGTCTGATTGGTTTGCAATTTTCCTCTATATAGATGTGATGAGTGCAAGTCTTGGGGCTTATCCCTTTCATGTCAGTGTACTCCCATGCATATGCAGAAGAGTGTCTCTGTAATACTTTGACTAACTTTTCTTGTTGATATTTCTCTAGGTTCTTATTTATATTCAAAGTTTTGCCTGGAAAGATCTCACTTGTAGAGCTGGCCAAATTTATCCATAGAATGAAGAGACATCTATCTTGATGACAAAAAATCAATATTGGATCCCTCTTGAAATGATTCATGTTTGTGTTCTGGAGAGGATTCAAAGTTTTCTAGAGTATTTAGAATTTGATTATCTTCACTAATTTATGAAATTGTGAAGAGAGGTTGTAAATCTTCTTCATCCTCTATCCATTGAGTGTCATCTAGATCTGTAATTGTCCTAGCTGGAGGATATAAAGTGAATTTCTTGGTTGAACTACCATCAGAGATATACATATCACCGGATCTACAACTAATAAAAGCATCAGCTGTAGCCAACCAAGGTCTTCCTAATATAACAGGATGTCCTCCTAGATTATTCTTAGGAGTTAGGATCATGAAATCCACAGGGTACTCCCAAGAATATAGGGACACTGGAATGTCTTCTATTACCCCATCTGGTTTGATCACAGATCTATCTGCTAATTGTAATAATGTGGGTGTAAAGAGAAGATTAGGAAGTTTCAGTTTGTCCATGATTTTTCTACTCATGATATTTATTGCTGCTCCTAAATCAATGAGTGTGTTTTGAATTTCAATTCCGTTGATGTGAATTTTGACAACTGGATTTCCTGGGTCAAGGTACTTTGGAATAGTAATCTTGCCCATCATAATGTCTGCTATTTGTCCCACCAGTTGAATTTTCTTGGTTTCTCTTATTCTTTTTCTTGTTGTCTTCATACTCAACTCCTTTATTGTTTTGGCTAAAATTGGGATTTCCTTGATGGCTTGCAATAATGGAATTTTAATGCAAACATTTTTCAATTCATCTAAGAAATCATAATTAGGCACCATGATTTGTTTTTCTACACCTCTATCAATTTGTAATCTTTCTGGAAAGGGAGGTATAGAAGTAGATGTGGATGGTTGCTCTAATACAGGAGTTGAAATTATTGGATCTTTTTGCTTTAATTTTTCAGTGTTTGGGCCTTGAAAGGATGTGTCTTCCTCAAGACTTTTATTCACCCGTAGAGAGTCTTCCTCAGAGTTATCTTGTACTTGTATGATCACAGAAGGTTTCCTCTTTTCAAGTATTCTTCCAGACCTAAGTTGAACATCACTAAGGTCTAAAGGAGTAATTAAATAAGTTGGAAACTGTTGGCCTTCTATCATGTATGTGTTCTGAGGATTTTTATTATTAGGGTTTGGTATGGGTTGAGGAGGAAATTGATTTGATTTTTGATGGAATGGTAATGAAAGTGGTTGATTTTGATGTGGTAGGTTCTGATGATGTTTTTGAGGATTTTGTTGAAAATTTTGTTGAAGATTTTGAGGAAAATTTTGTTGAGGATTTTGAGGATAAAATGTGGGTATGGTGGATAGGATGGTGGATACTGATAGTATGGGGAGTATCTTCCATAGGGACTTTGTGATCCTTGTGCCCAAGCTGGAGATTGATTTTGAAATTGAGGCCAAGTTTGCTGCCAAGAATTCCAAGGTGGAGGTTGATTACACATTTGATCATGGAATCCTTGTGTTTGAGGTCCCTGCCAAGGCCTTCTAGATACAAAATTGAGAGACTCTGTGGAATCTGTAGGAGTTTCCTCCTGAAAGACAGCTTTGAGACCAGGAAGAGAAGGACAATTCTTGGTCTCATGTTTTTCAGAACAAATGACACAGGTCTCTACAACTTTTACATCCAAAGGGCACTCTCTCAAGGCATGTTTCTTTCTACATTTGGGACAAAAGATTGCCAAGGCATCAGATTCAAATTTTTGCTTGTTTTGTATCTTAAGGGTGTCTATTTGTTCACTAAGACTCCCTAAGATATCAGATTTGAAATCATCAAGCATATGTCCTATTTCTGATCTACTTACTGTCCCAGAAGCAGACTTACTTGCCCTTGCAAGAGCAGGATCTCTTGGACCTTTTATAGTTTTAGATTTCCCTCTTGAAAGGTTGATACATAACTCAGATATTTTAGGTAATGTGAGCTGTGATAATCCCCTTTTCCCATCATGTTAAGGATATCCAACCATTCATCCCTAATTGTTTTCAACAAAAGAGCTTTTAAGGTGTCTTGATCTAGATTTTCCATTTTTGCTCTTTTGATGTTGTAATGAAATCTCTCCAACAAATCTTCCAAGTTTTCATCTTCTTTTTGTAACATCTTAAACACTTCTTCCTTATGATTGACCGACATACAATAATCCAGATACCTCTCTAGAAATGCTTGTTTCATGTCTTCCCATGTCCTAATAGAACTATTGATCAAACTTATAAACCACTTCAATGATGCTCCTTTCAAGGTTGAAGGGAATAATTTCAGTTTTTGAGCATGTTGTAAGTAGTCATAAGTTCTACATAGGACTTCAAATTCAAATAGGAAGGTTTCAGGATCTTCAGTTTTAAGTCCATAGAAGTTTGGAAGGACAGAGGGTGAAATGTTTTTCATGGTTGTATTGGTTTCTTCATCAATTATAGGGAACCCAAAAGAGCTTCCTATTTATCTTCTACCTCTTCCTCCATCTGCACCTCTACCTCCTTCTCCTCTACCTCTACCTCTACCCCCTCCAAATAATGTGTGTTCTCCATTAAAGACTCCTCCTCCTCCTTCTTCTGCCATGGTTAGTTCCTCTGTAGTAGTAGGAAAGTTTGTGTCCCTAACAGGAGTCCTTGGCTTTTCTTCCAAGACAGATTCAATGGATGAAGTGGAAGGTATTTCTAATGGAATATCTGACCTTAGATCTTCTAGGAGTCCAGGATCAGTAATGGATGGAATGTGGGTTTGAGTTGAAGGTGTACTAGCTCTGGGTCTAGGTGAAACAAGTGGTGTTCTAGGAATCAAATTTCTGCTTCTGCTGCTTATAAATCTACCCCTTGAATCTCTCTCTCTACGCATATAATTGTTTTTGGGAGTTAAGAAACAAAGGTTACCTAGTTTTCACTTCCCCGGCAACGGCGCCAAAATGTTTGTGCTCAACCTAGTCTCCTAAATTGAGTTCATTTAATTGTCAACCAGGGTTGGTAAACTGCTGAAGTGAAGTGCACTGTATGTGCCTAAGTGTTTGTTTCTCAATGCGTTGTGTTTAGTGTTTTATGATGTTTTTGGTCTTTTGATGGTTTTTATGTTCACAAGGAAAATGACTAAAAAGCTAGTGGAAAGAAGCTACTGGTTAAAAACAGAGTGAAGCCTAATTGGTTGATGACAAATGAAAAATGCAAATGCAAATACTGAAACAAAATCAAACCTAAACTATGACTAAGCAAAATACAAAGCTTGATAATGACTTTAAGGAAATGAATCAAAACATAAACTTAACTTGTCCAATTCTTTCATCAAAGGTATTTTGGGAGAGCTTGAGAAGTGGTCAGCTAAGTATACAAATTCTCCTAACTAAACAATTAAACAATCAGCTTATAATGAGACAACATTTTATCCATGATTAAAGATTTGTGAAAATATATTTGGAGGAAAACATTGGTACCATCATAAGATCTCTACTCTAAGACTAGTTCCTAACTCTATTCTGCAACTTAGTTTAACATTACTAAACCTTACTCAAGAGTTATAGATTTATTTTTAAAGTAGTCTTTTGAGAAAAGGCTTTGTTTATGAAGTGGTAAAGAAGTTGCAAAAGTACTTCAGGCCTTGAAATGATATTGTCTTCTGTTCATATGGTTATGAATCAATTATAGATTTGGAACAAGAAGAGGTTTTGTAAATAATGAAGGCCGTATTGTTAAGTTTAACAACTAATGTAATCTAATATGCAATGGATGACAACTAATTGTGGAATGAAAATGCAATGAGTTAAGCTAAAACTGAACTTAAGATGTCACTAGTCTAAAACAGTGCTGAACTAACAAGCCATTATCAAACTTAAAACAAAATAACAGAGCATGAATTGAATGCAATTTGACTCTGGAGTACCCTAACTAAGTTATCATGCATTAATCTATGGGATTCTACAGCCTGTTTTGTCCATCATGATTGGTATTTTGGAAGAGCTTCTTAGAACAATCCTGACTGTACAATTCAGTGCAAATGCAAACATAAAGACTGAAAGCAATTTAAAAACTAAGACATCACAGCTATCTCCTACCCATCATTATGGTATTTTGGAAAGGCGTTTTAAGAGTAAGATCAGCTATGCTACTTAGTGCAAACAAACAACTGAAACGTTCAGTATCACAGTCATGCCTTAGACATCATAAGGATTTTTTGGAAGAGTTTGCTTAGTATAAGTTCAACTGTGATAGTGAACAAAAGAAATTACAATTAAATCCTACAACACTATAGCCATTTCCCATTCATTATCATGATCTTTTGGAAGAGTTTCTTCTTTTGGAAGAGTTGTTAGAAAAAGTATAACTATAGTGGCTAATGAAATTAACTATGAACTCAAACTTCAAAAACGTAAAAACAACTAAGATACTTATCTAAATTACGAAAGTAAAGCCGTGCAGGAGGCAGGGGCCCTCTACCACCAGACGGAATCTAACTCCAAATCAACTCAACGCGTTCAAAGCAATGTTGTCCTCTTCATTAAAGTAGAAATAACTTGAAATAGAGTATTCTTCGTTTTCAGAAATATAGCATGAAATCTAAGCAAAATCTAGCCTATCTCTCGGTTTCCCAAGTGTTTTTATAACAAATTTACATAACAGAACTTGCAACAATACAGGGATCCTTGTCTTTCCTTATCAAAATCACATTTGGAATCTGAAGATGGTAACGTAATGAGAAAAAGGACATCTGGACTAAGACAGTCCTATTAGAAGTCTGCTTCCTTAAATGAGTTCCCACGTACCAAAACCACGTCTAGAATTCGGTTCTTCCTTCATGGTGAGCAACGTATGATGTGGACATGACGTGGAATATACCCATATGTGGTTTTTCTTGAGAGGACACCTGGAACATGCCTGAACGTGAAGACAGCTGTAGAATTGCCGGTTAGCTACGGAATGTCTGCATTCTGCAGCTAGTTCCGGTCAAAATGCATTACAATGACAAAAATCACAAAAAATTGCAAGTTAGCCATGTTAATCATTCTAAAAGTAATTTTAACTAATTTCATTGATCAATTGGGTCTGGGATAACAATGGAAAAAGGAAAATTAGGTGAAGTAAGGTGAAAGAAAGCACAATATTGGGGCTCAACACTTCCTATTATGGATCTGTAGAGTTTTTGATCTACATCTGCAGTCCCATCATCAGCACACAACTTGCATCCCGTGATCATGGGTGTTGTCACAGGTTTGCAGTCTTCCATTTTGAATTTTTTCATCATTTCTTTTAAGTATTTTTCTTGAGAGATGAAGGTGCCTGTGTTCTTTTGTTGAATTTGTAGTCCCAAGTAGAAACTGAGCTCTCCAATCATAGACATTTCAAACTCTGTTTTCATCTCATTAGCAAACCCTTTTGCTAGTTCATCTTTGTTGCTTCCAAACATAATGTCATCAACATACACTACAACAATCAGGAGTTCATTTTCATGGGCTTTTATGTATAGATTGTTGTATACTCCACCTCTCTTAAAACCCTGCTTTTGCAAATATTTATCCAGTCTTGAGTACCAAGCACGAGGATCCTGTTTCAGTCCATATAGGGCCTTCTTCAGTCTGCATACATAGTCTTCTTTGTCTATCAATGAGAAGCCTTTTGGTTGTTCCATGTACACTTCTTCTTCTAGATCTCCATTAAGAAAAGCAGACTTTACATCCATTTGATATACCTTGAAGTCTTGGTAGCATGAAAATTCCAGGAACATTCTGATAGCCTCCATTCTGGCTACAGGGGAAAATGTTTCATCATAGTCAAGTCCTTCAATTTGTGAGTATCCTTTGTAGACCAACCTGGCTTTATTCCTGATTACTTGTCCTTGCTCATTCATTTTGTTTTTAAATACCCATTTTGAACCAATCATATTCTTCTCAATTGGTCTAGGAACTAGTTCCCAAGTATTGTTCTTCTCAATATGGTCCAATTCTTCATTCATTGCTTTTACCCAAGACTTATCCTTGCTGGCTTCTTCAAATTTCTTTGGCTCTATTTGTGATAGCATGGCTATGTATACTTCTTCTGTCTGTTCAGTTAGCTGTCTTCTTGTATGTACTCCTACATTCTTGTCTCCAATGATTTGATATTCTGGATGGTTCTTTTGAGTGTATCTTGAGGGTGTTTTTGAGTTCAGTTCAGCATCTTCTGATGTCTTGCTTGCTTCATCATCATCCTAGTCCTCTTCTTCATGATTTTCTGATGGACTGCAGTAGTCTGTATCTCTTGTATTGTTTGGAAGTTCTTCATCAAATCTCACATCAATACTTTCAACTATTTTCCAAAGAGTCTTGTTGTAGCACCTGTACCCTTTACTTTTGGAATCATATCCTAGAAAAATCCCTTCATCTGATCTTGCATCAAATTTCCCAAGGTTTTCATCATTATTCTTTATGTAACATTTGCTTCCAAAGATTCTGAAATGTTTGATTGAAGCAGGCTTTCCATGCCATAATTCATAGGGAGTCTTGTCACTGCTTGGCCTTAAGTGAGATTTATTAAGGATATGTACTGCTGTGTGCACTGCTTCTGCCCAGAAGGTTTGAGCAATATTATTCTCTTGCATCATGGCTCTGACAATTTGTTGAACAGATCTGTTTTGTCTTTCTGCTACTCCATTCTGCTGAGGTGTTCCTGCAATAGTGAATTGTTGTTTTATGCCATGTTCATTACATAGGTCTGCAAACTCATAATCTGTGAATTCTCCTCCTCTGTCTGATCTGATACATTTTAGCTTGCATCCAGTTTGATTTTCTGCTAATGCTTTGAATATCTTAAATTTTTCCAGTGCTTCTGATTTGTTCTTGAGAAAAGCAACCCATGTCATTCTGGAGAAATCATCTATTATAAGCATGAAATAGGATTCTCCACTTGGTGTCTTAGTTCTAGCAGGTCCACACAGGTCCATGTGCACAAGCTAGAGTGGTCTTCTTGTTGATAGCTCATCTTTAGATTTAAAGGATATGCGAGTCTGTTTCCCCAATTGACAAGATTTGCATATGGTATTTGAAGGTCTTTTTATTTCTGGCATATCTCTGACATCTTTCTTCTTGCTCAGTCTGATGATATGGTCAAAATTGAGGTGTCCCAATCTTCTATGCCATAACCATGACTCCTCAAGTTTTCTAAGGTGGCAGGCTTCATCTTCCTCTTTCACTATGTACACATTACTCTCTGTTCGAATACCTTTGAGCATAGTCTTTCCTATTGTGCTTAACCTGACTACACAATCTTGTGCTCTAAAAAGAACTTCACACCCTTTGTCACACATCTGACTCACACTCAATAAATTTGCTTTCAGTCCATCCACAAATAGTAAATCTAGGGCCTTTCCTCTGCCATTTTCTATGCTGACTGAGCCTTTTCCCTTGATCTTTCCTGATTTATCATTGCCAAAAGTAACATTGCCAGATTTCTTTTCATCAAGAGTTATAAACTTGCTTCTATCTCCAGTCATGTGTTTAGAGCAGCCACTGTCCAAATACCACTGGCTTTTCAGGTCTTGAGAAGTTAGAGCTAGTTCACACTTATTCTCCTTCTTTTTCCATTGGAGGCATCCTTTTGTTTTATATCTTTTGTGAGATGATGAATCACTCTCTTTCAAAGGACATTTGAAAGACATATGTCCAGCTTGATTGCATATAAAGCATTTGATCATAATTTTTGCAGAGTTATGAGTATGAACAAAATTTCTTTGAATCATAAACCTCCTTGAGGTGTTAAACATCAATCTTTGTCCATACTTTCTACACTCAATGATATTATGACCAAATTCCTTACAATAAAAGCAGTAACCATAGAAGCTATTTGCATACCTGATGTAAGGTTGTCTCTTCCATTTGTTTGCTTGAGGAAGTCTCTTCAATGTTTGCATATTTTGCTGGTTTGAATTACTCCTTCTTGCATGACAATATGCAGCAATGTGTCCCAACTTGTGGCAAAAATAGCAGGTGGTATTCTTTATAGGAGGGAAGAATCTCCTTTGATGGCTTGCAAATTTGACAAACTCAGGAGTATATGAACCTTTTTCTGTTAACTGAGTATTTCTTTCATTCTTTGTTATTCGAGGATTCTTCTGGGTTCTATCTCCCTCCTTACATGCTTCTTCTTTTGTAGGAATTATTTGAGGTGCTTCATCCTTCTTTGCTTTTACAAAAATAATTTTTCTGTTTTCCTTTTCTCTGCTTTTACTTGATTCTCCTTCATAGCCTATTCCAGTTTTTATCGAGGGAGATCTTTGAGCATCCAAAATTTCATCCAACTTACCAGAGATTGTTGTTTGAGAAGAGTTTATATACACTTTCTTTTCAGCATTTTCTAATTTCTTCCTTAGACATACAACTTCTTCTTCCAGCTTCTCTTGTTCTCGAGTTTTATCCTTGTTTTGCTGAAGTAACATGTCTTCTATCTTCTTGGCTTCTTCAAGCTTTACCTTCAGTTGCATGAGGACTTCTGAATTTTGTTCTTCTTTCACATATTTGAGGAGAATCTCTTTTTGTTTTCTGCATTTTAGTTTGAGTCTGTCAATCTCCTCCAGGGCACTTCTAAGCTCCCCCTCAAGGTCAACTTCACCTTCTTCTTCATCTTCTAGCAAGAGTCCTTCGAGTTCTTCTATGGCCATTAGTAAAAATTCAGAGGTTCCTTCTTCTCCTGAGGATTCATCTGAGTCTTCAGATGTACTGCTGTCTTGTTGAGCATAGAAGGATTTTATGCTGAACTTCTTTCCTTTTTTCCAGTTCTTTGATGTATTTTTCTTTGATTCTTGAGCTTTATTCCTTACTTTCTTGTGAGGACACTTAGCAGCATAGTGTCCAACTCTTCCACAGTTAAAGCACTTGAAGGGAAGTTTACCTTTCTATTTACCTTAGCCTCTATCCAATTTCTTGACAAAATTTGCCTCTTCATCATCCGAGCAAGAGCATATGTCTTCCTCTTCTTCTTTCTTATTTTTAGTTTTAAAGGATGCCTCCCTCGTACTTGGCTTCTTCTGTGGGAGCCTCATCTCATATGCTGTTAGATTTCCAAGTAGCTGGTTCATGGTCAAGGTCTCCCAATCAGCTGTTTCTTCTATTGCAGAGACCTTGGGATTAAATCTGGATGGAAGTGATCTTAGAATACTTTGCACAATTATACTTTCTGGCATTTTTTCTCCAAGGGCTTTCATATTTTTAATAATTTCTGCAGCTTTTAGAAAGAAGCTGGCAATGTCTTCATCATCATTCATTTTTAAGTTCTCAAACTGGGCTCTATAGACTTGAAGTTTGGCAGTCTTTAATTTCTTGTCTCCCTCATGTATGTTCTCAAGAGTATCCCATATATCTTTGGCAGTGCCTTTGTGCATTACTTTAATAAACTCTTCTTCACATAATCCATTCAGGATGGCATTCATGGCTTTTGCATTAGCCACAAAATCTTGTTTTGTTTCTTTTTCTGTGTTAGTTGCCTTTGGGGCATATCCTAATTCCACAACAGCCTAGAATTCTATTCCTAGAGACATTATGTATGTCCTCATTCTGATTTTCCAGAAAGCATAATTTTCACCAGTGAAGAAAGGGGCTTTATTTTTTGAGCATCCTTCTTTACTAGCCATCTTGGGAACTTAGGATCTCCTTTCAGTTGTTAGACTTGAACAAAGGAACCTGCTCTGATACCAATTGTTGAATCTTTAATTAAACTGAGAGGGGGGGGGGGTGAATCAGTTTAATACATACATAAGCCTTTTAAAATTTTCATCAAAAATATTTACAGCTTAATATGTGAACAGTTCGTATTTGCAGCCAATATTAATTAAATGTGACACCATACTTATGTTGAGAGCAGCAAGAAATTAAGCAGATTGAAATAATCACATCAACACATAAGAAGCACACATAGAGACATCAGATGTAAGTGGAAACCCATAAAGGGAGAAAACCACATCTTATTATTGTTGTGATGCAAAGGCAAGCTCCAACTCCCTCTCACCACTGTTTTTCTGCAGGCACCAACCTACAGGAGGCTCCTACCTCAATTCCGCAAGCTACAACTTGCAAGGAAGCACCAACTCCCTTCAATTTTCTGCAGGCACCAACCTACAGGAGGCTCCAACCTCAGTCAGCTACAACTGACAGCTATCAAGCTGCAACTTGATAGGGAAGCTCCAACTTCCTCAATTTATCAAACTGAATGTTTGCTGATTTACTCCAGATATCAGCTCTGTTCTATATCTGCTCTTCTTCTCTTAATCTTCTCTGCTTTATTCTTCTATATTCTGCATTCTCTATATTTTCTCTCTCTCCTCTTCCACCTCTAACACTTTTGCATATCAAGATGATATTACTTATAGAAATTTCTTGATGACTGTTTGTTTTCCTCTAGGAACTCGAATTGGATGGTCATACCCCTTGGTCTTCTGCCTCCTCATTTCTTTATCCAACTCAATTTAAAGTCATAATAATAAGTTCAAAATTTCATGCTACAGTGGGATTTTGTCTTTTCTTTAGGATACTTGCCTTTGCATCACAAACAATAAAAAATTAATTACAACTTTTACATTCACATTTTTAATTACATATTTCAATTTTACTCAACTCCTTTTCTGGATTTTGGCTTTACTTGATTTGTCTTTTCCTGCTGCTGTTAAGAACCTGTTCTGCATACTCTTTATTCACTGTCATCTGCATATTCCCTATTTTCTGTGCTTATTCTTCTGTCCAACTCATTCCTGTACATATTCCTGTCAAACCTGTAATCTCTGTGTATCTCTGCATGCTCTCCTCTTTTTTTTTTAATTGCATTCAAGTTTTATGCTCAATCATTTCCCAATCCGGGCAATCTCACACTTCTCTTTAATTCCATGCTGGCAACTTATATAAACAAGTCTGGGTTATTTTAATATCTCCATTCAGAGAATTGCGATATTAATTCAATACTCCTCTATAGTTATAACCCGACAATATCTTATGTGTACATATGCGCTAATTTTTCATTTACAACCATTCTACACAACATAATAATTGACCCTCGACGTATTAAACCATATTCACAAATTCCATGTTTCACCTCTTCATGTATACAGTCATTATACATAATATATGTTGGAATGTAATTTCCAACTGCGCGGCTGAATCAACAGGCGGAAGGCAGCGATCGACGGTTAGCGGGAGTGAGAATAGCGACGGTTAGCGGGAGTGAGAATAGCTCGACGGTTAATAGGTGGTGAACCCCCGCAGTTGACTGCTGATCGTATGTTGACTCGTGATCAACGGTTAAAATTGAGTGCGGGGCTTTACCCCAACCGTACTGAGCTGGCAGACTTATACCCCCGCAACCACCAGGGATGGTGGCTTTTATAATTCCCGGCTTATATATATTTACCTTCGAACCTTTATAATCAAAGTTTAATTCTTCGAACGTGTATTAGTGTCGACGCTCTAGTTTAGTCAATTGACTATATATATATATATATATAACCTTTGTAATTCAAATTATATTACCGAATTTTATATTTCTCCACTTTACAATAAGGTTGTCACCCGGCGGAATATTAATAGCCCAACACTGTATGACTTTGTAATGAACCCGTGGCTCCGGCCCCACATTTTTTATCCCTCGCGCATCTCTGTTATCGTCCGAGCATCTACTACAAGCGACCACCGTTCGATGTCCCTTCTCCAGATCAACGACCCATGTGCATTTTGCTTGGCATCCAGCGTCAGTTTTTAACGCGCGAAGGCGCACTTTAAACAATGGTTTTGAAATGTCGTTCGGGACACGTGTTATCAATACTTTGGAATCGTTGCCCATTCCTCTAATACCGCTTTCCGACGAATGGTGGTGCGAAGAAACCACAGTTTCACTTTAAACCACTGTTATTGTTCATCCAATTCTTGGTTCCGCTTCTCCCTACGCTCCAGGTTCCGGTCCGCATTTATTATTTAACAAAACGTTCACTTTTCAATGTATTTTTATGATTCGACTCCACTCCATTCAAATATATATATATATATATATATATATATATATATATATATATATATATATATATATATATATATATATATATATCTATCTATTTTCGACTATGGTTCCGCTCCTATTCACGCTGGTTCTTCGGTGTATGCATATATATAAACCATATATATATATATATATATATATATATATATATATAACACCTACCATATATATAATGCACAGTTCTACCAGTAATAACAGCTGTGGCTCTGCCTCTATCGCTTCTGTCACTCTGCCTCTGCCTCTACTACTTTGATAACGGCTCTGTCTCCGTATTTTCTTCCTCTGCCTCTACCTTTCTCCTTAATATTCATTTCCTTTTTGCTGCCTCCATTGTCTATCTTTGTCTCCTTGTAACTGTTCCTGTCTCTTCATCTGCTACCTCCTTTGCCATCAATGACAACATTTCCAACAGGCAGTACCTTGGATGGCTCCTCACCTCAATAGGGGCATTCACGGATGGGACTATAGGAGTCATCATTGCCCATTAATGTCATAGATCCTCTTGAAATTCAACTTTAACATAAACTTTCGTGTCCAATATGGTATCATACTTCATAACCGTTGCACTCTGTCAGAATTCGTTGAAGACCCATGACCTGATAAGCATCTCTTTCAACAATTCTTACACAAGAAGGTCCATAACTGTCACAGACGCATGCATACAATGATAAATTGTTGTAAAAAAACATGCCATACCAATATTATGCGTCTAGGAACCATATTCAACCTTCTTTCAAACAAAAAATTCCCTTGAGGGCGTCAGCATCTTTCATCATCAATCAAAAGTAGGTCACTACCACAGAGGTGACACACACATAACCTCTATCTGTTAGATAAGCTTAACTAGTAAAAACATCATGAGCATGGGAGATGCTCGCCTTGTAGGAATATTTTATTTATTTTATCTCTTGCAGGTTTCCAACAGAGAACGATATCTCTTTTACTCATGCCAAGGGGTCTCCAACCTTAGTTTTCAAGAAAGTTAATCTCTCTCTCTCTCAAAAGGATTACACAGAAAAAGAAACTATAATGTGTTTCAGCTATACAGTTCTTGCTAGAACTCATACATTAAGGGGAAACTGTTAACACTGAAAAATAGTACAAGCAAAATACATTAGAAAATGTCAAGAAGAAGCTACAAATAAAGATCTACATGGAAGAAATACATTATAGGAGATGAAAATTTTAACTTTTCCTAAGGTCAAACAGTAAAATTTATTGAACTGCACACAAGAATCATTGACCCAAGGTGATAATTGCAGATTTTTCTTCGATAGAAGTGAAGATCATCGTGGGTATTCCTCAAAGAGCTGCGCGGTCCTCAGGATGTCGAAAGTCATCATTTGAGACCACTTGGCACACTTGGAGAAAAATATTCTCACTCAAGCTATCCGAGTACAACCGCCTTTGAGCCACCTTGAGGCTTTAGTGCAACACAGAAAGGAATCATACCCCCACTCTTATGTCAACATCCATCTTGTACCAAGAGAGGGAGGTAAAATTTCAAATTTGTATATAAAAGCCAGCCATGGGAAGAGAAACATGAGAACATATTGTTATGCTGGCCAAATTGCTCAGAAGAAATCCAACTTGTTTTTTCCAGCAACAAGAGGAGTGGAAGGATTCAATTATTGGCCATCAAACACCTCAATCCAAGAGAGAAGAGTTCACCACATGTCTGTTGATCCGACCATCCTTTGAGAGGGAAGATAGGCTTGCTGAAATCTCGAGGGGAAGAGACCCCCTTGTCTTGGATATTGGAGCTCCATAGCTCGAAGGATCCACTACAAGAGATTTAGCATTCTCTCTTCTATTACCACCAACACCTAATAAAGGGAGAGAGCTCTCCATTGTTTAGTTGTTACCGTGTTTTCTCTATTGAGCATTTTTCTTGTGTGTGTTGTTTTTGTTTTTGTTTCTTTGTTTATGTAGCATGTTATGTTTCCATTTAACTTAGCTTATTACATGCTGAACTTGTTCCACTAACGTTTGAAAAACCAATTTGACTTGTGACTTTCTTGTAGGAAAGTAGCCTCCCTATTAAGGACAATGTATTTCATTCTCCCTTGCACCAAATACACTAGAACACAAGCCCCTGCATCATACTTCCATAATGAACATGCGAGTTACCTTACCTTGTTGTGCCAATCACGCTGCGTTGTAACTAAACACACACATATCAGTCATACGTTCCAAATATCAAGACAACATATATGTTTATTTGGAATCAACATTTATCAATTCTAAAACCATGTCATAATCAACAATAAACTCACAATCATCATTCATATTACATGATGATACAACTATCAGCTACTTACACTCAAGTAAAAATCAATTGTCTTAACGCATACATGTTATTACAACTGTATTAAAACAAGATCATTACTTCATTCACTCTTATAGAAACATGCTCATATCATGCAATTAATCAAAAATTCAAAAGTAAATAGATGATATAATAGACACTAACACTCAAACACGAAATAGATGACATAATTAAACATTCAAGTACAAAGTATATGACATAATAAAGCTCATACCTTAATGTATCTTAGGGGAGGCTATCTTGTCTACAATATCAATCTATATTAGCACGATATAACTTCACAACATATCAATCAAATAATAAATAAGGTCATGATATCCATAACACTATCTAGCTAACATGCTCACACAATAAAATCATAAACAATTTTCATTCATGCGTACAATCACATATGCATAGTCATTCTAGGCATAATACAACACACTGTTATAATTAGGTTGACTCATGCCTGAATTTCATAATCGTAACCAACTGTATAGGCCAATCCAAATTAGAAAAATACATATAACATCAATATATTAATTTTGTAACCCTAATCATCAAGGTAGCTAACATATAACAACAATAAGTTAAAATATAGCATGCTCATCAACAACATATAACATAATCATTAAGCTAACTACAAGTTAACATATAACATGCTCCTCAACAACATATAACATAACCATCAAGTTAATACCATGCTTGAATAAAAAATTCATGTACATATGATCACACTAATTAACTAACATCTATCATGTATGTAACCGTAAAATCATTAGAATGAAAGGCATACACATAACCATAGTGCATATGACTACCTTGATCACCTAGATTTTATCATACATGTAACCATAATAATAATAGAATGAAAAAGATATAAGTAACCCTATTTCATATAACAATCCATTAACTAACATACATGTATGGAAATCTGATCTTACCCCAAGGTCTAGTGCTACAAATTCACTTTGATGGTCTGCATCTCATGTTCTATCTTAACCAACACATTAGCATCATAACATACAAATATCATCATGATGACCTAGTTACACACAATAACCTTATGCAAAACAATGTTCACTAAACCAATGCAAACTTGACCATATGCACCCACTTGACATGTATTACCAATGATGAATGACCAATGCATGTTCAACATATGACATCACATAAGCAAGAATACAAAGAAAACACAAAAGCATGACCCATACGTGACCTAGCATAAACAAGCAATGCATACACAACATGTAGCAACATGTAAGAAAGCGTACACAAACAATACATGAGCATGAGAAACACATAACTAGTCATACACGCATGACAACATGTTGAAAAAAACACCATCAACAATTCCATGGTGACACCACGACCACCATGGCCAACACAACATGGATGAAAAAAAAACATACACCATAGGCATGAGAAAACATATGCAACCAACAAAAAATAATGACCAACACATTTCCCATGTAGTCCAAGGGTTGAACCATGCTCTGGTACCTCTCTATAACACCTCATTCCCACATCTACCCTAGTATCCATCCAACCATGGTAAAAATGTGATGAGAGGATACTATAATGAGATTCAACCTCCCATGTGACCTTAATGAAGTGGAACCAATGGAAAACACCACCTATAACACCCCCATTAGGTAACCCAACCATTCAAGCCTCCTACCCCTGGGGTGCACTGACATTTTGACCCCTTGTGTTCCATAGCCGCAAGAATAACACTACATTTTAGGGGCTAGGAGGCTATATTTGCAGGCACAATACTACACGTCAGGGGATAGGGCCCAAAAATATTAGTTTTGTGTCTGCATCTCTAGGATTTGAGCCACCATTTTAGGCCCATAGCCCAGGTCACTGCACAAAAATTCATTAAAACTTGAGGGATGTTAAATAACCATATTAAAATGATATGAGAGTAATCAAATCACTAAGAAATGATTTGGACCCCTCCTATCCATGACAAGAATTTTTTCAAACATGTCACAAATATTCAATCTGCAGGTGTAAACAAGATATTTAAACATATGGGTCTCATACTTATTTGAGAATTGCTAAGAATTTCTCCCTTACATCATTAGTTGAAATACAATATATTTGACCATAGAGACATTATGCATTCATTTACAAGTAAAAACATAGATATATTCATACATCATCACTGATCAAATACATGCTTATAACTAACACAATAACAACATGAATACGATGGATACAACAACAATAGAATCAACATAGAAACCAATACATTTGCATACAAAATACCAAAGGAATGACTCTTCATTACTGAATGTAAAAAATCAACAGAGATGGGAGTTCCATGTTCCACCGAACCATAGATTGGCTGAGCTAAGTCTCTCTTTAGCTAATCACCCCCATGCCATATTCCAGGCACGAATGCGAGATCTCATAAAAAACATCAATCACAATCAAACTAGGGCTTCTAGAGGCCAAAACACCTCAAACCTCAATCAATGATTCCACCTCATGGTTGGACAACACAGCCATCACAGATTGGTATCTATCCAAGCTACTCCTAGGCTCCATAGTGTTTGTTCCAATGAAGGCTCGAGGACTAGTAACTCAACCCCAACCATTTCTGAGCTCTAGAGCATTTTTCCAACCAAGGCTCAAGGACTAGTAATTCAACCCAACATATATCCCCTAGGATCTAGAGTGTTTATCCAAACAAGGCTCCAAGAACTAATAACTCAACCCAACATCTAAATGAATCATGAGAACCCACCAGAAAACATTCAATGGAAATAAATCCACAAAACCATGGCTATCTAGGAAATGGAAAGGCTAGGAAAATACACTGTCAATCCAGGCAATCCTCCATGCCAATGAAATATCATAATCAATAAACCACATGCAATACCATGCATAGAAAAAATAGTGAGAAAAACATACATGCAACTCGGTACCTGCACTCAAAACCTATTGTAGATGATGATCCCAATGTCCTATTATGGTTTCCCATTCTTCCTTTGCATTCTTGATCCAAATCACCCAGTATCCACACACTCTAAGAGTGCTCCAATAAAAATCTAAGTATCTAAGAGTATGAGAGAGAGAGAGAGAGAGAATAATGAGAGCTCCAAAAATGCACCGGAAAAAAATCTTACCAATTGATCCTCAGAAACCTTTTTATTAATTAGGCCTCTATTTTATCCATTTTCCATTATTTTCCTTCATTTTTCTCCTCACATGCAACCTGTGACCTTTCACCTCCATTTTCTACTATTTTCCATTATTTTCATAAATAAATTCCAATAAATGCCTCATGCCTTTCCAAATCCTTTGATATTTCCTACCCCAATTTCCTTTAGCCATAATAAACCGAAATGAACACCTGCTAGGAAGTTTCTCCCAACATTCATCTTGGAATACATGACCCATCAATCGTTGTTACTATTTAAACTTTATTACATGGAATTTTCACCACTGTTGTTATAGTTTAAAATATTGATAAGAATTCTAATATGTTAAAATGGAATGCAAGTATGTAATAAAATGGTTAAATCCAATACCAATTCTAGAATGGAAGTGATAAGTTATATCAATGGAATTCATCATTGTATTACCAAGAACCACTAAGAAACATGGTGTGATCATGGTTGTAGTGGATAATATAAGTAGAAAAACTCACTTATAAAGTCTTCCTATAAGGAAATTGATATTTCACATATTTTTATGAAAAATATTTTCATATTGTATGGCATGCCCCAGAAGATCATATATAATTGATATGCCAAGTTTACATCAAATTTTGGAAGTTTTTATTTAAATTTTTTGAAAACCCTATCAACATTCAACACAACCTAACACCCTCAGAGTTACGGAAAAATAGAAATAGTAAATAGATTATTAGAAAACATACTCAATATGTGTGTTATGCATCAACAAAAGAGATGGGAAGTTTTTCTTCCTTTGGTGGATTTTTCTTATAATATTAGCTCTCAATAATTTTTAAAGATGAGCCCTTTTGAAGCTTTATAGTAGGAAGTGAAATACGCCAATCAACTAAGGTAATCTAGTGGATATAGTCACACTTAGGTTAGATATGTTAAATAAAATGTAATACGAAGTTACTAGCATAAGGAAAATATTGAAGGTCACACAAGACCAACATAAGGTTTTTGTAGACCAAAATAGAGGACATAAGGAATTTTGAATAGGATATCATGTGTATCCCCAAATCAGTGAAAAAGAAATTCCTTAAGAGTGGGATTTTGTGCCAAGCTAACACCAAGGTACTATGAACCATTTCATATCTTGAAGAGAGTGGGGCTAGTAGCATACAAACTCACCATTCCTCCCATAATTAAGGAACATAATGTGTTATATATATATATATATATATATATATATATATATGGTGTTAACCATATTGTTGATCGGACTTTTATACACATGAAATCTAAGGGAGAATTATATCCAAAGCCACAATGTATACTCAACAAAGAGGACAACCATGCTCCATGTAAATCAAGGTGCAACGAAAGCACTTTGGACCACGTGAAGCAACATGGGAACTAGAGGATTCAATATAGAAGGCATATCCAGTTTGGTTTTAAGTATAAGTTTGGTTCTACGGATAGTATAACACCAAGTATGGTTTTTATTAATTAAGGAGGATGGGATTGTAACATCCTTTTTTCTAATTCCAAATTTTTGTAATGTAATTGAAAGATGACAATGTTGGAGATTGAGCATGGAGGACTTTCTCAACCATTTTATGTAAATATTTTGCGAATATAATTATAAATTTCTAAAGTTGGAGATGAGGACAAGAATAGATTTATTAGAAATCTTATACGAGGGATTGGGATGTTTCCTATATTCATTGAAATTAATGTTCATGGAACCCAATGTTCTATATGAACTACCAAATAATAATTAGCTATAAGAGGAATTGGGAGAGGAGGTATTAAAATACCCACACAAGAGTCATGCATGAAGTAGTGTTTATGAGTAGAAAGAAGTTAATTTTGTGATTCTAAGTTGTTGAGTTTGGAGTATTATAGTGACTAGATACATTATACAAAGAAAAGAGACTTGAACTTTTGTAAATATAAAATGATTCTAAGCAAGAGACTTGTAAACCTGATATTGGAAGCTAGACCACAAATTCCAATATTGAAATGTGTTAGATGAGGATACCAAAGAAAGATTCCTCTACTTTAATCCAATAAACTGAAAAGAACTAGATTATTTGGTTGTGTTTATCCATGTGAAGCACTGTAAAAAGGAGAATCTTAGGGATCATAGAAAGTGGGAAGGGATTTCATTCTATGTTGGGAAGGACCTTAGTGGCCATATTTGTTGTTTTATCAACCCAAACTTATTTCTTGCATGGTGGTATCCATGTTTCCTAGCCAATGAAGGATTTTTTCCTTCATACTCTATACACTAAATTAGAATCTATGTTGTTATTCACTAAGTGAAGCATACATTAGACATTGGATATGGTTTGTAAAAAACATTTAGTGTAGTTTCACTTACTATTTGGTGGAGAGTGGTCATCCCTTATTCAGTTTCAAACAATTTTCATAGGAATAGATAAGTGTATTCCTTTCTTGTAAATTAATTGTAGTTTTTTCTTAGAATTCATATAAAATTTTTACTTTTGAATTCACTGTGTATGTGTGCAATGGTAGATTGATATTTGTATGGTTTTAATGAATATGCACAATGCATGATCAATGTGCTGAGAAGTTAACATAATTGGATTGAATGTTGAAATACATTCCTTTATGAATATGAATGTTGTGTGAAATGGAATCATTGCATCTATATTAAATGAGATAATTATGTGTTTTATGTTCATAAATTCATAGGTTATCCTTGGATGTATTTGATTGTGTTATGTTTACATGCCTATTTGTAATCATTTATGAATTTTTGTGATGTATGGTGTGTTTCAAAAGGGGGAGTACTGATAAATTAGTGGTCCTAGTAATTAGTAGTCTTTTGGTTAAATAATTGTTCCCTGTGATTTGGAATAAACAAGTTTAGGATTATCTGGATAGACTAAATAAGTCTTATGCTTGATGTGAGGATTAGAAGTTTCTGTTAATGATGGCACCCAAATGCAAGAGTAGAAGCCCTGATGAGGAATGAGAGATTCAAAGGGAAAGAACATCAAATTTTTAGTTTGGAAGAGTTCACCAAAAAAATCTTAAGTTAAAGGAAATCATAAGGAAGAACTTAAGTGGCTAAGGGATCTCGAGTTTAAGCCTTGGTTTTGGCCAAAAAGAAAATTTTGTGGTTTGACCCCTGTAACTCAATCTATCAAGTTAGAAATCAATAGTAGTGGTTAACTATTTATATTAATATTTTAAAAAATAATATAAATATTGTAACTCCATATATATATATATATATATATATATATACCAAAACAAAATTACTCCTCAGCCTCAACTCTGAAACAATATAAATTTCGATTAAATTTTATATAGTTAGAGAGTTGAGGCTTTTTTAGAGTATTTTTGTTATGGCATTTCTCATTACTCACATCAAAATATTTATAGTTGATGTTTCGAGTGTGGCTCATGACTTATTTTAATTTATGTCTTAAAGATAAGCCACATTTACCAACTCAACCATATACAATTTATATTTTTTAAATTTTAATAAAATAATATTTTATTACTTATTTTATTATAAGTTTATTCAATTACAAATTTATAGGAGTATTATTCATATATAATTAAAATACTGTATTTTCAAATATTTTAAGACTATTATTCATATATAATTAAAAATAGTTTATTTTCAAGTGTTTTAATGTTAAAGTTATGTTTTATAATAATGTGTTTTAAATAAAATAATATATGATTATTATTATTTAAATTTGTTTTCAAATAAATTTTGAAATGATTTTTTTTTAATATTTAATGATAGAAATGATTTTTTTCATATTTAATGATATACTTTTTAAACATTGATTAAATTATATTTGAAATTTCACTTCAAAAATAATATATATTTTTTAATTTTATTATATGTTATTATGATTATGTTTTAATAATTATATGTGTTTTATAAATATAATAATATAATACTAATGCTTTTTTTCATTGAATATAATTTATAATAATGAGTGGTAGATATCTATATTTTTATTAAGTATATATTTTATAAATTGATTAATATTATATTAATATATTAATAACTATAAAATTTGTAATAAAATAGATAAGTAGGAAAACAATATAATCAATTTAGATTTCATCTTAACAAGAGATTTACCAAGCATTGAGACTAATCAAATTTCTTGAAATGGAAATATTTTTTAGAGTGAAAAGAGATTTGATATGTGGATGCTTTGTAGTTCCACAGTTAAATGGATCTAGGTTGGTTTAATTTCACCTTTTAAATAGATTATATTTCACATGAATTGGTTCTAAATACCATATTATTATTAATATTTTATTTTATAGGTTTATTTTTATTTTGTTATTTTCACTTTCATTTTTTATTTTATTTATATTAATATTTTCATTTAATTTATTATTTATTAAGACATAAGTCATTTCACTTTGAAAACAATTCTCCCTGCTACCACTGTGTACCAATTTGTACCATCAGATCAAATGTTAGACGATTGAAGATTGGTACATAGTTAGATTAATAATTAGTAATTAAGACAAAAAATAATAGTTAAAACTAATTAAGATTTTTTTTTTACTTAGAACGATTAAAAATAAAAATAGTTAGAATGTATGCAATGACAATTAGGATAAAAATAGTATAACCCTTCCTCCCTTCCTTCCTCTCTTGCATTGCTTTTACATGATTTGGCCTCTATCACCTTTCGTTTGCAACCGCAGATCGTGGTATTATTGGGATCAATAGATTTTTTTACTGTGTCTTGCCGGCATCCTCCTCATTAAATAGCAAGCAAAAACAAAAGTCCTGAAAGTTTCAGGATATGTATTCTTGATTTGCATTCATTGCCCATGCTTCAAATTTTGTATTATTTCTCTATATTCATTGTCCAGGAAAATTTGGTTAGAAGGGACTTATTAAATATATTTTCAATAGGAAGACCTTAGTGCTTAAACCAGAAAATGGATCATCTCTTATTTTCATGTTTTCTTTCATTTTCTCAATTTTCAACTTAGTATCTGCAATTTTTTTCTCCAACCTTTCTCGACTGTGGTTTCTCATAGAAGGCTTCCCTTTTGGATAATGGAGCATGGCAGAATGACCTCACTATGACTGCGTTTGAGTTACAATAATAATGAAATTTTAGAAAATGATGAATTTCTATTGGTTGATTTCATGCAGGTTCATTCTTCATTTTCTGCATGATTTTTGCAATTGCAGACACATGATTATATTCATGTTGATATCTACAAATGTTAGACTTAGTTTCTCCCTCAATACCACAATCCATTCTTAGGTTTAAATAACACATCATTGTATTATCTGTTGGGTCCCAAAAGGCTTTTGGTCATGCTATCTATGTTGGATTCCCAGGTATATGGACATCCATGATGCTTAGAAGGAGGTAGATCAGAATGAAAAGGGTTTCGGTTTCACATCCTACCCTCAACACCTTTTTTCATTTGTCAAGTCCTTGTTACCATTGTTGCACATAATGTGAATTTGTTACCAACCAAGTATTGAATTTTGACCCCTATACTCTATAAGAATGTATTTTTTATTGAAGCTAGGGATAAGAAACCAACACAAAATTGAGTAATAGGAAACACAAAGGAAATTACCCAACAACATGACAATAGAAGTTTGGAGGGAGACTAATAGTGTTGCTCAGTCGAAGGAAAACAATGAGAATCATTGCAAGTACTATGGTATAGATTGACATAGAAAATTTGGCCCAATTTCTGACGGCCACTTCGTCGCTATTTCAACACATAGTCGTTGCAAGAGCGACAGTACGAGGCCGGACAAAACGTGGTTAGCCATTACATCGCAATTCCAACGCTTTGCTAAAGTGTCGCAATAACGACACTTTTTCCGTCATTTCCAAACAACCGTCGCTCTTCTAACGTTTTCCAAAGTGTCGCAATACCGACGCTTTCAAAGCATCACAATACCGATGCTTACAAAGTGTCGCAATACCGACGCTTGAAAAGCGTCGCAATACCAACGCCTATGGAAAACGTCGGAATACCGACGCTTCCAAAGCGTCGCAATACTCTATGGCTAACCATGATTTTAAAGGGTCACAAGACCGACGAAATAGGAAAACTTTCAAGGTGTCGGAAGACCGACGTTTACAAGGTGTTGGAAGACCGACATTTACAGAGCGTTGGTATAGTGATGGCGGGTTAAATTAAAAAAAAAATGAAATAGACCATGGTCCATCCAACTGGAGTATGCTGAATACCGTGCCATAGTAATATTCATGGCCATAAACCACAACCCTTGTATTTATTGCACTTGCATGTACCTTTGGCATTGCTTTAAATTACAACTGTTAATTCATAATCAATATCAGCTGTCCTTGAGTTCCATATCTCAATTTCTGGTCTCTGACCCTATTAATGATGTGACTGAAGCTCAATAAAATTAATGGATGTCAATAAGCTAGCTAAGAAAACTTTTGAGGTCCCATTGCTATCCAGTAAATCACCACAGTTTGCCCCGGGAAAAATATTCTTACTTTGTGTAGCTATGATAACTTCACTGTGTTGAAAGCTTAAAGGTATATAGAGTAACTGGAGAAAAGTTTGTCTGGGCATTATAATTTCAGTTATTTCACCTATTCTTCCCTCGTAGAGAATACACAAGCTTGCCCCTATATGCAAGATTACTAAGCTCATCTCTAATGCCATCCATTACTGATTTTCCATTATAATTAGCTGGCTTCTAGACTATATTGTGTTTGCCACCTTTGCGAGGAAATATACTTATAAAAATTTGTTTGATTTTCAAATCCAAGAATGCCAATTTCTTTTTTGCATTGGGCTAGCTTTATGGTCAATGACGCCGTTAGCTCAACCTGTTAACCGACCATTCACCCTGTCCTAACACATTTAATCTCCTTCCTATCCACGCCTGACAATTTCTTTTTGCATTGTGCTCACTTTATGGTCATAGATGCTATCAGCTCAGCCTGGTAACCAACCATTTGTCCTTTTCTATCACATTAGATCAAAAAAATTATGGGATTTACTATACTCTTAAATTTATGACGGGAAGTATCTGGTAGGGATTGCAATATAAACCCTTCAAAGTCCTAAACCAACAACTATTAACTTTTTTGGTGCACTTAAAACAATTTGCATGAGCTATGACAAATAACTTGCTAAGAAAAATTACAACTGTTAATTCATAATAGGTATCAATGACTGCAGTGCACTATCCATATATGCAAGCTTACTCATGGTAAGTATCACTGCATTCTATTATGTCTGTATTCAACCTAAAATAGTTTATATTGCTAGAACAAAGCTACAAGAAAGGGTTATAAATTATAATTAGATTTCCATCTCATAGATTTATTCATATAAACTTTACACATTAGTAAGACAACCACATGAAAATCAAAGGGATGAGTCCTTTCAAAATTTTCAAATAGACTAACTTGGCATGTATTGGAGCTGCTCAGTGCACCTATAGAGAGCGTGCTTTGCAGGTATGGAAAATAGTCATACATCTAAGTGTTCAAGCAGATTATAGGTGGCAGGATATGGCATATTACATGCTTCACAAAAGGATTACACATTTACAAGTTCATTCTGTACCATGACACTTGCGATCTTTACTTTATTTTGAGATAATTTTCACTAAAGCTCCCTAAGCTTCCTCCTTTTAGCACAACATTCCTCACTAACTTGTTTTAAGGTATGGAAAATCATCATTCATCCATCTGTTCAAGTGCCATTATAGGTTGCAGCGAATGCAATTACATGTTCACTCTGTACGATGACAGTCCCAATATTTACTTTAGTTTTAGATGATTTTCACTAAAGCTCCCTAAGATTTCTTCTTTTAGCACAACATTCCTCACTAACTTGTTTGTAGGTATGGAAAATTAGTCATCCATCCATTTTTTCAAGTGCCATTATAGGTAGCAGGTAATGGCATATTACTGTACGAGAGAAATTGAATATTACAGGTTCATCTAACAAATAACACTTCCATTCTAGATTTCAGTCTCAGATAATTTTGATTACATTTTCATCCAATACATAACACTCAACTATATTTCACTCCCAGATAATTTTGAGTCTTGACCAAGGCTTCATATGCCACCTCTTTAGCACAACTTTCTACATAGTATGTATGCATATCTTGTATGTGAAAAAAAGATGAAATGACTTACAAACCAATAAAATAAAGCAATATAAAGTTCTAAATGCCAAAAATCTATCCCATGGGTCATCTGTGATCATGCTATGTTATCCTTTGAAGTTTGGATAAAGCTTTGCCCATAAATGATGAAACAGAAAAGCAGCAGGCAGAATGGTGTGTTTGTTGAAAAATCCTGTGGAAAATATCCTTGCCAATGGAACTGCTACATCAAACCATATGAGCAATCAACCCCAACCACATATGATTAAAAAAAACAACAATGAAAATGAATCCAAACAATAAATTAACACAGGCATTTTAAATTTTTGACTGGAGAAAAAGTACGCCCAGGCATAAACTCCAGCACTATATTAACCAGAATTTGATGAGATACAATTGTTTGGCTCTATGAAATGGACTGAAAATATGAATCAAGACACATTTTTCTACCTGAAATTCATGATTCCACAATAGTGGTACTTTCATCCCATTCACTTGTAACACTGAATTTCTCCACATGAATCTAGGAATACAAGGAAGTATAAGATGTGGTAACCCCAGTCTTCACAATCTTCCTCCTAAATAACCATCTTTAGCTGCAACAAGATGGTAGTTCATCACAACACAGAATTGGAAAATAGTGAAGAAAAGGTATACAAATCCCTTATCCTTATCCCTTATCTTTACTGACCTATTGAAGAAAAGGTATACAGATCTATCATTCCGCAAGTAAACAAACTTGAGAAGTGTACATATCTATCATTTGGAAAACAGTGAAGAAAAGGTATACAGATCCCTTATCCTTATCCCTTATTTTTACTGACCTATTGAAGAAAAGGTATATAGATCTATCATTTCACCAGTAAACAAACTTGAGAAGTGTACAGATCTATCATTCTGCCAGTAAAACAAACATGAGAAAGTGTGCAGATCTATCACTCTTCATTATATACTAATTCAATGAGGAAAATATACACCAGACAGATGTATCATGCTTGGAATAAACAAATTTGAAATATTCATTTTAAATAGAAGACAATGTTTGAAATGATTAAAACACTTACACGAGGAGATAGCTCCAAGAAAACTTCAATCTGTGATGTTCCTCGTCTGCTGCAAACGACTAGGGAAGATTCATTTTTCCACAACAATATTTCTGCCAAGATCTTTGTCATGGTCAGGTGTTTTTATTGGCTTTTTTTATTGAAATTTGGAAACCCCATGTGCTATACCTTGTTTTTTTTAATGAAAAAATAAACAATATACTGAGAAATTCATACATTCACTTACGAGTAACCTGTAATTTTCTTCTAACAAGCCTTCCAAGAACTTTAATGGATAATGGCAATCCATCACAAGGTTTGATAGACCGATCTACCAAATCTATCCAAACAGAGGTTGTTTGAACAACGAATTCTCTTTGATTCTGAACATCAACTTCTCTTCGATTCGATTCTAAGAGTTCCGAACATAGGTTGTTTGCCATGCTCAGATTTTGTGAGAAAAAGGTCGAACAAGTTGAGTGGGAAAAAAAAATTGAATAGGGCAGAGTGGGAAAGAAGGCATAAAGGTCGAACAAGTTGAGTGGGAAAAAAAATTGAATAGGTCAATTAAGAAAATTTGAATAGGTCGAACAAGCTGAGCGGGAAAAAATTGAAACTATGACATGAAATCATATGAAAATTTCCCACTCAAACATTAGTGAATAATTTATTTTATTTAAATTATTTTATATATTTATTGTAAACTGCTGTAATATTTTACAAAATAAACTTATTTTATTTTATTTAAAAACAATTTATCAATATTTTTGGATGTAAAAATCATTACTTATAATATTCATTGTAATTTTTCATTGTAATTATGATTTATAAGTAATAAAAAATACTAATAAATATAATATTTTTAGGTATAATAATTACTTTCATCATAATTTATAGGTTTTTTCAAAATTACTTTCATTATTACCATAATTATTCAACTTCATTAGTTGATTGCCAATATTTTCTTCATTATATGAATCATCCTTAAATAGACCTTATAGTAATTTTCATAATGTTCTTGTATGGAGATAATTATATGATTCCACAACCATTTTCCATAGAGTTTTTCATTCAAGGGATACCCTTAGAGTACCAAGTTATGAATATTCCAACATCTTCCATATGTTCTAAAATAAGCGGCCTCTTCCTATTGATTTCTTACACTTGTTGTGACACTTTCACTCAACCACCTGAAGTATTTAGCTAGCACTTTTTTGTGTTCATCTCATTATTCCAAGCTGGTCATAATCACACGAGTTACCATCAATTATCATCATTATAAATTTTTCAAGTTTTTCCTAAAATTTACTAATTAGTCTACAAACACATGGTAATAATGGCATTACCCACAAACACATGATACCCTCATAACCTAGTATTGTGTGTTAGGAAGGCTTTCCAAAGAAGTTGGCCGGCATCACTATGACACTATTAAAGATTTAGAAGGGAAGAGAAAGGCAAAGGCTCAGGTATCATATGAGAGAAGGAAGCGATTGGCAAAATTGAGACCAAAAGTAGTGGAGTTAGCCGAAAAGAAGCTTGCCCGAGAGATGGATAAGATAAAACTTGACAACATATTGGTCAATTTCCTTGAACCTTTATTGGTTATTCAAAAGGAGTATGAATGCACCATCGTTAATATCAAGGTAACTGGCCCCTATCAGATGAAGGGCTACAAGTTGTAGTTTTCATATGAACATCAACATACCACAACCATGCTTACAACCAGAAGCCTTCTCACATTCATGATCTAATTATATAGTGAATTAGACAGAAGTAAGAAAATAATTACTTCTTCAAAGCTAGTTCGAATTTGGAGGGCTTAGCCGGGGATTTGGGGTTAGGGGTTAGGGATTTAGAGGTTTAGGGTTTAGGGGGTTAAATGGGTTAGGGGTTAAGGGGTTATAGGTTTAGGGTTTAGGGGGTTAAATGGGTTAGGGGTTAAGAGGTTATGGGTTTAGGGTTTAGGGGGTTAAATGGGTTAGGGGTTTAGAGGTTTATGGTTTAGGGGGTTAAATGGGTTAGGGGTTAAGGGGTTATAGGTTTAGGGTTTAGGGGGTTAAATGGGTTAGGGGTTTAGGGGGTTAGGGGATTTAGTAGTTAAGGATTTTAGGGGTTAGAAGTTAGGGGCTAATGGGGTTAGGTTTTAGGGGTTAAGGGTTTATAGGTTAAGGGTTTAAGGGGTTAGGGTTAAGGGTTTAATGGTTTAGGGTTTAGGGGGTTAGGGGTTAAGGGTTTATAGGTTTAGGGTTTAGGGGGTTAAGTGGGTTAGGGGTTAAGGGTTTACGGGTTAGGAGTTAAGGGTTTATAGGTTTATGGTTTAGGGGCTAAATGGGTTAGGGGTTTACTAGAGGTTTAGGGGGTTAAATGGGTTATGGGTTGGGAATTAGTGTTTAAGGGGTTAGGGGTTAAGATGATAGTTTCATTGGTCTCTGTTTGTGTACATTTCAACCTTGCCAACAAGGTGGAATTAACCCAATCGTAGGTCCCAATATGTCATGATATAGATTAACTAAAGATATATATGAGAAGGAATAATTATAAAGACATAGATTGATAGAGGTGGCGAGAAAATGGGAGTCACAAGGGAGAGATGGAGATAAACTGAAGGAGAGGGGAGAGAAGGAATGGATCAGCTGAGAGAGAGAGAGGGAGAGGAGTGAGAGAGGTAGAGAATGGTAAGAGAGGGAGATAGTGACACAAAGATGGAAGGGGGGCAAAAAGAAAGATAGAGGGAGGCATATAGATGTGAGGGGATTGGAGGGTAGAGAGAGAGAGAGAGAGAGAGAGAGAGAGAGAGAGGGGGGGGGGGAGGGAGATTGGGGAAGAGAGAGGTCATTCCAGATGCTCTGAAAGTGTCGAGGCTTCAGCCAGGTCACAACTTAACATGAAAACTGAAACGGGCGCCCTCGAACGAAATGGCCTGACTCAAACGCGCCCAGTCGGTTGACCTCACACGGTGCACCCGTCCAAACAATTCCACAAGGGAGAAAATGACAAACGGGCTGCCCGAACATGCACAAGGCACCTGGGCAGTCACAACTTTTTAAAACTGATACAGGCGCCCTCGAACGAAACGACTTGACCCGAACGCGCCCAGTTGGGCGACCTCGCATGGTGCGACACGATGCACTTGACCGAACGATGCCACAAGGGAGAAAATAGCAAATGGGCTGCCCGAAGGTGCATAAGGCACCCGAGCAGTCACAAATTAGCATGAAAACTGATACGGGCGCCCTTGAATGAAACGACCTGACCCGAACGCACCTGGTCGGGTGAGCTCACACGGCGTGACATGACACACCTGACTGAACAATGCCACAAAAGAGAAAATGGAAAATGGACCGCCTTAAGGTGCACAAGGCACTCAGGTGGTCACAGCTTAGCATGAAAACTGATACGGGCACCCTCGAACGAAACGACCCGACCCGAATGCGCCCGGTCAGGTGACCTTACACGGCGCGACACAGCCCGCCCGACTGAACGATGCCACAAGGGAGAAAATGGAAAACGGGCTGCTCGAACATGCATAAGGCACCCTGACAGTCACAACTTAGCAAAACTGATACGGGAGCCCTCAAACAAAACGACCCAACCCAAACACGCCCGGTCGGGAAACCTCACACGGCGCGACATGACGCACCTGACCGATCGAATATCCCACAAGGGAGCAAACAGAAAACGGACTACCCAAACGTGCACAAGGCACCAGGGCGGTCACAACTTAGCAAAACTAATACAGGTGCCCTTGAGAAAAATGGCTCGAACCAAATAGCACAAGGGAGCAAACGGTGAATGGGCCGCCCGAACGTGCACAAGGCACCCGGGCGGTCACAACTTAGAAAACCTGATACGGGCACCCTCGAACGAAACAGCCTGACTGGAACGTGCCCAGTCGAGTGACCTCACACAGTGCGACATGACGCGCCCGAACGAACATCGATGCCACAAGGAAGAAAATAGAAAATGGGCCACCTGAACATGCACAAGGCATCCGGGTGGTCACAACTTAGCAAAACTGATACGGGCGCCCTTGAACAAAATGGCACAACCCAAACGCACCCAGTTGGGAAACCTCACATGGCACAACACGACGAGCCCGACCGAACGATGCCACAAGGGAGAAAATGGCAAACGGGCCGCCCGAACGTGCACAAGGCACCTGGGTAGTGACAACTTAGCAAATGTGACATGGGCACCCTCGCATGAAACGACTTGAACCAGGCACCCTTGGTCGTGCGGCGTCACACGGCGCGACACAGTGTGCCCGACCGCATGGAGGCACAAGGTAGCAAACAGCAAACGGGCCACCCGAACATGCACAAGCTGGCACGTGGGTGGTCACAAGTTAGCAAATCTAACACGGGTGCCCTCACACATAACGGCCCGACCCGAGCGCCCTTGGTCATGCGATGTCACAAGGCGCGACACGGTGTGCCCGGCCGCCCGGAGGAATAAGGTAGCAAACGGAAAATGGGCCGCCCGAACATGCACAAGGCACTTGGGCGGTCACAAGTTAGCAAATCTCACACGGGTGCTCTTGCATGAAACGGCAAGACCCGGGCACCCTTGGTCGTGCGACGTCACATGGCGTGCCCGGCCGCACAGAGGCACAAGGTAGCAAATGGAAAATGAGCCGCCTGAACGTGCACAAGGCTCCCGGGTAGTCACAACTTATCAAACCTAATACGTGTGCCCTCGAACGAAATGGCCCGACCGGAATGCGCCTGGTCGGGCAACCTCACACTGTGTGACATGACGCCCCCGAACGAACGTCGATGCCACAAGGGAGAAAATGGAAAATGGGCCACCCGAATGTGCACAAGGCATCCGGGCGGTCACAACTTAGCAAAACTGATACGGACGCCCTCGAACAAAACGACTCGACCCAAACGAGCCCAGTCAGGCGACCTCACACGGCACGACACGACGCGCTCGACCGAATGATGCCACAAGGGAGAAAATGGAAAACGGGCCGCCCAAACGTGCACAAGGCACCCGGGTGGTCACAGCTTAGCAAATGTGACATGGGCGCCCTCGCACGAAACGACCCGACCTAGGCGCCCTTGGTCATGCAACATCACACGGCGCGACACGGCGTGCCCGGCCGCATGGAGGCACAAGGTAGAAAACAACAAATGGGCCGCCCAAACGTGCACAATATGGCACCGGGTGGTCACAAGTTAGTAAATCTGATATGGGCGCCCTCGTAAATAACGGCCCGACCCGAGCGCCCTTAGTTGTGCGACGTCACAAGGTGTGACACAGCACGCCCGACCGCCCGGAGGAACAAGGTAGAAAATAGCAAACGAGCTGCCCAAACATGCACAAGGCACCCGGGCGGTCACAAGTTAGAAAATATGACACGGGCGCCCTCGCACAAAACGGCCAGACCTGGGCACCCTTGGTCATGCGGTGTCACACGGCGCGACACGGCGCGCCCAGCCGCACGGAGGCACAAGGTAGCGAACGACAAGCGAGCCACCCGAACGTGCACAAGCTGGTACCCAGGTGGTCACAAGTTAGCAAATGTGACACGGGCGCTCTCACATGAAACGGCTAGACCCGGGCGCCCTTAATGGTCGTGCAGTGTCACACGGCGCGAAACGGCACGCCCGGCCACACGGAGGCACAAGGTAGCAAACGGTAAATGGGTAGCCCGAATGTGCACAAGCTGGCACCTGGGTGGTCACAAGTTAGAAAATGTGACATGGGTGCCCTCGCACAAAACGACCCGACCTAGGCGCCCTTGGTCGTGCGGCGCGACATGGCGTGCCCGGCCACATGGAGGAACAAGGTAGCAATGGAAAATCGACTGCTCAAATGTGCACAAGATGGCATCTGGGCGGTCACGAGTTAGCAAATCTGACATGAGCGCCCTCGCATGAAACGGCCTGACCCGAGCGCCCTTGGTCGTGAGGCGTCACAAGCCGCGACACGGCGCGCCTGGCCGCCTAGAGGAACAAGGTAGAAAATGGAAAATGGGCTACCTGAATGTGCAAATTAAGACAATCGAGCGGTCACAAGTTAGCAAATATGACACGGGCACCCTCGCACGAAACAGCCCGACCTGGGTGCCCTTGGTCGTGCGACGTCACACGACGCACTGGGTTGCCCATAGACACAAGGTAGCAAACAAAAAATGGGCCACCCGAATGTGCATATTAAGGCACCTGGGTGGTCACAAGTTAGCAAATCTGACACAGGCGCCCTCGCACGGAACAACCCGACCCAGGCGTCCTTGGTCGTGGGGCGTCACATAGCGCGACACGGCGCGCCCGGCCACACAGAAGCGCACGGTAGCAAATGGAAAATGGGCCGCCGGAATGTGCACAAGCTAGCAGCCAGGTGGTCACAAGTTAGAAAATCTAACATGAGTGCCCTCACACATAACGGGTTGATCCGGGCACCCTTGGTTGTGTGGCATCACAAGGCGTGACATAGCGCGCCCGACCGCCCAGAGGAAAAAGGTAGCAAACGGCAAACGGGCCACCCGAATGTGCACAAGGCACTCGGGTAGTCACAAGTTAGCAAATCTGACATGGGCGCCCTCGCATGAAATGGCCAGACTCCGGCGCCCTTGGTCATGTGGTGTCACACGGCGCAACACGGCGCGCCTGGTCGCACGGAGGCACAAGGTAGCAAACGGAAAACGGGCCGCCCGAACGTGCACAAGCTGGCACTCGGGCGGTCACAAGTTAGCAAATGTGACAAGGGCACCCTCGTATGAAACAGCCAAACCCGGGTGCCCTTAATGGTCGTGCGGCGTCACATGATGCAACATGACGCGCTCAGCCGCACGAAGGCACAAGGTAGCAAACGGTAAATGGGCCGCCCGAACGTGCACAAGTTGGCACCCGGGCGGTCACAAGTTAGCAAATGTGACACGGGTGCCCTCGCACGAAACGGCCCCACCCAGGCGCCCTTGGTTGTGCGGCATCACACGGTGCGACACGGCACGCCCGGCTGCATGGAGGCACAAGTTAGAAATTGGAATATGGGCCGCTCGAACGTGCACAAGCTAGCACTTGGGCGGTCACAAGTTAGCAAATCTAACACGAGCGCCCTCGCACGAAACGACCCGACCTAGGCGCCATTGGTTGTGAGGCGTCACATGCTATGACACGGCGCGCCCTAGCTGCCCAGAGGAACAAGGTAGAAAATGGAAAATGGGCCGCTCGAACGTGCAAATTAAGACACTTGGGTGGTCACAAGTTAGCAAAACTGACACGGGTGCCTTCGCACGAAACGGCCCGAGCCGGGCGCCCTTGGTCGTGCGACGTCACACGGTGCACCCGGCTGCTCGGAGACACAAGGTAGCAAATGGAAAACGGGACACCCAAATGTGCACATTAAGGCACCCGGGCGGTCAGAAGTTAGCAAATTTGACACAGGCGCCCTCGCACGAAACGACCTGACCCAGGCGCCCTTGGTCGTGCGGCGTCAAATGGCGCGACACGACGCGCCCGGCTGCACGGAGGCACAAGGTAGAAAACGGTAAACAAGCCGCCTGAACGTGCACAAGCTGGCACCCGGGCAGTCACAAGTTAGCAAATCTGACATGGGCACCCTCGCACGGAATGGCCCGACCCGGGCACCCCTTGTCGTGCGGCGTCACAAGGCGCGACACAGTGTGCCCGACTGCCCGTAGGAACAAGGTAGCGAACGAAAAAAAAACCACCCAAATGTGCACAAGGCACCCGGGCGATCACAAGTTAGCAAATCTGACACAGGCGCCCTCGCACGAAACGACCAGACCCGGGAGCCCTTGGTCGTGCAGCGTCACACAGTGCAACACAGCGCGCCCGGCCACATGGAGGTACAAGGTAGCAAACAGAAAACGGGTCGCCCGAATGTTCACAAGTTGGCACCAAGGTGGTCACAATTTAGCAACTGTGACACGAGTTCCCTTGCACGAAACAACCAGACTCGGGCGCCCTTGGTCGTGCGGCGTCACACGGCGCGACACGGCACGCCCGGCCGCACGGAGGCACAAGGTATAAAATGGTAAAAGGGCCACCCAAACGTGCACAAGCTGGCACCCAAGCAGTCACAAGTTAGAAAATGTGACACGGGTGCCCTCACACGAAACGGCCTGACCCAGGCGCCCTTAGTCGTGTGGCGTCACATGGCGCGACACGGCGCGCCCGACTGCATGGAGGCACAAGGTGGAAAATGGAAAATGGTTTGCTCAAACGTGCACAAGCTGGCACCTGGGTGGTCACAAGTTAGCAAATCTGACACGAGTGCCCTCGCACGAAACGACCCGACCCAGGCGCCCTTGGTCGTGAGGTGTCACATGCCGCGACACGGCGCACCCGACCGCCCGGAGGAACAAGGTAGCAAACGGAAAACGGGCCGCCCGAACGTGCAAATTAAGACACTCAAGCAGTCACAAGTTAGCAAATCTAACACGGGCGCCCTCGCACGAAACAACCTGACCCAGGCGCCCTTGGTCGTGCCACGTCACACGGTGCACCCAGCTGCCCGAAGACACAAGGTAGAAAATGGAAAATGGGTTGCCCGAATGTGCACATTAAGGCACCCGGGCAGTCACAAGTTAGCAAATCTGACACAGGTGCCCTCGCACGAAACGGCCCGACCCGGGCGCCCTTGGTCATGCGATGTCACACGACGTGCCCAGACACCCAGAGACACAAGGTAGCAAACAACAAATAGGCCACCCAAACATGCAAATTAAGGCACCCAGGCGGTCACAAGTTAGCAAATTTGACACGGGTGCCCTCGCACGAAATTTCCTAACCCGGGTGCCCTTGGTCATGCGGCGTCACACGGCGCGACACGGCGCGCCCAGCCACCCGGAGACACAAGGTAGCAAACGGAAAATGGGTCATGTATGAAGATTTCATAGCTTAAAAATTTCCAGACGTGAAGATAGCCAAAATACCAAGCTGACCATGATTTGAGAAATAATTCTAGAGCATGCATAAACCCTAACTCCCTTAGAGCATATCTCTGAAAATATAACGAACAAAGATCTGATGCTTGGACTAGCTATTCAAAAAAAATTATCCTTAACATGGTCGAAGTTTCATGGCCTACAACCTTACATAAAAATATTATAGTAATAATGTTGAACTGTCCCTAATTAATTCAAATAATATCAAATCATTGTTGATATATGTCGAAAGTCAGTTAGAGAGTGAATTAGAATCAACACGTAGCCCAAACCGTCACAAGAGCGACACTTAGCCCAAACCGTCGCAATAGCAACATTTCTGCCGAAACTGTCGTAATAGTGACGATATCCTCAAACGTCGCAATAGCGACACTTTCCTCTATGCCGTTGCAATTTCGACGCTATTGCTGAAACTGTCGCAATCCGACGGATTCCTCCAAATTGTCGCAATAGCGACGTTTCTGCCGAAACTGTCGCAATAGCAACACCTTTTCCTGAACTGTCACAATAGCGATGATATCCTCAAACGTCGCAATAGCAACACTTTTCTCTATGCCGTCACAATTCCGACGCTATTGCCAAAACTATCGCAATTTCGACGGATTCCTCCAAACGTCGCAATTATGACACTTTGTCTAAGTGTCGGTATTGCGACACTTGTCTCTAAACGTCGGTATAGCGACGATTTCAGGCGGGATTTGAAAAAGTTGAAAAAAATTGGGGAAATTTCCGACATTTGGTCAAAAGTGTCGGAACCAAGTGTCGGAATTTCCGCCAAATGTACTAGTGATGTCAAGGTTAATGGTATGAGAATGCAGAAACCACCAAATAATGTGTTAAAAATACTGAATGGAAAGAAGGAATTGGTGTTCTACATCAATATCCAAATGAAGACATTGAAGAAGGTCACTGTAACATTTTCCCAGTGAATTTAGAAGATGATGATCTCATAGGCGTTGGTGCAAAAATTGAGAAAATAACAACAAGCATCCAGAACATTTCGCATTGCATTGGCTCTGACAATGTAATTTAAAATTTGGCATATTAGTTCATTTCATTGATAAAGTGAGATGTGATGTAGTCTCATTAGATATCTGCAAGGTAGAATTTTTGCAACACTTTTGCAGGATCGCAATGCCATACACTGATTAGAACTAGATCATGGACCAGAATGATAGCTCAAAATTCAAAGTGTTTGAAAGTGTGCCAAACTTGAGTGACCAGAAAGGTCTCATCGTTATGATTTAGGCGCCGCAAACGGTTCGAAAAACCGATATCATATGAAGACGTTATCGCGGTTTGAAAAGTACAATAAACTGCAAAAATTGAAAATTAAAAAAAGAATATTCCAGGGAATATTCCCAAAATATTATGTTTTGACCAATCAGGTCTTGCCAAGTGGCACATTTTGGTTTGTTAAGAAAGAGCACATGTTTTTATTCATGCTAATCAAAGGTCACAATGTGGCAGGCCCGAAGGCTGCCACGTGTCCCAAGAATGGTATCATAAAAATTTTGGAGCCCGCGGGAATCGAATAGCAGACCTTCCCCGTAGCAACCACACACATTACCATACCACTTCACATTTAGTTCTTAACTATGTTATAAATTCGTTCATATTTGAATTTGTGCAGTTTCCATGTTTAGGGAGTGGAGGGGCCAACCCATCCCCATGTATCCTTGACCCCATGTCTAGGTGCTAATGACTAACCACCGACGCACAAAAAAATGTAATTGCCAGTGGAAACCCCATTACATGGCGCAGTTACCATAAAAGATGGCGACAGTTCCGTTTGGCATCTAATGTGACTGTGGAAATCCGGGACATGTGCCCACGATTAAACCAAGCATTTAAAGCTAACCATTAGACCCGAGGGTCTTTTTGGAGCAGACACTAATTTTGGAGTTTGGTCACTTTTAACTGGAGTTAACTCTAGTTCCTCCACAATTAGTGGAGTTATTTAAGGGACACTGGGAAAAATTTGTTTTGGCTCTATCTTGAGCTAGGGTAAACCAATTTTGTAGTGCCAATAGTCAATTTAGACTATCTCCAACATTAAAGACTCAATGGAGTAGGTTTTTGATCCATCAGAGAGCTTCTAAGAAGGTTTTTGCATTAGAGAAGTTCAAGGGGCCACCAGGGCCACTAGGAGGCAACAATAGTTTGAGGCCTATCCAGGGGAGCTAGAGGCCTTATCCAGAGATCCAATAGTCAAATTTGGATAATTCAGATGTTCTAAATCTGATCAAATTTTTTGTAGAGCTTGTAGAGAACTTTTGAAGGCCAAAAAGATTTAGTAAATTTCCAGGGGCCATTAGTGCCCGCTTTTGCTAGCAGCAGTGTAGGGCCTAGGCAGAGCAGCTAGAGACCATATGCAGCGAAATAATAGTCATTCTTCACTGTAAACAACATTATAAATCCATTGAATAAGTTTGAAGAAGTTTAGGAGGAATTCTAGAGGCCGAAAACTCAACAGAGAAGTTTTTGGTGACCCTAGTGCCACGGGGTGCCGACAGGTGTTGTAGGAAAAACAAGAGCAGTTGGAGGCAATTTTTGATGAAAGAATAGTATATATTGGCTATTTAAGACATTTTAAACCAATTAAAGTGGTTTTATAAAATTTTGATAACTTATAGAGCTTTAAAAGCTGAAGGGAAGTTTTGGGCGGCCTTGGGAAAACCGTGGAGGAATTCCTCGTTTTGGGATGCAATGCTCGTTTTGAGAAATTTATCAGTCGATATTTGTTGTCTATTATGTGTTGGATAAAACAGGTGTGGTTTCAGTGAGAGAAACAGAATTTTGAAGGAGTTAGTGCCAAGAAGAAGCTTAATGTAACTAAGTGCACCGACATAAGGAATTGTGTCTAAGGGAGCCTAAAGTTGTTTGCAGAGTTTGGACAACCATGAGAGGGATATAGATGGTATTCTCAGCCCTTTGGATAAGTTCAGTATCCATTGGAGTTAAGTGTGGAAATTGTAGAAGAAACCTTACCATAATCCCAAAGAGCCAAGTCAAGATGACAAAGCTCAAAGGAGACATAGCCCACAAGATTTGGGTGAAATCCTAGATTAATTTTGCTGTTGTGTGTGAATGTTTTATTGCTGCATTTTGTTATTGTTATACATGTTAAATTTCAGCTATAAAAAATGAACTTAAGACATAAAAAGTTAAAAATAATACACCACTTTCAAGTAATAATTCCGCATAATGTCAAGTACAAGATAGATCATTTATTTGTTTAGCTGAGTGGAAGGTTCTTGAAATACATAAAAATTTATCTAGACCATTTTTAGATCAGGTTGGTATCCAAGCACTTGGTTTCTTTATTGACAGAGAAAAATATTGCTTGTATAACTTGAAAGTTGTTTAAACAATGTAAAATATTGACTGTTTTACTGTTTGCAAACTAATTGTTGTTTGAGTTTGTTGGAGGTGAAGGTATAGCTACTGATTAGCTAAATCCTAGAGAGGAGAAAAAGGAAGAAAGGGCTGAAGGCATCCTCCTGTTACACAACATTTTTTCACCATCCTTGCAATCCCCATCCCGCACATTGGAGGCTCATTTCTATGAACAAAATAAAGTGTCATGCCTTGCAAATATCATCATGCATCCCTTACCATGAGTCAAACATTCCTTCTGTTGAACATTTCCTGAACAGACCACCAAAAACACCTGTTTTTGCCTTGGCGCTGGTAGTCAGTTATGCCCTTGCACTGATGAGGCAGATTAACATTGGCCCCCGCGCTAGCTGGCTCTCTGTTTATGGAATGTTTTTTAAAAATAGAGGTGAAGTTTCGATCATAACAACTTCGTGGATGAGTCACGGGGAGTGGCTCAACTGACTAACCACGACCTTCCTCCTTTGGCCTCTTGTTTCCACCTTTTGGGGAAACCTCCGAAGGGATAAGGCCTCCCTTCCACCATAGTAGGGATCCCAACCTCCTCCTCTTCCTCTATAAATATAGCTCATCCTCCATTGATGAATCTAGCTAGCTGAGCTGAACTGAAGAAGTAGAAATGTTGGAGAGATTTCTGTTCAAGATAGAACGGAAGAGTCCCTTATTGAGAGAGATGAGGCTTGTGCCTTCATCCCATCTGAATTCCTTGACATTTGTCGAGACGTGCTTCAACTCAATCTCGCTGAAGGAGGCTATGACGTCAAGGATTGGTTGTAACTCTTTCTTCTATTAATACATATGTATAACTATTGTCTGTTTCCCATATCGTGTTAATGTTTTTTATTAATGCTATATGCTTAACCCTCCTTCACTGGTTAGTAATTATGAATGAGATTGTTGTTTCATATGATGCTCTTATTCATTGATTTTGTGCAAGTATCCAAGCATTGCTGTGAAAGGCTCGTGACTTGCCAAGACAAGAATCGAGAGGCCACCACTACAACAACTACTATTGGGGTTCCTATGTTTTGGCAGATTTGGTAATACCAAAAGATAAGACAACATAAAACCACTTTGGGATCCTAGGATCTAGCCCTCCTGGATCCGAAGAGGGATCTCTCCATAAAACAAAGAATGATATATATCTTTGAAGCTCAAAATGAGATATTAGGCTAGTTATGAAGTATGAGGGCAGATTAAATGATGTGGTTGGTTGTTGAGTTGGTCACGAGATCATAGACTGAGAAGGTAATGGAAAAGAAGGAGCAGAGCAGTAGGACATTTCGGCAAAAGAGAATGAGTCAATACTGTGCCATCCATTGGGCTATGGATTCATGAGAGGAGATTACTTGAAAACAACTAAGCAAGGCTTCCAGAGGGCAAGTCATCTATACTAAAGGATCTTTTAGATAGATGGTGGAATGGAACAATAAGAGTGAAGGTGAAAGAAGGAAAGAAACCCATTTTCTGTCTATAGATTAGGTTAGAGGTCATTTAACTCCAGACCTGCTTGGACATACTCAAAGGAAAATCTCAATGGAGGGACAAAGGGGCAGCTTATAGATCAGACCAGAGGTCATTTAACTCCAGGTCTGCTTTAGCATGCTCCAAGGGGAAAATAGAGATAAGTTTAATACAGAGCTAGGGTCTATAGATCGGAGAAGGACTTTTAACCTTCCCTACTTTGACACCAGCAAGAAAACATCTGAGCAGCAAGCTTCGAGTTCACACATCAGCTAGCAAAAAATACATCTAATACACTGGTTAAACCATGGGAGTCCGCCCTCAGATTTCACTATTAGCAGAAAACATTGAAGGTAGGGAGAGCAGAAACATAGGGTACCATGTGAGGGTAAATCCTATGCCAGAGTTCTGATGCATACCAGAAGACCAATGAACAACATGAAAATTTAATAAAACAACGTGATAAGAAAAACATCACCCGTAGTAATAGACTAGGATCCTGTGAAATGCTTGATTAATTGATGTGAAAAACCAGTCACATACGCTGAGCTCAAAGGATGATTACAGTCCAAAATTTCTCCTCCCAGCCTACTACATTACAAACTACTCTGCTACTCCCTCCCAAGACTGTTCTAACAGTCAAAATGAATCCCTATAACTACAATAGCAACAACCAAACCCTTTACAATGTGTTCTTTGGGAATTCTTATAGGAGAATGAATAATAGCAGGAGTAGATGTACATTTAATTTGATTCATTAAGACAGAGTGGAGGAAGTGTTCGAGCCCACTCTGCTTAATGGTTCTGCAGTGTTGTATGTACTCTTTAGGCTGCTTCGGGAGTCTTTGTCAGGTCGAGATTGACCTCGGATGTGTTCTTGAAGTCCTTTCAGGCTATTTGGAACTCTGCACTGCCTTCTGGAATTGGTGAACTGGATAGAAAGTCCGCGGGCCTCCATACTCCATAACTGCTGGTTTTGACAGTCTTTAAGAAGCTTTTGCCAGTGTAATTAACTGTTTCTGGGCTCGAGGAGGCATGGAGGCTTTAGTGGGGAGGTGTACTGTCTCGAGAAAAACATCCTACTAATATTTAAACACAGATATGGCTGTTATGTGTGCTCTTTCGTCTTCCAACTGCGTCCTTTCCTTTTGAATAAGGATTAAAGCGTTAAGTATTCAATTAAGGGCTTTAACCCCTTTAATATTTGCTACTGATACACTGGCCGCGACTGTACTGGCCTCTCTGTGCTCTAAACCATAGTAACTGTGATTATGGAATACAGGGTGATTAAATCACTCTGCGACAACCCTGCACAACATGATAAATTCATTAAGAAATCCAGGGAGTGGTGTAAGGAATGTTGTGAAGGCCGAGGGAAATGGTGGAAAGTACAGTGAAACGGTGAAAAACAGGAAAAACGCTGCAGAATGGTGAGAAATGGGTTATTGATGGAGGCTTGGTGTAACGGTGCGTCGTGGGCCATTCGATCAGGTCTGGAGGTGATGATCAATGGTGGAGGTTAAATAATGGAAAGGCTTTGGAAGTTGGGTGAAATACAAAGGAAATGGGAAAATGAATGAAAACATATGAAATGGAGCTTAGGCAGTGGGACCCGATCATGGGTGGAGGGCAATTAGATATGAACCGTCAGAGCCCAAGAGATCAAAGGTTGCGATCTAATCGCATCGGAGCAAAGCGAGGGCTGAAGTTCTGATGGTTTGAGTTGCGATTAGCGTTGGACCTTCAGATCAAGGTGCAATTGATGGTCAGGATTGGATCGGAGGATTGAAATCGGGGGAGACAGGGGGGTGACACATTGAAAACTTGCGATTGACAACGCTCCGATTGCGCGATAGCCGTTGGATCAGGGTGGTAGATCGATGGTCGGAAGGAAATCGGAGGGAGGAAAGGGGAGAAGCGATGGGCACGATGCGATTAGCACCAGGTCATTGGATTAAAGGGAAATCGATGGAAGACACCGAAGCGGAAGTTCACAGAACAGAGTTTCAATTGCATCGGAGAAAACCATTTAACAAAGAAATGTGCACATTTGAATGTTCCGATTGCGATAAGCGCTTATGGGCTTAGCGCTTGGTCTCAGCTCTCGGTCGCATGGTGGGGGAGTGGTTAAGGGGACTGGTCGGAAGGGGCTAAGCCTGATATATGAAGCAAAGTGGGTTTTTTAGTCGAAAAAGAGGGTTTTTAAGGCTAAAGAGGGAAACGGTAGAGAGAATAAGGGGGTATTAAACCAAACAAAGGATATTTGTAGGGTTAAAAGGGAATTTGGGATGATTTAAAGGGTAAGTGGGGAATTTAGAAGGGGAGGAAGAATGATGAAAATAGAGGCTTAGAGGGAATGAAATAAGAGGGAAAAGGAGGCCTTTTGGGCATTTTCTTCACAAACAGAGAGGCTTTTCTCATGGAAACAACACTGAGGATTTATCAAAGGACAAAGGAAAAAAGAGGCTTCAAGGATGATGTGTTTTCAGAGGAAATGCATGCCTTGAAGGCTCAAAAAACAATTTAGCCCCCTATTTTCTTATCAAAAAATTCATAGGGGGCTAACAGTGGCTCCAAATGGGGATGGCTTCTTCTTGAAGGAGTCAAGAATTCAGAGAATGATATTTGGAGTAGGCCAGATGCCTTGTTCTTGACACGTCCATTTTATTTCTTGGAGCAGCTGCCACAAATCGTGAAGACACCAAATTAGCAGAAATATTCTCCCAAACAACTACCTACCCATACTATAGTCCTAACATTTTTTCTTCTGGGTGCGTTTGGACTTGCAGACCCTTCACATCATCAATTTTTACAAACAGAAAAATAAACCTATTCTATTTCTACCCTTATTACTCCATGAGACCAGATTAAACTATTGGCCTCATAGTTTCTCTACCTAGACTAATGTCTGCTAGGATTAAACTGTCTAGCAAACCTCTTCTCTATATTCTAAGACAGAAATTGAAAAACAGTCAAGCCAGGATTAGACTGTCTGACTTGCTAGACTTTGCAAAAATTAAAAACAACTGACTAAATGCTCACAGGCTGAGCTTATTTGAGATTCCTACTTACTCTACTCTACTTGGAACTCTCTGATGCTCTAGGTGATACAATAATGCCAATGCATCCAGTCAAGTAGTAGAAAAAAGGGACAAAAAAACTGACTGCTCATCAGAGACAACCATAGAGTGCTCTGCATGTTGTTCTTCAAAACTGAGGTCACCATCAGTGGTGACCACTCCTGATGAATCTGACCCGTGCTAAGGATCAATGCTGGAGAATTTGAGCAAATCAGGGCCTCCATGTACTCTACCACAGGATCAATGAACATATGATGTACGCTTTCTTCTTTTAGGCCTTCCATGATTGGTAGGCTGTCTGCGTCCTGGGCAGCTTTGATCACTGTATCTTCCACTGCGTCTTCAGTGTGGCTCTTGAAAGCCCGATCATCTTCTTCTTGCACATCGAAAGGTAGTGGAATCTCCTCTCTCTTAGGGGGAGGGAGAATTTCCAAAAATGCTCTGGGGTCTCTGAACTAGTATGATTTCTCTTGTGAGTTCAGAAGTTCGATCTCAGCTTCATATCTTTCAACCACTAATTCTAGAAAATTTTTCTTAAGCACGGGTTTGAATCTTGAGCTGAGAAGAATAGCCCCTGGAAGGTCTTCCAGTTCCAGCTCTGCCAGGTTACTTGAAATCGTATCACGACACTCTGATTTGAAACTTGATTGCAATTCTGCAAACTGTTCAGAGTCTTCCATTAGTGATGTGACTTGGTCTTTAGCATGGCTGATGTTGTATTGCGACATGGTCTCCCATTGGAGTCTTGTGAAACCAAGATAATCAGCAGCCTACTGATCACCAATGGATTCTTTTATCATTTAGGAATTGTGGAGTCGCCAGGTGGAGGATTTACAGTTTTACTGTCCATCACAGTGATTTACCAAATCAAGGCTGATTGGTCTCTTCCCCAGTGGAGTCGCCATTATGTTGGTGATGACAATGGGACACCAGACCAGATATTAGCAGTCAAGGACTTTAAGATTTCTTCCCCAGCGGAGTCGCCATTATGTTGGGGTTCCTATGTTTTGGCAGATTTGGCAATACCAAAAGATAAGACAACATCAAACCACTTTGGGATCCTAAGATCTAGCCCTCCTGGATCTGGAGAGGGATCTCTCCATAAAAAAAAGAATGATATATATCTTTGAAGCTCAAAATGAGATATTAGGCTAGTTATGAAGCACGAGGGGGGATTAAATGATGTTGTTGGTTGTTGAATTGGTCACGAGATCATAGATTGAGAAGGTAATGGGAAAGAAGGAGTGAAGCAGTAGGAAATTTCGGCAAAAGAGAATGAGTCAAGACTGTGCCATCCATTGGGCTATGGAGTCATGAGAGGAGATTACTTGCAAACAACTAAGCAAGGCTTCCAGAGGGCGAGTCATCTATACTAAAGGATCTTTTAGATAGATGGTGGAATGGAACAATAAGAGTGAAGGTGAAAGAAGAAAAGAAACCCATTTTCTGTCTATAGATCAGGTCAGAGGTCATTTAACTCCAGACCTGCTTGGACATAATCAAAGGCAACTCTCAATGGAGGGACAAAGGGGTAGCTTATAGATCAGACCAGAGGTCATTTAACTCCAGGTCTGCTTTATCATGCTCCAAGGGGAAAATAGAGATAAGTTTAATACAGAGCTAGGGTCTATAGATCGGAGAAGGACTTTTAACCTTCCCTGCTTTGACACCAGCAAGAAGACATCCGAGCAGCAAGCTCCGAGTTCACACATCAGCTAGCAGGAAATACATCTGCTACACTGGTTAAACCACGGGAGTCCCCCCTCAGATTTCACTATCAGCAGAAAACATTGAAGGTAGGGAGAGCAGAAACATAGGGTACCATTCAAGGTTAAATCCTATGCCAGATTTATGATGCGTACCAGAAGACCAATAAACAGCATGAAAATGTAATAAAACAACATGATAAGAAAAACATCACCCATAGTAATAGACCAGGATCCTGTGAAATGCTTGATTAATTTATGTGCAAAACCAGTCACATACGCTAAGCTCAATGGCTGATTACAGTCCAAACTTTCTCCTCCTAGCCTACTACATTACAAACTACTATGCTACTCCCTCCCAAGACTATTCTAATAGTCAAAATGAATCCCCATAACTACAACAACAACAACTGAACCCTTTACAATGTGTTCTTTGGGAATTCTTATAGGAGAATGAATAATAGCAGGAGTAGATGTAAATTTAATTTGATTCATTAAGACAGAGTGGAGGAAGTATTCAAGCCCACTTTGCTTAATGGTTCTGCAGTGTTGTATGTACTCTTTAGGTTTCTTCGGGAGTCTTTGTCAGGTCGAGATTGACCTCAGATGTGTTCTTGAAGTCATTTCAGGCTGTTTGGAACTTTGCACTGCCTTCTGGAATTGGTGAACTGGATAGAAATTCCATGGGCCTCCATACTCCATAACTGCTGGTTCTGACAGTCTTTCAGAAGCTTTTGTTAGTGTAATTAACTATTTTTGGGCTCGAGGAGGCATGGAGGCTTTAGTGGGGAGGTGTACTGTCTGGAGAAAAATGTCCTACTAATATTTAAACACAGATATGGATGTTACGTGTGCTCTTTAGTCTACCAACTGTGTCCTTCCCTTTTGAATAAGGATTAAAGCGTTAAGTATTCAATTAAGGGCTTTAACCCCTTTAATATTTGCTGCTGATACACTGGACGCGGCTGTACTAGCCTCTCTGTGCTCTAAACCACAGTAATTGTGATTATGGAATACAGGGTGATTAAATCACTCTGCGACAACCCTGCACAATACGATAAATTCATTAAGAAATATAGGGAGTGGCGGAAGGAATGCTGTGAAGGCCGAGGGAAAAAGTGGAAAGTGCAGTGGAACAGTGAAAAACAGGAAAAACACTGCAGAATGGTGAGAAACGGGTTACTGATGGAGGCTTGGTGTAACGGTGTGTTGTGGGCCGTCCGATCAGGTCTGGAGGTGATGATCAACGGTGGAGGTTAAACAATGGAAAGGCTTTGGAAGTTAGGCGAAATTCAAAGGAAATGGGAAAATGCAATGAAAACATATGAAATGGAGCTTAGGCGGTGGGACCCAGTCATGGGCGGAGGGCGATTAGATATGAACTGTCGGACCCCGAGAGATCAACAGTTGCGATCTAATCGCATTGGAGCAAAGCGAGGTCCGAAACTCTGATGGTTTGAGTTGCGATTAGCACTGGACCGTCAGATCGAGGTGTGATCGATAGTCATGATTGGATCGGAGGATCACAATCGAGGGAGACAGGGGGGTGACACATTGAAAACTTGCGATCGGCAATGCTCCGATTGCGCGATAGCCGTCGGATTAGGGTGGTAGATCGACGGTCGGCAGGAAATCGGAGGGAGGAAAGGGGAGAAGTGATGGGCGCGATGCGATTAGCGCCGGGCCATTGGATTAAAGGGAAATCGATGGTGGACACCGAAGCGGAGGTTCACAGAACAAAGTTTCAATCGCATCGGAGAAAACCATTTAACAAATAAATGCGCACATTTGAATGTTATGATTGCGATAAGAACCTATGGGCTTAGCGCTTGGTCTCAGCTCCTGGTCGCATGGTGGGGGAGTGGTTAAGGGGGCTGGCCGAAAGGGGCTAAGCTTGATATATGAAGCAAAGTGGGTTTTTTAGCCGAAAAAGAGGGTTTTTAAGGCTAAAGAGGGAAACGGTAGAGAGAATAAGGGGGTATTAAACCAAACAAACGATATTTGTAGGGTTAAAAGGGAATTTGGGATGATTTAAAGGGTAAGTGGGGAATTTAGAAGGGGAGGAAGAATGATGAAAACATAGGCTTAGAGGGAATGAAATAAGAGGGAAAAGGAGGCCTTTTGGGCATTTTCTTCACAAACAGAGAGGCTTTTCTCATGGAAATAGCAGTGAGGATTTTTCAAAGGACAAAGGCAAAAAGAGGCTTCAAGGATGATGTGTTTTCAGAGGAAATGCATGCCTTGAAGGCTTTAAAAACAATTTAGCCCCCTATTTTCTTATCAAAAAATTCATAAGGGGCTAGCAACTACAACGACAGTGTTAGACTCCAGGTAGGTTGATATATCGTGTCTACTTAATTCAGTAATTAGGATCCTACGCTCTAGTTTTTCCTTTTGTTATTAGACTCACTCTAGGGCTAAAGGGATCGTCTTTATTCGCAGATAGGATTTACCTGCATAACAAATTGGCAACTCTGCTGGGGATCAGTGTGAGTTTGTCTTTTTGCCCTTGTCTAGTCAACTTCAGTTGTTTTCTTGTTTGTCTATCTTTTTTGGTCTGTTTGCTTGTTTAGAGTCCTCTTGTTCAGCTCCAGCGTGTCAAGATTGACTTCTGCTCATTGGATTTCCCTTTTCCCCATAGATATCTAGCTTGGCGCATTTTTTGGTTGAACAGTAGTGCCGATTGGTGCATGTTGCTTTTGTTGCACTAGTGCCAACCCCTATTTGGTGCGGATTACCACCTTATAGTCACACTGAATCCTGTAGGGTTTGGATTGATTCTCCTTTTGAGTTTTTGGTCAGCTGTGCTTGTCTTTGGGTAGATTTTGATTTGCAATTGTTTTGTTGAGATTGTTTTAACTGTCACAGACTTGTTCTTCTCAGTTGTACGTCTGTTTACTTATCAGTGTAGTTTATGGCCTTAGGATTCTTGAGTGTCATAGCTCACTGATCCTTCTGATTGGAAGTCGAGTTTTTCTATTCTTGTCAGTCACATCTCTTGATCAATTGCGTTTAGTTCTTTTTGATCCTTTGAGCAGTTGTTTTGGTTGAATGATCATTTTGGGTTTCATTTTATTTTTCTTCTTGCTACTCCAAGCATAGATTACATTGCTTGTTTCGATCGTTTCACAACTTTTTCTTTGATTGGAAGAGTGCTTCATTGGTTTGAGTGCATTTTTGTGTTGTGTTGCTTTCACCGAATCAGTTGGTTTAGCTCTTTACATTCACAATCCTCGAACTAGTGTTTTTTTTGTTTTTTTGTGTCGCTAGTGCATTGTGTGCCTCATTTCATTGAAAAAATCAAAAAATTGCATTCTTTCATTTGTTTGGAAAAGGAAATTTCTTTTGCATAACTAGTGCTTGATTAGCTAGGAATTTTTTTTTTTCATTTTTCACTTTATTGAATTACATGCATTAGTGGATTTCTTCATTTGATTTCAATGATTTCTATTTTTTGAAAGATCTCTATCCTTCTCTTAGTTAGCATTCATTGAAGGAAAATGGTGTTCATTTGCATGTAGTTTGCATTTAGGAAATTTGAGATCGACATTCGGTAGGGACTGAAATTGAAACATAATTCAAGATCAAATATAAAATCAATTGAATTAACTTAAGGAAACATTGGAACCTAACACACAGATTGTAGTGGTCTAGGCTAGAGACGTGTTCTAGCGTCTTAAAACCTAGTAGCTATCATTCACCTTTTGGCTTTAGAAAGTGTTAGTACGGACTTGTGCTCCCCGTACCGTCGAGTATATAAAGGAAGACCCCTATAGGTTTAAATCCTTTATCCGTGGAAGCCGAGTTTGCTGCCCTATAACCGTGATACACTGAACACAACATTCGGGGAGACTACCTGCAAGTACGGAAATTCCTTGGTCATTTCTCTTTTATTTGATCACCAAGGTGTATATGGCAGTTCACGAAACTTGTTTCACCCTCTTTCTTAGATTACCAGAGTAGTCGTTTCAATCTTTTTGTGACTCTTTAAAAAGATAAGAGATCATCAAGCACTTTTCCTTTCACGCTCATTTAAAATTGAAAGTGACTAGAGTCATCTTTTGTCTGTTTCTTGACTCTTAAAATATGAAACAACAAAGTTCGGTTTCAATGTCGTAGAATTAATTACCCATGATCACATGCCTGATAAAAGTCTATTACTTGGCTTGTTTTTGTTTTTCCTTAAGCCTTGGTCTTGAAGCCTTCTGTTGGCTATCTCTTTTTCCTTGTTTGTTTTGAAATACAGTCGTAGTGGCAGAACCACCAATTTCGTCGTCTTCCTCACTGCCTCCTAGTGGTAGTTTCTTTCCTGATGTTTCTTACGAAACCCCTCATTCCACTAGGTTTGCTGAGTTTTTGCAACCTATTCTCCCGACTGTTTTACCTCTCGCTACTCAATCTCCTCCTGAAGAGTCAGTTGAGTAAAATTCAACTCCTCCAGGTGCTTGGTCTGGTTTTGGGGATGAGGAAGAATTCCCTCCTCTTACTTCGGGATCACCATTCATAGCTGCTGCTATACCTCCTAGTCCTCGTTGTCTTTTTGACGATTTTACGACTTCGTTAGATATGGATTCTTCGAGTCCTGTTGACAGTGAAGGAATGCTTGTTTCTACAGGAGAATATCAATTTTCCCTGAAGATCTTCCACATGTTTCTATTTAATCCTCTCCTCAATCGGTGTCACTTCCACCCAGTTATCGGACTTTGAGTCAGATTATGTCTGGTGTTGCATCAATAGCACAATCGATTACATCAACTCCCCTTAGGAGTTCAGTCCTCCCTTCGTTAGGACTGTCACCTTCAACACTGGTTTTGTCGATTATTGTTACATATGTCCCAGGTCGACCTACTGTCTGTGTAGCTTCGTCTACGTCGGTTGTTACAACACAGTCGTCAGATTATTTTCACACTCGTAGGTCTATCTTACTTAATCCTACGTGGCCAGTCAATCAAGGTCTAAGAAGATCACAAACTCGGGCTCCGGAGACTGCACCTGCTGGTGCAACTATGAATATGCCTATGGTTTCTACCTATGCTTTTGATGAGCACATGTTGGAAATTCACCGACGTTATGCTCCTTCTCCCAATGATCAACCTCCTGTGGCCCTGTCTACTTCTAGTATGACCTTGACTATCCCTATGATATCTAGCGGCCTTAATTTTGAAGAGTAATTGTTGGTTGTTCAACAACAAAACTCTCAGGGTTTTCAGCCACCCCAAGTGCCCATCAATCCTCCCCATCATTATGATGCTGTCGAAAACCCCGCTTATTCGTTTCCTATTCATCATTATCAGACTTTCACTCATCAAGGACCTTCGCTACAAGGACAACCCTTCAGCTTACAAGGATAACCCTTACAAGGACAACCTTCGTCTCAGCAGGGAAAATCCTTTGGTCCTCAGGGACAACCTTATGGTCTGCAAGGTCAACCTTCTATCTAACAAGGACAACCCTTTGGTCCTTCAAGTTAGCTTCAACCAAGAAAGTCATATGTTGCCGACAGGCCAATATACCCCCCACAGGGACAACCTATTGTACAACAGTAACAGCCATACGTTCAATATGGCCAAAATTTTGCGCAACAAGGACAACCCTATGATCTTGCTCCAGGTCAACCTAGTCATCAGGGACAACCTGGTCCATCTCCACCATCAAGCCAACCTCTTCCACAAGGGAAACCTGGTGGCTCTCATTATTCAAGCCAACCTGTTTTGCGGGGGCAGACTGCTCGACCAACTCAGCAGCCGGTTCAACCTGTTCAACAACCAATTTAATCTATTCAAAATCCTATTTAACCTGCTCAGCAGCTGGTTCAACCTGTTTATCCGATTCAGCAGGGTCCTCCTGTTCAACAACCTGCTCAACCAGATTAACATTCTCTCAACATTAAAAACGCCCGTGCTGCTCAACATTACAGTATTGTTGAGGATTTGGCTCAGGCGCCATTTGTGATGTCTGCTCTAGAATTCCTTCAGAGTTGTCCATCTCAGTGGAAGGCTTTGTTATCTATGATTGGCGGGGTTGATCCTGTTGATACTAGCCTTATCACTTTCAATTTAGAGAATTTCGTTCCACGACTCCCACATCAGATTGCACTCATTATACATGTTGTCATTAATGGTCTTGATATCCATCGAGCGGTTGTGGATGAAGGTGCACCAACATGCATCATGTCATCTTATTGCTGGAAAGACATTGGTTCTCTGGCCTTGAATTCATCACCAAATTCCCTTGAAGCATTTTTTGGAAAAGAATCGAAACCTTTGGGTGTTCTCACTAGTTTTCGGATTACCTTGAAAGGGAAGACAGTCAATGTCGAGGTAGAAGTAGTTGACACAAGGCTCAATTACAATATTCTCCTCGGTCGCAGTTGGAATCATGCTATGCTGTGCGTTCCATCCACTCTCTTTCATGTCCCGAAATTCCCACACGAAGGAAATATTGTTACTGTTGATCAATTGTCATTCTTCACTTCTTCTTCTGAGAAAAATGTTCCATATGTGGATAAGATCCCTGTTCCCTACGAGAGAATTGGGTCGGGTCTCTTCAAAGATCCTGCTCTCATGGGTATTTTTTCTCTTCCTCCACCTAACACTATTCAGATCAATATGATCTCTCGGTCTGATGACCCATGGATTATTCCTTCGCCTAAATAGGTCAGTTATTTTGGAGATTCGATGCCTCTAAGTATGATTGAGATCAATTATTGTGAACTTCTTGCGGATTCGAATCCTCCGCCTTCTGATCATTCTCCTTTGAGCATGTCTCTCTACGCTTATTATCAATCCCCTTGGCTTGGTGATTCGGAGTCATCCGATCCCTTGCGAGAGATATTTCCTTCCAATGAAGCCATCGTGGAAACTATGTGTCTCGAGGATTTGCCATGGAATGATGGTCATCATCATTCCTTGTTCATGCCTGGCCTCGGGGCCATGTCTATGTGTCTTGAGAGGTTTGCATCTCAGGTTCCTTCTCCTCCGCTTGAAACGCCTATTCTATCACATGAAGTTTTTTCAGAGGGTAACTTGAGTAACATTACGCAAACGATGCCTATTGAAATTTCCACAAATTAGGAATCGTCGAGAACATCCATCTCGGGGTCATTTGTTCTTCGGATGAAGTTTAGGTTTATACTAGCCTTTTCTGCAAGTTTCGTGACGTATTTGCATGGTCATGTGAAGAAATTCCTGGCATTGATCCCAGTATCATGGTGCATGAGATTCCTACCTACCCTGGTTCAAAGCCTGTTCATCAGCGCCTTCATCTTCTGCATCCTCGAAAAGCTGCTTCCATTACACGTGAAGTTGAAAAAATTCTCAACGCTAGTTTCATCTACCCGATTCCCTTGACAGAATGGGTGTCCAACATTGTCCCTATAGATAAGAAATAGGGAACCATTTGAGTCTGTGTTGATTATCGTGACATCAATCAGAACTGTCCTAAGGATAATTATCCTACTCCCTTTATTGATTAGATCATTGATTATTGTGCTGGGAGTGAGATCTTTTCCCTTATGGATGGATTTTATGGCTATAACTAGATTAACATTCTCCCGAATGATCAGCATAAGACCGATTTCATCTATCCTTGGGGTACTTTCGTGTATAAGAAGCTTCCTTTCAGTTTGAAAAATGTTGGGGCCACATTTCAATGGGCGATGTCATATGCTTTTCACGATATTAAACACATCATTCAAACTTATCTAGATGACCTTCCGGCTCATTCAGCTAAGCGTAAGGATCATCCTGACCATCTTCGTCAGATCTTTCTTCGTTGTCGAAGCTAAAATATCTGGCTCAAACCGCACAAATGTGTCTTCTGCGTTGATTCTGGTAGACTCTTAGGGTTTATCGTATCCAAAGGCAGGATTCGCCTTGATCCGCTCAAAGTTGAGGCTATTATTAATCTCCCCTCTCCATCTTCGTTACATCAGCTGCAGAGTCTGTAGAGGAAGGCTAATTTTACGCTGTTTTATACCTAACTATGCCGAAGTCGCTATTGGATTCATGCGATTACTAAAGCAGGGTGTCCCTTTCCTTTGGGATGAGGCCACCCAGAATTATTTTGATTCTTTGAAGACGTTGCTTGTCAACGCTCTTCTGTTGCATCCTCCAAACTATAATCACGATTTTTCCCTCTATTTAGTTACTGCTTTCAGCATGATTGCAATGGTTCTAGTTCAAGGCGATGATGACAGTGACGAGCATGTTATTTAATACCTCTCTCACAACCTTCTTGATAACAAAACATGCTATGCTCATGTCGAGAAGTTAGCGTTAGTTTCCATTCAAGCAATTCAATGTTTTCATCATTATATTCCATTATGTACTGTGACTGTGATTTCAGAATGCAACCCTATGACCTACATATTGTCTCGGAAATTGCTGGGGGGAAAATACTCAAAGTAGATTGTTATCGTCCAAGAGTTCGATTTGGTGTTTACTACTGCCAAGTCAAAGAAATCACTCATCTTTGCCGATTTGATTTGCTCCCTTCCCTCTGATTCCGCTTCGTCTGGTTCTGAAGAATGCATTCCAAATGATACACTTATTCTGATCTCTACCCTCGATCCTTGGTATGGTGATATCATCGTATATCTTCAAACTTATACTTTTAGATCTGAGTTGACGAAGGATGCTCGCTGACGCATTTTTCATCAGTCACAACCTTATCGTATAGTTGGAGATACACTCTACCGTGTCAGAGTAGATTCCATTCTCCGTCGGTGTTTGACCGTCGAGGAGACTGAGAAAGTTCTAAATGATTGCCACAGTGGTGCCTGCGGCGGTCACATGTATGGTTATGCCACTACACAGAAAATTCTTCGTGCCAGGTATTTATAGCCCTCCATCTTAAAGGATTGCATTGTTGCTGTCCGTAAATGTCATGATTTCCAGATCTATCAGTGCAAGATGCACGCGCCGCTTGCACATATCCACCCTGTCATTACCGTTTGTCCCTTTGCGAAGTGGGGCATCAATTTTATGATGTGTAACCCTCACTTAGCTAGGGGGCATGATTATATTATCGTAGCCATTGAATAATTCACCAAATGGGCAGAAGCAATGCCTACACTTTCCGCCGACGGTAAGACAGTAGCTCAGTTCATATTCAATCACATCATTTCTAGGTTTGGTGTCCTTCAAGCCATCGTCACTGATTATGGTTCCCATTTTTGGCATTATATGGTGGCGGAGTTGACCTCCAGGTTGGGCTTGCATCACGACAGCTCAATGCTGTACTATCCTCAGGCCAATGGCCAGGTTGAGGTTGTGAACAAAGTTTTAGTCACTATGCTTCAACGTACAATTGGGATCCACAAATCCAATTGGCATCTCATGTTATTTTTGGCTCTTTGGGCATACCGAACCTCAGTCAAGGATGTGACTAGATTCACTCCATTTCAACTTATTTACGGTCTAGAAGCTACCCTTCCGATTGAGTGTGAAATACCTTTGCTCAAATTAGTTGTTGAATTACTACCCAACACTTCACCTCAAGAAGAAAGTCTCCCCTACTTAGAGAGGCTGGATGAAACTCATCATTTTTCTGCCTTGGTCATCGAAGCGCAGAAGAAGCGAGTCAAAGCCCATTTTGACCAATTGATTTCTCCTCGCTCCTTTGTATAAGGAGACCTCGTCCTCCTGTACGATCAAGCTCATGATAAGCTGGAGGCAGGAAAATTTCAACCCATGTGGAATGGGCCTTACATCATTAAACGTGTTTTGAAAAAAAAGACCTATGAGCTCATTGATTATGAAGGTCATCCTTTAGATCAACCCAGAAATTGGTTGTATCTCAAAACATATTATGCATGAGTCATTCGTGCATGATTTGTGTACATAAGTGTTTTTTCATTTTTGTACATTTTTTGGCTTGGTGTGTTTTGCGAGCATTTTCCTGCTTATTGGGTTGTTGCTTATTGTGCAGATGTCTATTACCCCTTATGTTGGTTTCGAGAATGGTGCTTCCCGCAGTACCCAGAACTTGTCTTCAGTAGCCTGGGTGATTTATGATCCTGCTGGTGAGTTGATAGACCTGCAAGGTATTTGTCTAGGGCGAACTACAAATAATGTCGCTGAATGTAGTGCTGTAATTGAACTGTTAACTGAGGCAATTACCCTCGGCATTAGTGCATTGGTTGTAAATCTAGACTCACAGCTTGTTGTTCTTCAGCTTAATGGGCATTATTCAATTAGAAACTCACACATTTTAAGATTGTATTTACGTGTTCGTTTTCTAGAAAGACATTTTTATTATATCACATATCAACATATTCCTAGACAAATGAATGCATTAACTGATACAATGGCTAACATTGTATTACATAGACATTTGCGTAAACTGTAAAATCATCATCACATGAGAGAATCATATTAAATAGGAAACTATATATATATATATATATATCAAAAGTTCGCATCAGTGTGCACCATAAATTTAAAAAATATGTGTGTTTCTATTACATCCCGAGACACCATGTCTCACAACAAAATGTAGAAATAAAATCCTAGGTGTCTAGTCGACATGATGATCATGATAGCATGTCATTGCCCAGACAAGCTGCCTCAGCAAGCGGTGAACTCAGTTTGACACTCCCACAGTATGTCTTTGGTATGCACGAGGAACATTGTAAAAATGCACATAGTCTGGGACCCCACGAGAAATTCCCTCCAAGTTGTGCATGATTTCCTCTTGCTCGTCTTGAGGGGTAACATCAAAATAATGAGGTAGCCACCTCGCTATCGGAGACATCCCTGCAGGTCTCTCTGGGCCTACATCTGCAAATGCATGGATTAATTGTCAAAACATACATACCAAAAAGAATCATAATACTCATAAAAATTAAAAAATGAGTCTTACCAAGTGCTTCACCCCAATCCTCTTCTTCCGAGAGTGGGAGATCCAGATCACTAGTGAAATCTGTGCTAGAGTAGGGCCAGTCCTCCATGAAAATCAACTGTCGGCAAAGCCAATAAAAAAACTCTGGTCTCCAGGACATCTGTTGACCACCCTTTGACCTTAGCATCAGAGCTACCCATCGGGCCATCCGTGGTTCCAATGTTGGTGGTGTTTGGAATATCACCTTGGATGCTGAAATATTGGTAGTCGTTCCAAAATGAATGATACCAAGATAGACACATAACCAAACTATTTCAATTTGGCCTTCTTGCACTTTTTTAGCTGAAGTTTTCTATTGATTGTTACTTCTTCTGCCCAGTTGTAGATGGTTGGTGTTAAGAAGTAGCTGTGTTTTTGTTGCTTCGTGCGGTGCTTGTGTTCCTGCAGCTCATGTGATCATGTGTAGCACTACCCTTAGTTCTAAATCCGGGATAGTCTGGATGTCCACTTTCCCGCTTTTTGATCCTTTCTGTGCTCTCGAGAATACCCTATCAATCACCATGCCCATGCTCTCCATGGTGGGCCAGGTGTCGATCAAGATTGGTGCTACCCCCCTCCGCGACAGTCCTATTATGAAATAAATATTAGAAACATCAATCTTGAGTTCCTGATCTCAAAGAATGAATTTTTCCTGATCCTCGTCCCAGATACTGACCAAGTATTGTAGCAGCTCCAGTTGAGCTCTGAGACACGGTGTCATGAAGAAATTTTTCATTCCATAGTCTCTGAGAGCTTCTATGCATATTTCATTTCCCATGGCAAGCTCATCCTCTTCGCTGTGTTCCCTTTCCTTCCACTCTACCACCATTTTGTCACTCTCTCACCTGCAAACATGTTCATATGGACATTATTAGCCAAATCCAAAGCTACATTTTGTGAATTTTAGGCTTGCTTTCTAGCATTGATAATTTTTAAAGAGGTCTGCACAGTTGGAATGAATATTTTAGAAACATTCGCGCCCTAGTTTAGAAAATTGGGCGGTTGGCATTAGTCCGTGCCTGAAACCCGCACCGACCGCCGTGCCCTAGTTTTCACAATTTCCCCTTCAGAAATCAAAACTAAATATTGCAGGTAAAGAAAGAGTGCTTAAAATGTGGGGAAGGATGTTGGCTCTTACCTAGAACTAACGTATTCGAGATTGGTTTGTTGGATTGCTCGCTATCATCGCCGCAAAATCGCAAGGTAAAATGGGTCACTATTACTTTACAAGAGGTAAAAGTGAAAAGTAATTATTTTTTACCATTTTTGGCATTTTATAACTTTTGAGAACCTAATTAGGTTTTAAGACATATTTTTCAATTATTACATTATGTTATTCCGAGAAATGGGTTTTACATTTGTTTCTTATGCAGTGGCAGGTCTTTAATGCGATAGTGATGAAGTCACAAGTTATATTTTATACTTTTTTGGACTCGGTAAAAACATGAAAAAGTCATTGCTAGAGTCATCTTTCAGCTCTTTTCTGACTCTCTAAAACTGAAAATATTGCTGAGACTCTTGTCGTTTTGAACTCGTTAAATGGCTGTGAAACGATATCTACCTAGTATATGTTTACCCCTTTTTTCTGCTGGGATAGATTATTTACGAAAAAGGAATACCTTAGCCTATCATGACTAAGAGGTTCTTTCATATATTGTTTTCTACCTTTTTGGATCTGAGAGACTACTTACGAAAAGGGACATGTTGGAGTTTTATTTTCTGCTTCTTTTAAAACTCTCTAAACATGAAAAGACGTCGAGTTCTTCCTTTGTTAGACGCGTTAAACCCTGATGACATCGAACATTGTCACCATGACATTCATCGAGTTCCTCCTTCCTAGGGCTCGTAAAATTTACTAGGATGGATTTTTCCGAAGGAAAAACTTACAGCACAAGAATATGATATCCCCTTCAAGCTTGTTTAAAAATAATAATTGGGGTACTCACCAGAAATGGTGGGGGAAAATTGAACCAGATTTTAGTTGTGTCGGGAGTATGTCACTCTTGAACATGACACTCGTGTGCATTCATGTCGGGTTGGGGACATCTCATTGCATCATTCTTGCCTTCGTGGGTTTGGGTAATCTGTTTTGACCTCTCATCTACTCTTTTCCATGTCATCATGACCTCAGATCCCTTGATGTCAAACACTGCCAAATTTAGAGTCGTGTCGTTAATATGTTCAAGAGAAGTTTTCCTCTGTAGTTTTCAACCTCCCTCTGATTCTCTGTTGGTTCAGATTCACTTTAATAATATTCATTTGTATCGTGTCAATAATGTGGGAAGCATTATGGCCCTTCTTCGATCATGTCAATTCTTGTCGACTTCAGCTCATTATCTAGGAGGTTGGTCTGCACACTCCCTATTGGTACCTTAGATCATGCATACCTCAATGGCAGGTTCTTCGCATTCGACGACAGGTCCACATCATTGGCCTTCGATCGGGTGATTTTGTGAGTGTTTGATGCCATATCACTGTTCACATTTCGTGGATTGTACCTGTTGTACCTTGAGAGCCATTTCCATTATTGGTGGTTTCTCTCGTGCCTGTTAACAACTTTCATCATTGGCTCGTGATCAGGTGATTTTCTTGCATGTTCGACTTCAGCTCACATGTTCACATGCTTGAATCTATACTTGTTCAGATTGAGATGGAGCACAAGACCCTAGGTTTTTTCTGATAAAATCCAAGCTGTGGGATATTATGATGTATCATGATTTGTTGCATGACTCTTTTGATTGGATCGTTGCGACAATACCTAAGTCTATTTGTTGATCCTTACTGCTGGATGGCTGTGTCCATACTGTTATTGCCTAAATCTACCTCAGGTTGAAGGAAGGCAGAGTCTAGGGTAACATCAAACCACGCTTAATCTGGTAGCTAGCCCTACTAGATCAGGAGAGGGCTCTCTCCGGGTCAATCTCAACAAAAGTAATCAATAAGGCTTGAGATGACTTAAAATAAAGGCTGATTTTAGGCTAGGTATATATATATAAGAGTTTGATTTTATTTTGGGGGTTTTTATTGGAATCAAATGGAAAAGGCAGTTTTGGGTCTGGGAAATGATCAGTTTTGCAGAGAGCTGAATGGGGCAAGGAAGGTAATTGTTTTGATGCTTCGAAATTGAATGAAATGGATAGATCATACCGGTGAGGAGTTGAAGAGGGAAAGAGGCATTCAAGAATCCTCTTCATATAGTTGAAAACATGGAAAATTAAACAAAATTTCAAGGCATAGCACTGCAAATCTAATGGATTCCACCTTTATCACTCATTTGTTTAATTTAAGAAGAAATAAGAAGGGAAATGATACACATGAAACTTCAGTAAAATTACAATCACAGAGAGAAACACACCATCAATACATAGAGCCACATGGATCCCAAAGAGTGCTGCAAACCCTGGTCTATTCCTTTTCCAAAATTGCAGAGATGAAATGTACAATGAAGTGCCAAGCAATCCCAAGTGTCCAATCCTGAAAATGACTAAGAAAATACAAGATATAGACAAGCCTAACTCATCCCCATGCCTCTAGGGGTCAAGCTCACCATTCTAGGAGGTGTTTCAACAAGATCTAAACTAAGAACTGGAAAATGGGCAATGAAACAACTTGCCTGTATAAGATAGGAAACTGATTCATTCAGTTACATTTCACTTTTTGGTGAATGAATCTACTTGGATGAGTAAAAATGTGCCAAAATTACATCAAAGTCATGAAATTACATCAATTTACATCATGAGTTTCACATTTGGAGATAAAAAATTCAAACTGGCCAAAACTAGGCGAAAATCTGAACTGCTGAGTGAAAACTAGGCCAAATTTCCCAATGCGTCGCGCCTGAAATCTCTATGCGTCGCGCCACTTTGAGGCTGATTTTGAGGGCCTTCCCAAGTCCAAAATGAGTGTAGGATAGCTTTTTGGAAATCTCTGCCTGTCTAATTTCCAACCCAAGTAGAATTTCTGAATTTGGTTGCCATTTTCCCCTCCAAAAATCAAATCTCCCAACACTGCTTCCTGTGTGTCCAAAAAGTGGCAAAAAGACCATTTTTAGGGTGTTTTTGACCCTTTAGGCAACCCAAAACTTGTCAAAATCCTTAGGTAATGGGTAGGAATGCATAAATTTTGATGAAAAATCCAGAAATGCAAATTTTTCCTCAAGAGGAGATGCCAATTATAAGCGCGCGCCAAGTGGCGCTACGCATCGGGTAGGAAAATCTATGTTAAGGCCAAAAAAATCAAAATTGACAAAAATTTTCCGAAATTTGGGCTGAATGTCCACCATCAAGCACTATGCTGGGCCAAAGAAGCTTTGGCCAAAATTTGTAGTCTATCATGCCTTTTGCGATGCTTTAGTTCCCTCTTTAGCTTTGCCTTCAGGATCTTGATTCGCGCCTTGCAAACATGATTCCTTGCCCAATAATGGTTCTTCATGTGCCTGAGAATGTTCTTTTCCTTTTTTTCCTTCTCCAAAAGCTTCTCAAGATGAATATTGAACCTCTCAAGCCAAGTCTCTCTATCAGCCTCAATATCTCGCTCAATGGGTGTCATCTCAGTTTGGCTTCTTTGGGCAGCTTGCCGATTCTCACGGATGTTTTGCAACTCCATGATTGTTTGCTAATCTTCCAACTATTTTTTCTGCTACTCCAGGTAGTTTATGATCCATTGGGATCTTTACAACTTGATGGTCAATGTGTCTATCTTTGCCTTCTGCTCCTAAATGGTCTCTCTCAACTTTGAGCTTGGAGAGCTCAAATCCTCATCAATCAGTATGAAACTTGTGTCTTGGCCTCCTGAAGGGCCCTCATCTTGCATAGGCCTCTTACCTCTATCCTGTACCTGTACCTGTGATACTGATGATGGCAACGATACCCCTTCCACCCTAGGTGGAGATAGTACTCGTTGGGCTGCTGCAAATAATTCTCTAGTGCCTCTCTGATAAGTGATATACATCGGTACACTAGTAGTATCTGCCTCCTGACCTCCATACTGATGTGAAGGTTCACTTGCATCATGGAAAACCTCTGGAGGAACCTGAGGAGCTGTGAAGAAATCATGGGAAATGAAATCCTCCCATGAAATACCCTGCAATCCAAGCTGATGTACAACCATGATCTTGATGAGTGAATAGTGATAAATACTGTTGCACTGCTGCTCGGGAGTTTTCATCTACACAAGAGTGGTCATTCTCTCGATATTACGACATATGAAATAAGGGATGTTAATCATCCTCACCCTGGTGAAATGCATCAATAACCTAATATGGTAGGCATAGAGTCGTGAAAACCGGCCCTCACAACTGAAATATATAATAATGAGTCTCATCAAAGGCACATAGGACTCCTTTAAGAACCGGAATGGGAACACTTTGCTAAGTTGTCTCACAAATCTAGGCCTAATATATGGTTCATAATGCACTCTGTCCACCTGCTATCTTTTGTTCCACTGTTCACCCACATTCGGTATTCTGGTTGCTTGAGAGATAGTTTCCGGTGTCAAAGTGAAAGTTACACCAGCAAGGGTGACCTGACCATCATGTAAATGCAACACAAACAAATGAGCCAACTCCCGATGATAATGGATCCTAGCAATCATTTCACAAAACTGATAGCATGACTATTGTTGGAAACATGCCATGGCAAGTGGGCAAGCTTGCAATTCAGTCAATGAGGTGGGCTCCTCTCTCACATGTCTGCCACCTTTATGAGGCCTTCTAGGTGCATGTAACTTAGTGGTGGAATCACTGTCTCGGTCATATGATGTATCAGTATCTGTCTCCATGATGTCCAAGGTCTATGCAAGGTCTATGTTGAATTGGATAAATGAAAATGAGAATTTGGGTGTTTTTGATTTAATTTCCAAATATGTGTCAAATGGGAGGGACTGTAGAGAAATAGGGGAGTAGGAACAATGAAGTTTTGTCAAGTGGAATTTTCCTTTTGAAAACTTGTGATTTGAAAAATTTAGGGACAAGGGACAACCACTTGATTTTTTGGATAAACTTGGGATTTGGGGAAATTTTGCAAATGGGATAGGGATAATGGGAATGAGATGGATATGAATGGCTTTAGGGATGTAGGGAGATAGGGGAATGGAATGTAGTGATGAGATAACAGTGAGGGGGAGGAATAAACAAGGTGAGGAATGAAAAATTTTGGCACCAATTTTTTTTTTTAAACTCCAACTTCAAAACCCTAAGGAAGCAACTCTTAACAAGATAAGAGGGTTTTAGTTTGGCATTTAAACTCTCATAATCCATTTTCAAACATTTGTAAATAGCAATTACAAGTTCACATGAACTTACTTGGACAAAATAGACCGAGTCGATTTTGAGTTTTTGGAAGCAATGGAAAAAATTTGTGTTTCGGCTCAATGCACTGCGGCCACTGCCCAGTACGTTGTGCCCTCCTGATGCGCTGCGCTGGTTCAAATTTACACAGAGAAGAGCGGCCCTATGCATCGCAACCACTGCCCAATGCGTCATGCCCGGTAATTTGCACACAGTCTGACCTCCCAATGCTTGCTTCGCTCCTCCACGATTTTTCTTGGCTCAATGCTATCTCTTGGTACACAAATGAATTGTTGAAACAAAAAATCATATTTGTACCAAAGAATTTGATTTTTGATTTGAAAAAAACCCACTTTACAATGTTTGAAAACTTTGGCACTTTTTCAAAAGAACTCTGTTTTGCTTGGTTATGATTTTTGAACTGAATGATGAGTTTCTTGTTTGTTTTGCAGGGATGGATGGCATGGAGTTTTGGCAAGGGCGAACAGGGCTACGAATGGAGCATTATTAAAACTGAAGAATTTGAAAATTACATTGCATTTATTACATAAGGATAAAATAGATAATTTTTCTTCAAAACAAAGTTTTGAAGAAAAATCATTATCAAGCATTATGATGATGAAATTTTTGCAGTGAAACCTTGTTTGAAGCTTCCTCATGTGCCTGCTGGCCATTATTAGACATTTTGAGACCAGATTGATAAAACCCTAGACCTAATGAGACTAAAAACCCTAAAATGAATCTTTTCCAACCAGGAGACCAAACATGACTGTAAATGATTTTGATGAACAAAACTAGACCAGCAGGTACATGACATGAGGGATATGAGTAACAAGACCCTTCCGTCAGATGAACCATGCTCCTAATGGAATGCAGCTGACTGAACTGGATGAGACACCTAAAATGAAATACAAAAGGATAAATTTGATCTCTAACGGAGGGATGAAGATACCGACTCTAACACATACCTCGGATCTCAGTTCATATATATACTCTATTATGGATGGCTGCACCCATGCCACATGTTCATGTCTCAGAGATGTCTGTTGTACTTGTAATTTCAGGTCTTTCGACAGTGGTGTTTGGTTCGAACGCATTATCATAAAGCATTTCACCCCTTCCTGTCTCTCGGACCTCATGCTTTAGGGGGCATCTGTTACACAGCATTTTGTCACCGTCCCTGCAATCCCCATCCCGTACATTGGAGGCTTATTTATGTGAAAAAAATAAAGTGTCATGCCTTGCAAATATAATCATTGCATCCCTTACTATGAGTCAAACATTCCTTCTGTTGACCATTTCCTAAACAGACCACCAAAAAGACCTGTTTTTGCCTTGGCGCTGGTAGTCAGTTATGCCCTCGCATCGATGAGGCAGATTAACACTGGCCCCCACGCTAGCTGGCACTCTGTCTCAGTTAGCTGCCAGCACCAATATTTTTATGGAAAGTTTTTTAAAAATAGAGGTGAAGTTTCGATCATAACAAATTCATGGATGAGTCATGGGGAGTGGTTCGACTGAATAACCACGACCTTCATCCTTTGGCCTCTTGTTTCCACATTTTGGGGAAGCCTCCTAAGGGATAAGGCCTCCCTTCCACCATAGTAGGGATCCAAACCTCCTCCTCTTCCTCTATAAATATAGCTCATCCTCCATTGATGAAGCTAGCTAGTTGAGTTGAACTGAAGAAGCAAAAGCGTTGGAGAGATTTCTATTCAAGATAGAATGGAAGAGTCCCTTATTGAGAGAGTTGAGGCTTGTGCCTTATTTCCATCCAAATTCCCTAACATTCATCGAGATGCACTTCAACTGAACTCCGCTAAAGGAGGCTGCAACGTCAAGGCTTGGTTGTAACTCTTTCTTCTATTAATATATATGTATAACTATTGTCTGGTTCCCATATCACGTTGATGTGTTTTATTAATGCTATATGCTTAACCCTCTTTGACTGGTTATTAATTATGAATGAGATTGTTGTTTTGTATGATGCTCTTGTTCGTTGATTTTGTGCAGGTATCCAAGCATCGCTGTGAAAGGATTGTGACTTGCTGAGACAGGAATCGAGAGGCCACCACTACAACAGCTATGACGAAAGCGTTGGACTCTAGGTAGGTTTATCTATCGTGTCTATTTCATTCAGTAATTAGGAGCCTACACTCTAGTTTGTCCTTTTGTTATTAGACCCACTCTAGGGCTAAAGGGATTGTCTCTATCCGCAGAGAGGATTTACCTGCGTAACACTTCCTTACCGCAAAGAACCTCAAGGTCACTCTTGGAACACAAACCCTCTTGACGATTATTTGTTAAGAAGCTCTTGGAGTTTGTTTTTTGTTTGGCTGCTTGAATAAGAGTTTGTCTCTACAGCCATTTTGTTCAAAAGCTTTGTCATTTGTTTAGAAAGCTTTGTGAACTTTTTTGAAGTTACTTTTTTTCATTGACATCATAATGACAACTTCATCAAGTGAGGTTTCCTCCTTCACAAGATTCATCGATGAAGATATGAAGCGTGAAATTATTATATTGAAGGACACGGTGTAGATTCTATTTGAAGATAAAAGAGAAAGAACTGAACTTCGTGAGAAATTGTTTGCCATGAAGAAAGAGAAGGAAGAAATTCTTCAAATATTGCATGATATGGAGATGCAGCTCCATCAAGCTCAAGAGGCTTTGACCAAGAACATGCGTGAGAAAGAGGTAATCCACTCTAATTTGTCTTCAGTTTCCTCATAAGAAAAATGTGTTGGTTCTTTCAAAAAGTACACAAGAGGTATAGGGTCCAAGTTAAAGATTAAAATGGGCTATGAAGGCAAGGGTTTAGGAAAGCACGCACAAGGCATGGTTGATCCTATTTTGGTTGAGGAGCGACCCAAGTATCTTGGTCTTGGCTGTATACAATTTAATGGAAAAGACTCCAAAATCATGAAAGCATGTGAGGCTACTTCAAAGAGAACTTTTGTTCCAAGTTCTGATATGCAAATATGTAAAGTTTGTTTCCAAGATGATTGCCATTACTTTAAGCCTTTGTTTCAGCGAGAATATGGTATACATGCAACTTATGGCGAGCATGCGAGTTTGGACAGTTTTCAAGACAAGAACGATGATGTTAGTCTGCAAATGAAAGTTGGAGCCTCTACTAGTTCATCTCCTCATGAAGGAAAAAAGGATGAACATGCAAAGCAACACAAGAGGTATAAATCTTCCAATGATCAATTTGATTGTGTTTCTACAAGGCATGACAATTTGGAATGCTTAAAAGGAAGAAATATTTGTTGTACATATTGTGGTCAGTTTAACCATGATGTTTCGAGATGCTGGATGAGGAAGAAGCCATACAAGAAGCAGATGAAGCAAAGGAAAATTTCAAAGAAGGTGTATAAGATTTGCACATATTTCCAGAAGAGGGGACATGTTGTTTCCAATTGTTGGAATTTGCATCCAACTAGTCATCCCAAGCACATGCAGCAAGACGAAAAAAATACTGGTGAAGGTGGAAACAAGTATTCCATTATTGATGTGAAAACAGAAGTTTCACATGAAGATGATTTGCAATAGCAAAAGTCACCATGGAAGTGGCTTGGTAAGAAGTGGATGGAATTCTTAACAAAGTAAGACATACTCATTTTATACATATGAAAATTTCGGTTGTATGCATGTATTTTATGCTGTAATCTATCGTTTGTTTGAGCCACCTTGGAGCATTGATCAAGGCAGCGATGTTCAGCTACCTTTTGCAAATTTCTTGCTAGAAATTTCTGAGTGAGTGCAGGAAAGACAATACTTAACAGGAGGAAAAGCGCATCTAGGAAGGGAAGTATCAATTACTTTCCAGTTGTGGTTCAAAGTCACTAGCCATGCAAGGCAAGTGTTTGGAGGCTGAAGAGAAGAGGGTGTTATATTCTCATTTACTGTATAGATCAATATATCAATATTTTGGGGTCCAAAAGATTCCTAATGGGGAGGTGTGATCAGAACTGGATCATGGACCAGAATGATAGCTCAAAATTCAAATTGTTCAGAAGTGTGCTAAACCTGAGCGACCAGAAAGGTCTCGTCGTTGCGATTCTAGCATCGTGAATGGTTCGAAAAACCGATATTGTATGAAGAAGTTATCACATTTTGAAAAGTCTAGTAAACTGCAAAAAATGGACTTTGACCAAGTTTGAATTGGAATTTTTGGAAATTAAAAAAATAATATTCCAAGGAATATTCTTAGAATATTTCTCATAATATTCCTCAAAATATTCTGTTTTGACTAATCAGGTCTTGCCAAGTGGCACGTTGCGGTTTGTTAAGAAAGAGAACATGTTTTTATTCGTGCCAATCAAAGGCCACCACGTGGCGCAAGACTGGTCTCATAATAGTGTTGGAGCCCACGGGAATTGAACAACATACCTTCCCCGTAGCAACTGCGCGCATTACCATTCCACTTCATGTTTAGTTCTTAAATATGTTAGAACTTCGTTCATATTTAAATTGGTGCAGTTTCTGCATTTTGGGGAGCGGAGGGGCCAACCCCTCCCCATGTGTCCTTGAACCCATGTCCAGGCACTAATGAATAACCGCTCACACACAAAAAACTGTAACTACCAGTGGAAACCCCATTACATGGCGCAGTTACCATAAACGATGCTGACAATTCCGCTTGGCATTTAATGTGACTGCGAAAATCTGGGACATGTGCCCACGATTAAACCAAGAAGTTAAAGATAACCATTAGACCTAGTGGTATTTTTGGAGCGAGCGCTAATTTTGGAGTTTGGCCACTTTTAACTGGAGTTAACTCCAGTTCCTCCACAATTAGTGGAGTTTTTTAAGTGACACTGGGCAAAATTTGTTTTGGCTCTATCTTGAGCTAGGGTAAACCAATTTTGGAGTGAAAATAGTTAATTTCAACTATCTCCAACATTACAAACTCAATGGAGTAGATTTCAGAGCCATCAGAGAGCTTCTAAGTAGTTTTTTACATCATAGAAGATCAAGGGGCCACAAGGGCCACCAGGAGGCAACAACAGTTTGAGGCCTAGATAGGGGAGCTAGAGGCCTTATCCAGAGATCCAATAGTAAAATTTGGATAATTTAGATGTTTTGAATATGATGAAATGGTTTTCAGAGCCTATATAGAAATTTTGAAGGCCTAAAAGCTTTAGTAAATTTCCAAGGGCCACTAGTGCCAGCTTTTTCCAACAATAGTGCAGGGCCTAGCCAGAGCAACTAGAGACCATATGCAGTGAACTGGTAGTCATTATTGACTATAAAAATAATTATGAATCCATTTAAGGAGGCTGCAGAAGCTTAGGAGGACTTCTATAGGTCGAAAACCCAACAGAGAAGTTTTCAATGACCCTAGTACCATGGGGTACCGACAGGTGTTGTAGGCAAAACCGGAGTAGCTGGAGGCATTTTTTGATTAAAAAATAGTCTATCTTGGCTATTTTAGACATGTTGAAACCAATGAAAGAGGTTGGAGAGAATTTTGATAACTTCTAGAGCTCAAAAAGCTGACGGGAAGTTTTGGGAAGCCCTGTGAAAACCATGGAGGAAGGCGTAATTTGGGGATGCAGTGCTCATTTTGAGAAATTTATCAGTCGATATTTGGTGTCTGATGTGTGCTGGATACAGTAGGTGTGGTTTTAGTTACATAAACATAATTTTGAAAGATTTAGTTCCAAGAATAAGCTCAGTGTATCTCAGTGCACCGACAAAAGGAATCGTGTCTAAGGGAGCCTAAAGCTTTTTGTAGAGTTTGGACAGCCATGAGAGGGATATAGATGGTATTCTCAACCCTTTGGATCTACTTGGTATCCATTGGAGTTAAGTGTGGAACTTATAAAAGAAACCTTACCATAATCCCAAAGAGCCAAGTCAAGATGACAAAGCTCAAAGGAGATGTAGCCCACAAGATTCAGGTGAAATCCTAGATTAATTTTTCTGTTATGTGTGAATTTTTTATTGCTGAATTATGTTGCTTTTATGCATGTTAAATTTTAGCAAGAACAAATGAACTTAAGACACATAAACAGTTAAAAATCATACACCACTTTCAAGTAATAATTTCGCATAATTTCAAGTACAAGCTAGATCATTTATTTGTTTAGCTGAGTGGGAGGTTCTTGAAATACATAACAAGTTATCCAAACCATTTTCAGATCATACACCTCCTTGAATAACTGCATAAAATATAGGTTCATTAAAATATGGAAATCTAGTCCAAGTTGATGCCTATAAAGGTAATAACAAAATATCTTTGTGAGACTTAGTTTCTATCTCAATGCCATAGTCCATAATTAGGTTTAAAGAACAAATTCTAAGCCCACTTTCCTTAAAGTTTCATCCTAAAAATCAGAAGAAATCATCAAAGCAAGCTCTCACCAATATTTACGATCAACAATCAGAATGTGACTCCAATTTGGATGTCAAGATTGCTGGTATGAGAATGTAGAAACCACCAGCTAATCAGGATAAGTTAAAAAAAATCAATTCTAAGAGAGAATAGGTGTTCTACATAAAGATCCAAATGAAGACATTTAAGAAGTTCACTGCACTATTTTCTGAGTGAATTTAGAAGATTATGATCTCAAAAGGGTTGGTGCAAAAATTGAGATTAAATACCGACAAACATCCAGAAAATTTCCATTGCAATGGATTTGCAAGACAATGTAAGTTCAAATTTGGCATATCAGTTCATTTCATTGATAAAGTGAGATGTGATGTAGTCTAGTTAGATGTTTGCAAGGTAGCATTTTGTAACACTTTTGTACGATCACAATGCCATAAACCTCAAATTACTGCATAGAATATATGTTCATTAAAATATGGAAATCCATTCCAAGTTGATGCCTACGAAGGTAATCAAAAAGTATATTTGGTTTCAACCAATATATCAATCAATACAACTACTCAATATTTTCTCTAATTGGTCAAGGAATGCATTTTCTTCCCCAACAGAAAAGATATTTTTAGTTTCTTGGTCATCATTTGCCCCAATGCCAGTATCTGATGTTAACATACTTAATGTTGGTAGAACTCTCAAAATATTTGCTCCTAAATTGACCAAGAAAAATGACGATGCTCCCTTGTCATAAATCCTCTTCTGTACAAGACTAAAATCTTAAGGACCAGGACTTTCCAACCAACTATAAGCATAGCAGGGGATTTTACTTTTAGGTTGTATAACAATGCTTGTATTCATTCCATTCTATGAAATTTACGAGGGAAGTTTCAAGGATCTTATTTGAAAGGGAGGAAGTTGTTAAGAGAAAATGAGCTCACAAAGGTATTGTACCAGGCTCTAATTCTTTTTTCTGAAGACTGAAATTTGAAGTACTAGTGAAATGTAATAACATTCCAAGAGTGTTCTCTATTAGGGTGCCTTATATGACATTGTAATTGCTTGGTTCTCCTGAAGAAAGAAAGTGAACTATTGCACCCAAGGCACCTGCTTCCAAAAGCGCATTGTTAATATGAATATCATATTTTTGAAGATAACATAGTATGCCTATAGACTGGGTCCTCTCTTGTTCTTGATATGCATTTGATATTATGGCCTCCAAATCCTTGATGTGTGTTTCTCATAGATTTCTTGCAAGTTCGTATTCGCCCCCATATTTTGCTAGACAGGAGATCATATTCATAACAAATAAGCAAACACCAAAATTTGGATCACACATAAATGTTATCGGTACTTGGATGACTTGTGCATTTCTCACACAAAAAATGATTGTTGAGGTCTTAGAGGCCAGAATAAAAATTATATGAAGAAATAACCTTTCAAATGCGACCTTTCAAAACTTAAAGACTCTAAAAATTCATAAGCCAATTTCCTCAGCTCATGATGGATTTTTACCCCTCTATATGATGCTCTAGATAAATTAGCCAGGGTCTCAGCCACATTCTCTCTTAAGTCAATTTTCAATGATGCCAAAAAAAGAGCCCAAATAGAAGAGCCACTGCATTTTTATCAAGAATGTAAATACAATTTCCCTCCATTCTTGAAAAATGTTGAAGAGCAGAAAGAGGAATAGATAATGATTCTGCATTATTCTCTAATATCATTCGAAGAAGAGGAGGGATGATATCTACATCGATTTCAACAACGTTACCACAATTTATGTGCTCTATTTTGAAGAGTTCATTTTCAAGAAATGATTGTGTTTGCATAGATACTTGGACAAGTTGGTGGACCAAGGGGCCATAATAATGGTTTTCTTTCATTTCTATGATATTGGCATCCACCCCCGATAAGTTCATAAATACCTCTTTTTAATCTTTATGTGGACCGTTGGAAAAAGAAATCAACAAAGAAATGGAATTTTGAGTATTCCTTGTAAATTGACATAGTTGAGGAGCCTTTGAAAGCTCTGAAAGCAATGAAACTGTTGTGTTTTTCATCTTAATTTCATCTATTATATGGTTCACTGTTGCTTCTATCTCTAAGATCAAGCCTATCAATCATGTATGATTCCATTTCAATATGTCTATTGGTAGCATCCTTTGACATAAACCACATGGTATATGTTGTTCCAATGTTATCTATGTAATCCTTGAGTATTCTTTCCTCATTTAGTGGGCTAGTGTGATTTTTATTTCTCAGGCTTCTTATTTTTCCTAGTGTTTTCCACAATGCACATCCTTAAATAGATAATTTAAAAAATATAGTGCAAATATAACCATTCAGTAATTCATCTGACACAATGGTAATTGGATTCAATTGTTTAGTTTAGTTCCACGAGTCCCAATGTAATTTTCAAAAAAATTAAGACAAAGTTAGACTAACACAAAGCCCTATTAATCAACCCATTTTCACTATTCTATCAAATGTTATTTTGACGAGAATTAGTACAACTAACCATAAAAAAGCGGAGGCGATATTTCTCAAGTGCAGAAATGATTATGAAATATATTTTCTCTCCAATTGGAAAAACAACACCATAAACAATTGATTGAATAAAATTAACAATAATCCCTTAAAGACATATTTGATTCAAAAAACTGGGGAAAAGAGGAATGGTGATGGACAAGAAATAGCCTAATGATCTTGTTAAAGTTTCCTTAGCGAAAAAAATGATATGTCACTGATTTAGAGAAAACTAAGCCAGAAGTCAACTTGGCCATCTCCGAATGCAGAGGTAGCGTAAGCCCAATCAACAAGACATGTAGGAATAAATACCTAACTAACGAATGGGTAAATTGATTCACAACCTTATTGGCCAAGGGAGAAACATAAGGTGAAAAGAAAAACACCATTCTTAACCTTGATAGCGAAGGGAAAATAAAGGAATTCACAGCAAAAACATTACAATAGACTCAAGATCGTCTTTATGTAGTCAAAGTAGCCAACAGAAAGCTCTGTAATAAATAATATACATAATTAAGACGAGTTTGTTTACTAGCGGAGATTTTATACTCTAAGAGGTTTTATTCATGTAAATTCATGTGTCACTGTGTGCATGGTATATTTCCTAAGTTCATTATTACTTCATTGATATTCAACATAATCTTGAATGCAAGAATTGTTACTTTTGTTACTGTAATTCTAGAGTTCAATTTCCTTTAGCCATTAGACGCTTCGTTATGTCCTCCCTAAATTATGTGTTTCTATTTTCTTTTTAGACCGATTGTATGCATTAATGGCATACATTGCATGCATGAAATATTGTAGAGATTAATTTGGTACTACAATGCAACATTAAAAACACTTGAAGCCAATATGCATTGTTCCATCACTGAAATTCAATCTCTACTGAAGAAATTGATGGCAGGTACTTAAACCATGAAATATTTCAGAGACTAAATCGGTGTCAAAATGAAACATTAAAAAAAATTGCAACCAATATGAAGTGTTACATCACTGAAATTTAGTTTCTGTAATTTTAGTTACGTGATTTCATATCAAGTCAACATTAAATACATGTTCAAAATTACGTAGGATTAATTCTTGTATGGTAAAATCTACGAGTAGGTATGAAAAGAGCATAAAACCACTTTTTCCAAAGTTGGAAAGGTACACACAACAAAAAATGAAAGGGTCTCCCCACAAAAAGCATCACCAAGAGGACCCAAAGGTTAGGTTTTCCAGTTGGAGTGAAAATTTATTTTGCTAACAGAGATGATGATTTATCTCATGAATACAATGACCAAGAGAAAGGAACACTCAGAAGCCTCTAAGATGAAAAGGAGAATCTTGACTAGGAGGACACCAAAGGTAAGAAACCTAAAACCTCCATTAATGATGTGGCTTATTCTTTATCTTCTATTGCACCATTTAAATCAATATTGATATATAGACCTATGATGGACATGTTGATGGTGAAAATATCAATGATTAGTTAAGGCAAGTGGAGGTATATTTCAGTGTCCAGGAACCAAAAGGCGAGGAAAAAAACATACTTCAGTAGGATTAAAATAATTAACCATTCTAACCATGCATTAGAATGGTGGGAGATCTATATGGAGTATGAGTCCCCAAAATAGCAAAATAAAGCCCCATTTTCTTCTTGGGAGTTGTTCAAAACACTACTGAAAAACTAGTTTTATCCTATCAACTCTATCAAGAGGAACATCTGATGAAATGATAATACCTTACCAAAGTGATCAAAAAAATGGCCAAAACTAAGAAGTAAACCATTATGTTAAGCACATATTGATGAAACACTAAGGAGGCTTGTGTGGCTGCATCAAAATGGGATTATCCCTCTTTGACAGAAAGAAACTTAATGATCTCTATAAGCAGGGATTTTTTATTGAAGCTAGAGACAAGAAAACAACATAGAAATGAGTAATAGGAAAGACAAAGGAAGGTACCCAACAACATGACAGGAGCAGTCTGGAGGGAGACTTATAGTGTTGCTGAGTCGAAGGAAAATGGTGAGAATCATTGCAACTATTGTGGTATAGATTGACATAGTGAGACTACATGCTTGAAATTTTCCTTGAAATTGCATCCTAAAAATCAGAAGAAATCATCAAAGCAAGCTCTGACCAATATTTAGGGACAATAATCAGAATATGGCTCCAATGTGGATGTCAAGATTGCTTGTATGGGAATGCAGAAACCACCAGCTAATGAGGATAAGTTGAAAAAACTTAATTCCAAGAGAGAGTAGTTATTCTACATGAAGATAGATGGTCATTGCAGTGTTTTCTGAGTGAATTATGATCTCATAAGTGTTGGTGCAAAAATTGAGATTAAATACCAATAAGCATTGAGGACATTGTCCATTGCAATGGCTCTAGAAATCGATGTAAGTTAAAATTTGGCATATTAGTTAATTTCATTAATAAAGTGAGATGCGATGTAGTCTCATTAGATGTTTGCAAGGTATCATTTTACAACCCTTTTGTGAGATCACAATGCCATATATCTCAAATTACTGCATAAATATAGGTTCATTAGAAGATGGAAATCCATTCCAATTTTATGCCTATAAAGGTAATCATAAAATATATTTTGTTTCAGCCAATAAAACCAATATATCAATCAATACAACTACTCAATATTTTCAATAATGGTTAAAGGGTTGCATTTACTTCCCCAATACTCAAAATACTGTCATTTTCTTTGTCATAAGTGGCCCCAACACCATTTTCTGATGTTACCATACTCAATGCTTGTAGAACTCTCAAAATAGTTTATCCTACATTGACCAAGCAAAATGATGATGCTACCTTGTCACAAATCCTGTTATGTACAGGAAAAAAATATTTAGGATCAGGACGTGTCAACCAACTATAAGCATAATAAATAATTTTACTTTTAGGTTGTAGAAAAGTGCATGTATTCATTCCATTCTCTAAATTTTTTTAGGGTAGTTGCAAGCCTCTTCTTTGAAAGGGAGGAACATGCTAAGAGAAAATAAACAAGCAACGAAATTGTACTGGGCTCTAATACTTTTGTATTAAGACCTAAATTTGAAGGACTAGTGAAATGTAATAAGAATCCAAGAGTATTATGTATTAGGGTTCCTTATTTGACATTTTAATTGCTTAGTTCTCCTGAAGAAAGAAATTCAACTATTGCACCCAAAGAACTTGCTTCCAAAAGTGCATTGTTAATATGAATATCATTTTTTGGAAGATAACATAGGATGCCTAGATACTGAGACCTCTCTTCTTCTTGATATGCATTTGATGTTCTTGCCACAAAATCCTTGATGTGGGTTTCTCCTAGATTTATTGCAAGTTCATATTCTCCCCCATATTCTGCTAGACGGGAGAGCATCTTCATAAAAAATAGACATAAATCAAAATTTGGATCACAGATAAGTGTTATCAGCACTTGGATGACTTGTACATTTGTCACATGAAACATGATTCTTGAAATATTAGAGGCCAGACTCAAAAGTATATGAAAAAACTAAAATTTCAAACACGACCATGCCAAACTTAAAGATTCTAAAATTTCATAAGCGAAAGTCCTTTTCTCACAATGGATTTTCACTCCTCTAGATGTTGCTCTAGCTAAATTAGCCAGGTTCTCATATGCATGCTCTCTTAAGTCAATTTTCAATGATGCCAAAAAAATCAGTTGGAATAGAAGAGACGTTGCATTTTCATCGAGAATGTAAACAAAATTTTCCTCCATGCTTGAATAAAAACAATAGGATTCAAGATGATGATGTCAACCATGGGGGATGATTCACCATTTTTTTGGTAAAAAATTAAAAATATTAAAAATTAATAAAATAATAAAACTACTTTTTCAACGTGTATTTTTAGCTTATCTTCCTATGGTTTTACTCAAATTTCGAGTGGGAGTACTCGTTGGATGAAAAATTTAATTCCTCATCCAAGGAGTTCCCATGTTGCATACTTTCGATGGACCTTGCTACATGGAAAATGAGAAATACATGAAAAACATGATTGCAATCACGTTTTTCATGTATTTCTCAATTTTCATATAGCAGGGTCCATTGAAAGTATGCAACATGGGTAGTACTTGGATGAGGAATCAAATTCTGCGTCCAACAAGTGTTCCTGCTTAAAATTTGAGTGAACCCATAAAGAGATAAGTTGAAAATATGAGTTGAAAAAGTAGTTTTTCCTTTTTTCCCTCTTAAATTTGATGATGTAATCTAACCTTATTTTATTATTTCCACTATTATTTTATAATTTCCTTAGGAGGCCCATTTTAGACTTCAAAATTCCCCTAATGCGTACTGGTTTGTAGTTTCAATTCTCATTGTTTGGCACATCGAAGTGAAGGTGCATGAGATGAGTTATGATCTTGTAAGTCTCTTATGATCTTTTGTTATCAACTTGTCCCAATGGTTGTCATCCTATAAATCTCCTATGATATTTTTCTATCATAGGTTGTCCTAGAATGGTACTACAAGCATGACATGAAAAACATCTTGATAACCCTAGTAGAAATTTCCTTAAGTACTTACACACCTTGCACTACTAAAACCTTGGTGGTTTCCTCATTGTATTTTGTTTTATGGTGTGTAATTTACAATAAGATTGATCTCATCCAAAAGGATTCTACAGCTTTCTCCATTAAGATATTTTGTCTGCAATACTGCTATTATAATTTTGGATGGGTTTGTAGGCGAATAAATTGATTTGATTTATAATATTATCTCATCTGCATCCTTTTTTATTAAGGTTAACCTCTCCCCATCATTTCATTTCCATTCCTCCCAAAGGATTTTTCAAGGGGACCCTTTATCCCCATTTTTATTTATCATTGTGTTGGAGGGATTAGGGCATATGCTTAAAGCATCGTGGAAGTGATGTAATACTAGGGTTATTTTGTGGGCTAAGCCGAGTTACTAGCAGGCTAGGAACATTCCCTTAGATTTAAAGAACTATAGTATCAGATTCAATAAATTATGAAAATACGATTGTTGATACAAGAATATGTGTGATGATTACTATTAATTTTTGATTCTATATGAATATGAAACTAAAATTAAATGAATTGGGTATGTAACCCTTCACTATAAGTGGATAAAGAAAAGAAATTCAATTGTTCAGTACTGAGTGATAAATTCTAAGGTGTAACTATGAGTAGCAAAAAAAATATTAAAGAAAGGACTCTCAGTTAAAAAGGAAGACAATATTACATATGTTATAGTATATAATAATTAAAAAATCTGAAATTGGTTCAACAGAAGGTGCATAACATAAACAACATTTCCTGCCGATGTGGTGTAGAGTAGTCGGTGATGGGGTGCACTGCTAAGGCACTCCATCTGCAAGGTCATCGTTTTGAAACCCGTGGGTGATTAGGATTAGTCTAAACTACCAAAAAAAAAAACAACAACAACAACATTTCCATTAAAACCCAAATTAAATGATTTTTGAAGTATTATTATTGCTAAGCTAGTAATGTTGATGGAATTGGTACCTTCGTGGTCCAAAATGTATAGCAAGACCACATGATGGGGTCCTTGTCAATGAACATAGCCATTGGGTAAGTAAAAAGAGAATTATCTCTATTATTAGTTCGTAAATACTTTTCTAACTCTTATTGAGTGCAGGTTGTTAACACGTACATTGCAGGGTACACAAATAATAATTGAAGACACTTGTAATAAAGTTTGAAATATATAATTGATGGTAAACTAATGAGAGCCAAAATGACTTTGGATGTAAGCTGAATTGGATGGAGTATTCTTGATCAAGCTTCTATGCATTATCGATGAGAGAGAAAACTATGTTGCAGACGCAGGAAATTTCCCAAGTGAAGTGTCATGTTAGTTGTTGTTTAAAAAAAATGAATAAGGGTTTGCAAGCTCAAATGCACCCATGTAAATGGAGATAAAATGTTAGTGTGGTAGATGGGTAGGTAAAAGCAGTTTTTACAATCATGGATAGGAGAAAATTGGTCATTTCATTTAATAACTTCCTTAAAAAGTCATTCCCCTTGTAAAAATAACCCCTCCCCTTCATTTTCCCCTTTTTTCCCATTATCACTCATTTTTCCTTACAAAACCTCTTTTCCTAAAGTTAAAATACACATTTATACTTTGGAAAAGTAAAAATTCTTTATTAATTCCAATTTCATTTAAAAATACATTAAAAACCCAAAAATACCTTTATCCTAGGTATTTCTTTAAAAAGGTGATATGTTGGGTCCCACAGTGAAGAAATCCATTCTCGATAGCAGTTTTAAAGTTAAACTTAGTGTATTACACAAATATTTCACTTATTTACATTTGTAAATTATTAACATTTAACATAATGTATTAGCTCCCTTTATAAACCTTTACCCCGCATTTTAATTAATTCCTTTATATATATTATTCCCCACCCATAATTTTTAATATAACCTGTGGTTTAATTACCACATGTTATATATCTCCGACCCACATTTTATTTTTAAACCTATGGTTTATATTATCCCCACCTATTATAAAGCCCCACTTACCTAAACCCCATTGGTTATATTACAAATCCCGACCATATACAATATAACCCTGCCACATAGTTTAAACCCCGTGCCCCATGCCTATCCAATCCCGCAACTCCATTGCATTATTCTATCCATCATATCATCACCCGCCAGATCTAATAGTTATTAAACCTTTTTGCACATCTGATAGCATAAGAGTTAACATACTCAAGACCTTGCAAAAAGTGAGGTTTGTAGGACTCTCCTCTGTGCTACGTGTTGGATTTTTATTTGATCGCATCGATCATAATATTACCACTAACCACCTTTCGCTCATATGAAAACCGCTCAACGGCTTATCCTATCCATTGTAAAAAACACCTACCCATTTGAATTGACCGCACATTAATGTTAAAACACTGTTTGATAAGAATGCATATACCTGCCCATTACACCCTTTTACACCATTTCTGTTACATTGTATATTCAGACAGAAAAATTGCTATCGACTCTATTTTTAAGCCAAATTGAAACATAATTTAACCAATTCGCCGCTGCGAATGTTGCAGAAGTCATCCAAAGCTCTATAAAGATTAGGAGAACCTCAAAAAGCCATCTGCTGCCTCAGAAACCCTCTGCAGACAAAATTCTTCGTTTTTCATAGGTATTCCTCAAAGAAAAGGCTAGTTTCTTGATCTAAAGGAAGTAATTCAAGAAATTGAATAAATTTAGGAGTTTTAGCAGACCTAAAACACCTATTTCCTTCCCTATCCTTTCTTCAGACCTTAATCTTCTTTTTGATAGAATTATGAGGCTTGAGACTATTTTAAATCACAGAGATTGATTAATTAAAAAAGTTTAAGCCTTTGTAGACCTGAAGAAAGCCCTCTTGTTTCCTAAATCCTCTTTCTGCAAACCCTGGACCTAATTTCACAGATTCCTAAGACCTGAGACTATTTTTGACTACAGAGAGTAATAAATTGACCAATTTGCTTCTTAAATCATTTTGAAAAATGTTATAATTTGTCAGAGGCGCTCCTAAAGGCCTAAATCAGTTTTTTCTAAGTCAAAGGAGTAATAAATTTTTAAATCAAACAGAAAAATGGCTTCCAAAGTAGTAGTATTTGTCTATCCTCTACAACCCCCAGTTGTAGATGTAGAACATACTCCCTTGGCTGATAAATATTTTAATATTAATGACATAGCCACAAAATTTAACCTTCTTGAGCTCCACTTCTGGAGCCATCAAAAATCCACAGATCAGGTTGATGAAGTTTTTATTTGGGAGTCTAATTTTCCAAAATATGTTGTCCCATAGACCTTCCAATGCCCAGAAGTGATTAAAATCTATCAATCCCGCTATTTACCTCATCATAGAGCCATAATAAAATATGAAAAAGAAATTATGTTTACCATTACTGCTGAGTTAATCAATCAAATGCTCCAGATCAAATCTAGACTAGATGAAGTTCCTTTTTCCATTAAAGCTTTCATACAACTAGACCTGAATCTAGACTTCCCCAAGAGGTTCTAGATATTTCAAACTTTCATGCCTTCTACTATAGAAATTCCCAAGATAAATCCTCCTTATCCTTCTGCAAATTTTTTTGAAAGGACAAGACATATCATCTCCATGTTGTCTTTCATTCTTGGATATTTCACAGATGAACATGCTGATGTTGCAGTGCTAGGTTTTTTATCTACTTTCACACCTGGTCAACCTCCTGCTACCATTTTTAATTTTCGCAATAACTTTTTGAAAATATTCAAGAACAATTGGTTAAAATGCCTTCTGAAGGTGTTTACAAGTATTCCTTAGTCTTATTCCACATGTTTTTATACTTTTAGTCTGAGAAGTTTTCCATAAACCTTCCAAAGATTGACGTTGAAGGAAACCCACAGTTAGTTATATTTTGGACTCCTTTGATAATAAAAGATTCATCACAATCCACCTATACAGAGTTTATTGATTCCTTCATTCATCCTATGGTCAATTTGTTGAACAACAACAAACAACCTAGAATTAGTGAGGAAATTAAGAAATTCCTATAGTTGTTAGAGTATAACAGGATAGGAGATTGGTACTTGTACCAAAACCATATAGAGATAAGGGTATATGGATCAAGTATTGTTCCATATAAACTGCCCAAATACCTCCCAATGAGGTTATTTTCCCTTGAGTACATAAGGCAGATTCTAAATTTAGATGCAATTAATTTATTGGCAGCAAAGAAGAAGACATAGTTCAAATTGAAAAATCAGGTTGGCCCTTTTATCTGTAACAGTAAGGATGTAGGTCCAGAGGCTGAAAAACATTTGCAGGAATTCAAGTTCAGTCACAATTTTTTGTGGTATTATGATCCTCTTGGAGTGATGAGTAAACTGAGAGTTAAATACAAACTCACTCCCTATGTACATGAAAAGAAACTAGACAGAGAAATTCTCCAATCAATCTGAATGGTTGGAGATTACCTTGGTAAAGGCAGAGAAGTAAGGTGTTACTAGTCAAACCTTGCAGATTCTAGCCCAAGAAGACAAGAATGCAAAGAGAAACAGAGAGGAAGGATCATACACAATAGAGTTAACTACTGAAACTAAATTTAAATTGATGTACAGGAAGAAACTTAAGTTAAATCCTGTCAATGAAGGAGTAGAAACCATAGAAGTGATTGATATAGAAACAAAAACAAAGGATAATGCACCTCCTACAATGATTGAAGAAGAAGAACAACCTTCAACTTCTAAAACTCAGCTTATTCAGAAACAACACAGTGTTGACATGTCCTCTTCCAGCAAACAACAAAGAAAGATATATATATCATGCTTAAATACAAAGAAATAAAGATGAAAAATGAAGCATTGAAGACTGATGCATACAATCAATATTGGAAGCAATCACCCAATGACCAAAGCAGATTTCTTTCTGCTTTTGATTATAAGACTAGGAAAATGTAGATGACTTTCCTACAGCCTAAAGTAAAGCATCCTAAAACACCAGCAGATTAAAAGAAATCATCATATGAAGTTCAAGCAGATGACCTTCATCCCATTGATCAAATTGAATTTCACAAACAGGCTGGTGAAATTCTTTACTCAACCATGACAAACAAGGAAATGAGTGTGTAGAAGCTTCAAAACACTCTTGCAAACATCAAAGATCAACTCAGGTTAGAAAAAGCATCCTCACATGTAAAATAAAATAGAATTAAATCTTTGGAAGATTTAGTAATTGAAGTAGGATTTGATCGTAGTAATGTAAAAGTTGCAAGTGAACTGATCAAAAAGAAAAATGCAGACATTGTTGCATTAAGGAATCAACTCAAGCTGCCTCACACAGAACACCCTCAAGAAAAGGAAGTAATATAGGATACAAATCAGAAATATGAGATGATGAGTCTCATTCTACAGTTGATTTCCTAGATAAAGGAAATGGAGAATGAAATGGACAAGTTGGTCTAAGAGAAAAAGGATAGAGTAGCAGAATTTCTAGTCACAGTCATTCCTGTAGTCACCACAACTGTACCTTCCACATTGGCAGAATCATTAGCTCCTATAGTTCCAATGGCTACAACACTTCCAGTGACTTCATCAACAACTTCTGCAACAGAGTCTTCAACAACAACAGCACAACATACAGATGAAGCAAGCAAGATATTAAAAGAAATGCAAGACGTGTGTATTTAGACAAATGAGATTAACAGATTTAAAGAACAACTTAAAAGTCTAGAAGATGAAAAGAAACATGCTAAAATACTGCATAATAATGAAGAACAAAGGGCAAACATGCTAAATGAATAATAAAAGAAGTTAGAGAAAGATCTAACATTAAAATAACCCATGGCACAAGCCAGGAAACAACTATGGGCCAATATCATTGAAGCAGTCAATGATATTTGGCTATCAATAGAGGTTATATATGAATAGAAAGACTTGGTCAAATCAACAAGAGAAGCTATTCAAAAGATAAAAGAAGAGCCTAGCAAGAAACCTGAAGAAGCTCTTTAAATCATCAAATTTCTTAATTCCAAAAATAGGCAATAACTTGAAGAAATTGGAATTAATGACAGAACAGAAACCATCCTAGAAGTTAGGAAGATAACTTCTAAAAAAAATTGATGATACAATTAGAAGAAAAATGCCAAATTATGGAGATTTCCATCACAAGGTTTATGATGAAATTTGATGTCCTAAGATAGAAATACATTCCAAATCCATTAGTTATTCATGACAAACTAATGAAGTAGGATGAATATGATAAGAAAATGAGAGAAGTTGCCAAGAATCAGGCCAATCTGCCTACCTCACAAGGTATTCCAACAGGGAAGGTACTTTACAAAATTTTTGAGAATTTGTTTTACCTGCAACATGAGGTAAAACACATATTTATCAATAAGCCTACATTCTCAAAGTATAATGAAGCTGATGAGATATTCAGAAGGATGATGAAGATAAAATTTCCAGAGGCAGAATTTTGGGAAAAAATGATTGATTTACTGTCAAATTAGTTTGCAGTAAGAACATAGTGATAAAGTAAAAACAAGGTAGTCTCAGTTTACAATGAAAACATGACAGTGAACGATAAAAAGTAAAACAGAGACAACTAGAGTTTAAAGAGTATCAGACAGTTTAAAGTGTATTAGTTTACAGTCAGATATAAAGTCAAATTATAAATTACCAAGCAGAGATAAAGTTGCCAACGTAGAGGACACTCCAGTGCCTAACTGTAGCCCTCGTTGAACAACAGAAAAGAGAGAAAACAACAATAAATTGAAGACAACAAACAATAATTTCAATAAAAACATGGACAACTAGCATTAGTTAGAAAGCTGTCACTATATTCTTGCATGAAGATATTTCTTTTCCTTGAATAATTCCTAAGTTTGTTTTAGGATATTTTGTCAAGAGTTTTGGTATAAATAATTCTCATTTGGAATTATTGAGTGTGGATGAATTGCTGAACATTTCTATAGTCGTACTATTTTGAGCCAAAGGGTGATTGTACCAATCTCAAGTCAACATATTGGATTAAAGAAATAAAGCATCATATTACAGGATTCATGTGTTGGGCCACTTTAGTGAAGTATTTCCACTTGTTCTTTGTCAATTTATTACGTGTTTCACAGGCTCATATGTTTTCTTAAATCTAAATGATAAATCAAGAATGTTATTTCAGAATACGTTAAAAGCACTCTGTTTTGAACTGTTTATCATTTATATGCCTTTCTTCTGATATCTAGATAAAGGAATTCCTAATTGCTCCCTTATTTCAATTGAACTCTGTATTTTCATTCATTATCCAGATTTGAGAACCCTTAATTGCTCTCTTACCCTGATAAAAACCATTTTCACCATCAACCTTAAATATCTGAAGTAACTTAGCTATCTTGCCATGTAAACATTTCCCTTTAGACCTTGATCCTGATTTGACTGCTTGACACATTGAATCCATTAGCCCAATGGAATACAGACCCACATTTATCCATTTGAGTAAGTAATTTCACCACCAAACAAAATCCAAAATCAAAACCCCAAGTAACCCTACATAACTAGCCTAAAATCAAATACAATCAACAAAGATAAATCATATAGAGAGAGCCCTCTTTGAGAATTAGGAAGGCTAGATCCTAAATCTTGAAAGTAGGTTTGTGGTTACCTATAATATTCTTTAAAACACAAAAAAATAATAACAAATCTTGAGAATTATTGGAGTGATAACACGACCTATGATGGACATGTTGATGGTAAAAATATTAATGATTAGTTTAGACAAGTAGAGGTATATTTCAGTGTCTAGGGACAAAAAGGTGAGGAAAAAAGTATACTTTGCTAGGATGAAAAAAATTAACCATGCATTATAATGGCGATAGAGCTATATGGAGTATGAGTCCCCAAAATATAAAAAGAAAGCCCCATTTTCTTCTTAGGAGCTGTTCAAAACACTATTGAAAAACCAGTTTAATCCTATCAACTCTATCAAGAGGAACATGTGATTAAATGATAATACCTTACCAAAGTGATTGAAAAAATGGCTAAAACTAATATGTAAACCATTATGTTAAGCACATATTTATGAAATACCTAGGAGGCTTGTTTGGTTGCATCAAAAATGAATTATCCCTCTTCGACGGAATGAAAATTAATGATATCTATAAGAAGGAATTTTTTATTGAATCTACGAACAAGAAACCAATAAAAAATTCGAGTAATAGGAAACACAAAGTAAGGCACCCAACAACATGACAAGAGTAGTATGGAGGGAGACTAACAGTGTTGTTGAGTCGAAGGACAATGGTGAGAATCATTTCAACTATTGTGGTATAGATTGACATAGTGAGACTAAATGTCTAAAATTTTCCTTGAAATTTCATCCTAAAAATCAAGAGAAAGCATCAAAGAAATCTCTCACCAATATTTAGGGACAATAATCAGAATGTGACTCCAATATGGATTTAATTATTGCTTGTATGATAATTCCAAAACCACCAACTAATGAGGATACGTTGAAAAAATATAATGCCAAGAGAAAGTAGGTGTTCTACATCAAGATAGCAGTTCAATGCACTGTTTGCTCAGTGAATTATGATCTCATAGATGTTGGTGCAAAATTTGAGATTAAATACTAATAAGCATCTAGAACATTGTTCGTTTCAATGGCTCTAGAAGACAATGTAAGTTAAAATTTGGCATATCAGTTCATTTCATTAATAAAGTGAGATGTGATGTAGTATCATTAGATGTTTGCAAGGTATCCTTTTGCAACAATTTTTTTGTATCGCAATGCCATACACCTCAGATGACTGCATAAATATAGGTTCATTAGAAGATGGAAATCCATTCCAATTTTATGCCTATAAAGGTAATCAGAAAATATCTTTTGTTTCACCCAATAAAGCTAACATCTCAATCAATACAACTCCTCAATATTTTCTATAATGGGTTAAGGGATGCATTTACTTCCCCAACAGTCAAAATACCATTATTTTTGGTCATAAGTGGCCCCAACACTAGTATCTGATGTTACCATACTCAATTCTAGTAGAACACTCAACATAGTTTCTCCTACATTGAACAAGAAAAATGATGATGCTCCCTTGCCACAAATCCTGTTCTGTACAAGAAAAAAATATTTAGGATCACGATGTGCCAACCAACTATAATCATAGTAAAGAATTTTACTTTTAGGTTCTATAACAATGCTTGTATTCATTCCATTATTTGAATTTTTTTATGGTAGTTGCAAACCTCTTCTTCGAAAGGGAGGAATGTGTTAAGAGAAAATAAACAAGCAAAGGCATTGTACTAGGATCTAATACTTTTTTATGAAGACCAAAATTTGAAGGATTGGTAAAATTTAATAACAATCCAAGAGTATTCTCTATTTGGGTTCCTTCTCTGACTTTTTAATTTCTTGGTTCTCGTGAAGAAAGCAAGTCAACTATTGTACCCAAAGAACTTGCTTCCAAAAGTGCAGTGTTAATATGACTATCAGTTTTTTGGAAGATAACATAGGATGCCTACAGACCAAGCTCTCTCTTCTTCTTGATCTGCATTTCATATTCTTTCCACTAAATACTTGATGTGGGTTTCTCCTAGATTTCTTGCAGTTCATATTCTCCCCATCTTCTGGTAGACAGGAGAGCATATTCATAACAAATAGATGGAAATTAAAATTTGGATCACATCTAAGTGTTATTAGTATTTGGATGACTTGTGAATTTCTCACATGAAACATTATTTTTGAACTATTAGAAGCCAAATTCAAAAGTATATGAAGAAAATAAACTTTCAAACGCGGCCTTGCCAAAGATAAAGACTCTAAAATTTTAGAAGCCAATGTCCTCAACTCATAGTGGATTTTTACTCCTCTAGAAGATTATCTAGCTAAATTATCCAGGTTATCATATGCATGCTCTCTTAAGTAAATTTGCAATGATTCAAAAAAATCAGTTTGAATAGAAGAGAGTTGCATTTAATCAAGAATGTAAACACAATTTTCCTCCATTCTTGAAAAATGTTGAAGTGCAAAAACATGAATAAAGAGTGATTCTAGATTATTTTCTGATATCATTCAGAGAAGAGGAGGGATGATGCCTCCATCAATTTCAACAACTTTCCCACACTCTATGTGCTCTATTTTTAAGAGTTCATTTGCAAGAAATGATTGTGTTTTCAAAGGTCCTTGGACAAGTTGGTGGACCAAGTTCTCATAATAATGGTTTTCTACCATTTCTATGATATTGGAATCCACCCTTGACCTTTTCTCTCTCAAAGGAATATTGATCTCCTGATGACTATGTTGTACTTTAGAAATTTAGGGATCTTCTCCTGTTGTTTAGACAAAATATCGGGGCCACAAACTAGGTCGATCTGTCGAGTGTTTTTATAGACTCTCATTGTTCATTCAGATGCACAATTTTCATGTGTCCAAAAATAATAAACAAGAGCACACTTAACTACCACTTTATGGTCATTCTCTGCCAGAATAAAAATAGAATTTATCTGTCCCCTCGAAATTGATATTCCTATGCTAAAGCCAAATCAAGAAACAAAATAATTTCACTGTCATTTTAGATAATTTTCTGTGCCTAAGAAGAGTGAAGAAATATAGAAAATGTATCAACTAGGGTGGAATATTTCACCACCTTTACTCTTCTTTATTGTGTAACGCCACTCAAACTATCATCGTTATGATGTTGCTATTGCATTTCTAGTTGAAACAAAATAAAATTCAGAAATAACTCTCAATTGATGGCATAATCTTTCCCCATATTGATTGTAATATTTTTTAATAAATTATCTTCTTCAATTTACCCATTTTGGAGTTCTCTCCACAACCATGGAAGAGCCCTAGTGACTCAGCTATGAAGTTCCCAACCTTATTTTTCACTCCATCAATAATTTCCCACATGTACTTCTCCTCTTGTTGTTGCTTGTTCTAGTTCACAACTTCTTTTCCTTTGTGCTTATTTGTTTCTTCTTCTTTTTTTCTCCAATATTTCATTCATAAATTAGGGTAAATCACAGAGCTCAAAATTTTGAATGACATGGTTAGTCCTAAGAACTTGCTTCCAATCATGCCATAAAATCTCTAGAAATTTTGGCATTTTGGCATAGTTTGTATCCTTAATGACTACAAACACAATGGCAATGTCCTCTTCTCCAAGAGTAAGAACAACTGGATTTCCATTGTCAAGCATCACCACTCCATGAGGTTGTGTTGAAGCCCCGAAAATTGGGTCTACAACAAGGGGTTACCCACCCGGTCCGGACCTTGGTTAGCAGCTCCTTTTCTGTTTGGTGTAGTGGGTCCGACTGGGGATAATGGGACCAGTTTCCCAATATGTGTGTGTGTGTGTTGAGAATAGATATTTCCTTTCTAGAAAATGTTCCTAAGTGAAATGTTTTGATTCTATTTCTAATCTAATGACATGCAAATTGTATTCTAATTAAAACAGAAATATCTAATTCTAAACTAACCTAGGATATTATCTTTCTGTTTATGCGATCTAAAATGATTTCGAATAACAATCGATAATAAATATAATTCAACTGTTATAAGAAAAGAATTTAATAAAGATAAACCACTTCATATAAAAAGTTATATGAAACAGTTATGAGAAACATATCGCATAATAAGCTATTCATACATTAAGCATAAATAAATAGTTATCACCGTACAAAAGTGCCAAATGATAACTTAAGCATTCAAGAATTAATACATAAATAACTGAACATAAATATTACTTTTAACACAGAAGCAGAAAAAGTTAAGAGATAAAAGTACCATTTATAACTGGCTCTACTAATGAGCTAGAAGCAATAATGACTTATATCTTCTAAATCCAACATCTACTAAGAGTACAGAAATGCAACATCAGTAGTAGATATTAGACACAAATATCAATAAATCGCGTTCCATTCATTCATCAAAGCCTCCTATGAGGGTGCAAAAGTGCATGTTCTGAGGAAACATTTTTGAAAAATTTCAGGACCCTTCTCTAAATGCATGAGAAGGGTTTAAATACTACTAACTAAATCTAAAAATAGTTTATTACAAAATTTCAGCATTCGATTTAAATGATCGTCCTTTTTCTAGGAAAAAATAAAGTAAAACTAAAACTAAATCTAATATTGAAAAATATCAACTAACTACTTATGAATCTGATCTTTGAATTTGCAAGCATATAGCATTGATTTGAGAAGAGGAGGTTGGTCGACTTTAGATTTTAACTGTCCCGAAAAAACAGAATCGGCAATTGTTGGCGCAATATTTTCAGCAGAATTAATGCAATTAAGAGCACTGCATTGACTGTGTGGTTTTACTAGACATGTCCAGTAAGAATCCCAATTTAACTTTGTCAATCCTTGAATTGATTTTGCCTTTTCCTCAGCTTTCTGTTTCCTTACTACTGCTTTATGTTGTGGGCGATGGAATATATCTAGAGGAGGAATTTCCTCTATTTTAAGTACAAGCTCAGAGGAAGGAGTAATGGGTATATGCTCTGTTTCTGTGACGTTGCCACTTATTCTTGTGATTAAACCTTTTGTTGTCTGTAAAGGAGTTTGTATGTTCTATCCTTCAACATTATTCAAATCATTAAATGTTTCCCATTTCTTATCTAACTGAGTGCTAACGGATGGTTGATGTACATTAGGAGGTGGAAGATTCAACTGTGGAGTGGTTGAAGTCTGTTGTTGTAAAATCTCTTTGGATTGAGATGTATCTTTCACTGAGCCTTCACTTTTATCTTGATCATTATCAGACTTTTTAGAATGTTCCGAAGTTTCTTTGTCATATTTTGATTTAGAATTTTCTGTATCTGAGCTTCCACTGAGACTGACACTAGGAGTTGGTTCCCTTGTGGGTTCCAGGTGAAAATTATCCAAAGGGATAGTGGTCAATCTTCTTTCTCTGTACATTTTAAATTCTTTAAATTCTTCTGGGGAGAACCGTATTTGAGCTAAATGCAAAATCTCTTTAAACGAACATTTTTCTAGAAAAATATCATCAAAAAGATCTTCTTCTCCAGAAAATACTCTTACTTTGACTACAGTGGTGAAATCCTTGGCAACATCATATGCATCAAACAACCTTCTCGGAAACTTAAACAATTATAAACATGTAATATTGTTTACTTCCTTAAACGCATGGCCAACATCAAATAATGAAAATGCTCCATAGGATACATGAAATTGTGGCTAGATGGCCTTCTTTTTATCCTTTAATTATTTTGTCAAACCTCCCTCTCCACAGGTTTGATATGCAATTTCCCGAGCTATGAGTTTATCTGGAACAGACAAGGGTAAAACATGAGGAGAAGCAAAGCTTCCAAAAACCCTAACATAAGTGAAAAATTCTTCACCAAACTATCTTGCGACAAGGAGAATGTCTACTTCCGCTTCAGGAGAAAACCTTGGAGCATCCTTATTATACAACACTCTATACATAGGCAACATTATGCCATGGAAAATCTTGTAAAAATGAGGGACGAACTTTGATTCCCACAATTATTTGTGATAGACATGAATGGGTTGAGGATCCTGAATTGTCCATTGCCAACCCATTAAAGGGAACCTAGAAACAAAGCAGATTGAATCCATAACATAGGCAGATAGATAAAAAGGAGGATAAATCCTCTGAGAGATAGTCCTTTTAGAACGATAATTGAAAATAGCTGTGGCTAAATTATCAGACAATATTTTAGCCCAGTCGACAATGGTAGCGTTAACAGCAGCATTCAACAAGGGAAGCCATTCAAGAAAAAAACTATTAATGTCAGGCTTTCCAAAAAGCCTACATAGCATAGCGGCAGCAAAACAATATGGAGAAGTAAGTGAACTAGTACTGTACATACTGTGTTTATCTTTCTTCAATGGTTCATCTCTTCTGGACCATTCCTTGGTGCATTCCGCCAGGTTTGCAGTTTCCTTGACAAATTTCTCCATAAATTGTTTGTTGTAAGTTTCCCGAGGTACCGAAAAATGATACATAAGCCTCAAATATTCTGGGGTAAATGACCCGATGAGATCTTGACCTTGAGTTTTAAACTGCCTGTCCGTAATATCAGTGCTATCCAGCACCCATTTCACCATGTCTGTATATGGAAGAATTCTAGGTCTGGCTGCTATCCGGTGCAAAAATGAACAAGCGAGCTCTGTAAGAGATGCTTCTGAAGAATTACTCGATCCTGCAGTAGCGGCAACTTCCATTACTCTGGGATTTTCTTCTTCAAGAAAATTATCCATACCCTCCCAAGTGGTGATACCAGCGTCTTTGTTGCAAGCAATGTCTGTATACAATGACGCCATCTCTTTTCTTTCAGAACTTGAAACTTTCTCTTTCTTTCCCATAATGTTCTGAACTTCGCTTTGTATAGTCTCCTATTCTTCACGCCTACGGTTTTATGAATTAAGTGAACATAATGATATGAGAAAGGTGACGGGATAGTTTTAAATGCTGAAGGCATATGAAATATATTATTTTAATGTGAAATCACCTTTCAATCAAAACAAAAATCCTTTTCATTAATAATTGAGAATCCATTCATTAACTTGACATCAAAGCGCATAATGGATATCGATTTATGGAAAGATTTTCTTCGTACAACGAGCTTTAAGAATCTGTGATAATGCGATCTGCGATTTGCATCGCAATATCGCAAAATCGCATTATTGCAAATCGAAATTTTCAAAAATCACAATCGCTGTAACATCTCAAAATCGCGAAATCGCAACTTTCACGAATCACGAAATCGTAACATCGCAATAGCGCAATATCGAAAATCTAACATATGAAAGATATCTGTTAATGTGTTTTTTGCGATATGCGGCTTGCGATGAATATTTAATACATAGTTTTTTGAATCGCGCTATCGCAATTTTAGAAGATTCTTCTTTACAAAAGATGTCTTTTACTTTTTTGCGATGGAGGCGATGTTTTCTTCAAAGAAAGGTTTTATTCTAATCTATCATAAAATTAAGTTAATTAAAGATTTTACAAGGAATTTTCTTAAGTTAATGATAGTAATTTTTATTTGAAAAAGAAAAAAAAACAAGCACTAATTAATTTTTTTGGATTTTAAACGAAGGGTCCCCATTTATTTAGTATCATTAATAATACTAAATAAAAAGGGGGGTTGTTGCTGGTCACAACAATTCGCGATTCACTTGGAAGAACCAGTTATCTCTGCTTTTCTTTTGAATTTTCTAAACTCATCAAAAGAGAAAATTTTCTAGAAAATAAAACTTTATTGTAAAAAGACAAAGTACATTATGTTTTAATCTATAAATGATAGTTCATTTCTTCTATGTTCAATTTTAACTACTCACTTACTCAAGCTAGTCCTTGTATCTACATCAGTTATTACTTGGTTTATAAAGATAAAAAAAAAAGGCTTCTCTGTAAATCAGTTTTAAATATGCTCATTTGTCGTAGGTAGAGCCTATGCTTCCAGCAAGCGTCTATAGCCTCGACAGGGTTACCTGTTACCCAACGATGATCCTGTATTCTACTAAGAGAAACATACAATTTTCAAAGAGAAACCCATATTCACACTTATTTCTTTCATTTTATTTTTACTCTTAAAGAACAATGTCTTGGTTTGGTAGCCAATTTATGACAGTGCCATTCACTTGATTTATAACTTTGCTGAACAAGCTGGCTAGTGATGAGACCCCTTGCCTTTTGATTGTAACAATCTTGAGTCATTGCCCTGTTGTGGTATGCAGTATTGGCAAAGTCAGCAAGCTATAATATCTATGATCATGATAAGCAGGCTCATGATGAGACCTCTTACTCTTTAAGTTAAAAGAGTGTCATTGGATTATTCCTTGAACATTGTAATTTTCTAAGTAGGGAGGAAGTCATTGTTTCCTTAAGATATCTCTGGACGACAATGATAGAGTTTTTTGAAAAGAAATTTTCTACAGAGAATCTTCATTTTTTTATAGATACCTTTCATTGAACTGATAGAAAACATCTTCTTGCTAGAGGTTTTTTTTATCAAAATTTACAAAGTTGAAACTAGTATCATTTCTAGGCTAAAGCTTTTAACTGTATCTTTGAATAATAATGATCAATATTCTAAAAAGAATTCTATTTATGTAAGTAAAGAAATAAAATCTAAAAAGAGAATTGATATCCTTTTGGTGAATTCCAAATATAACCATAAACAAATGGTTTTATTAAAATAAAGAAAACTAATATACAAAATAGAAGAATGATCTTCTATGGAAAATATTTTTTGAGGATATGTCCATTAACAGGTAAAGACTCTCTTATTCCTGTTAAATATTGTAACATAAAAGTAGATGGACCTATGATCTCTGCAATTTGGAAAGGACCAAGCCACATTCGTTGAAATTTCGTATTTTTTCCTTTTTCCTCACGAGCTTTGTCCCATTTTAAAACTAGATCTCCTATTTGAAAATATTTTCTGGTTATCATGTTTGAATCAAAAGAAGCTTTAACTAATGCTTGATGATGAGCATGAGTTACTCTGGCCTTTTCTCGTTGTTCTTCTAACTTAATTATTTCCATCTGCCTTAATTGTAAAGAAGAAGTTGGTTCTTCATCAATATATTGGACTAAGGCTAGAGAAGGGATTGCTAGATGAGTTGGAAGAACCACTTCTTTCCCATAAACTAAATTAAAGGGAGAAGTGCCAATAGAAGCCTTCTGGGTTATTCGATCTGCCCATAAAGCATATACTAAATACTTATGCCAATTTTTATGATTTTGATCAATGGTTCGCTTAATGATTCTGATTAAGTTTTTATTTGTGGATTCAGATAATCCATTTCCCTGTGGATAATAATTGACAGAGTATTTAAGTTTAAAACCTCTCTTGAGTGAAAATTCAGTCATAGCATTACCAGAAAAATATGATGCATTATCAAACATTAAAGCAGAAGGTAAACCAAACCTGGTGATTATGAACTGATCTATGAACTCAATGATATGCTTGGCATTAGCAGTCTTAAGAGGGACTACTTCTACCCATTTCATAAAATAATCAGTTGCTGTAATGATATACCTATGTTTTTTTAGAAGAGTGAGGAATGATCTCACCTATTATATCCAATCCCCATTGATCAAAAAGCTGCTCAATGTTGACTGGTTGTAAGGGTAATGATGGTTTCTTTTGCCTTCCAGCTGCAGTTTGACAAATTTGACATTTCCTTGCATAGCTATGTGAATCTTTAAATAATGTGGGTCAGTAATAGCCTGCACGGAGGATTTTATGTGTAGTTGAATCTCCAGCACAATGTCCACCTGCTGGCCCATCATGAAGTTCCTGCAAGACTTTTTCAGCTTCAGATTTCTCCAAACATCTAAGAAGAACAGAATCATAATTCATTCTAAAAAGAACATCATTCACAAGCTGATATTATTTAGCCTTCAACCTTAGAGCTCTTTTCTTGGTGTGATCGAGATTTGGAGGAGCATATCCATTCTTTAGATAAAATATGATATCAGCATATAATGATTCAACATCGTTTAGGCTTACCTCATATGTTTGTATCTCTTCAGATGATTTTTCAGAAATAAGTGATGCTCCAGCTAGTATTTTGCAAAATCCTTGACCTCTTACAATATTTGTTGGTTTGATTTCTACATCATATTCTTGTAAGGCAGTAACCCAATTGGCTCTTTTCTCACCCACATCTTTTTGGACTAAAATATTTCTCACCGCTGGAAACGGTACTATGATTTTTGTATGGGTTTTAAGTAGAAAGGGTCTGAAATATTTAATTTCTTTGAAAACAACATATGCTTGTTTCTCCACATCTGAATAATTCAACTTAGCTCCCTATAAACTTGAATTGAAAAAAGCAATTGGATCTTCTGCTTTATCTTGATTTTCTTTAGTAAGTATTGCAGCATAAGATTTATCAGAGGCAAATGTATACAAAATAAAAGGATCGGAAAAATTTGGAGTTGCTAAAGATGGAGCATTAATAATTTCTTGTTTAATCAGATTGAATGCTTCATATTCATCTTTTCCCCATTTGAAGTTTTAATTCTTTTTTATCATTGCTTGTAAGGGTGATACAATTCTTGAAAAATCTGGTACAAATCTCTTTACAAAATTAATCTGGCCAAGAAAATATTGCATAGCTTTCTTGTTGTGAGATAGGGATATTTCATAAATTTCCTTGATTCTATCAGGATCGATATGAATTACAGATTTTGATACTATGAATCCAAGAAGTTTTCCTTCACTTAATGCAAAAAATGATTTTTTCGGATTAAGTGAAATTCCAGACTTTTGACAACGTTGGAAGATCTGCTTTAAATCCTAAGATGATTACTTCGTTTTTTGGAATATATAGTTATATCATCCAAGTAAATTACCATTGATTTGTTAACTAATCCTTTAAAAGCGATGTCCATGGCTCTCTGAAATGTGACACTAACATTGATCAAACCAAAAGGAATCTTTTGATATGCATAAGTGCCCCATTTGGTTCTAAATGTAGTTTTCAATTGATCATTAGGATGAACCAATACTTGGTTGTAGCCAGAGAAACCATCTAAGAAAGATGTTAATTCTGATCCTGCAACTGCCTGTAATATTTGCTCCATGGGAGGCAAAAGAAAATTATCTTTTTGACAGGATTTATTAAGATTTCAAAAGTCAATGCAAATTCTAATGTCTCCATTCTTCTTTCTAACAGGAACCATATTGGAAACCCATTTAGAATGTCGAACGGGAAAAATAATTTTGGCTTTCAATAACTTATTGAGTTCAGATTTGATTTGATTTTCTAGATTGGGATGGATCTTTCTCAACTTTTGTTGGACAGGTTTTTCATCATTTATCATTGGGATAGTATGTTGGATGATATAAGTGTCATAGGTTTTGAGTTCATCGTAGTTCCAAGCAAAGACACTTTTATATTGTTTCAAAAGACGAACATACACAAATTTTTCTTCAGGAGTTAGGCCAAGGCCTAGGTTAATATTTTGTGGTTTGGCATCAGTTCCTAGGTTTACTAATTCATAATTCAAAGTTGAACTTTGCAGTTTTGAATTGATAGATATTTTAAATCGGTCTTTCAAATCATAAAGGTCTTCTAACTTGACTACTGACTTTGGCATAGCATTATTGGTGCTATCTTGGAGCAATTGTTTGTCATGTTGGTCTTCGTCAATTATCTGATTGGTGTAAGATCCTTCAGATGTGAGAAAATTTACAATATCAGGATCATCATTGAAAATCCTCTAATTGGTAATATTATCAGGAATTGAGGGTATACAGATTAATTCGATTGAAAATCGGTCAGGATTAAAGTCTTCTGCAGGAATGAGCTTGGAAGCCATGTTGGCTAGGAGGTCTGCACTAACATTCTGGATTCTGGGAATTGATGAAATATTAAATGCTATAAAATGTTCAGTCAGATCTTGAACTAAAGATTGATAATGATTTAAATGACCTGATAAACAATGTATAGTATTACGTACCTGTCTGATTACAATTTTAGAATCTCCAAAAACTTGTAGATATTTAATGTCTAATCCAATTGCTTTGTATAGTCCTTGGACTAAAGCCTCATATTCTGCTGTGTTATTAGTGCAATCAAACTCAAGTCTGCAAGTTAGCATAATTTTGTTTCCCTCTGGACTAACTAACACGCATCCTGCTCCTGCTCCTTCATTAGATTTAGAACCATCAAAAAATAATTTCCAAAATAAAGATTTATTTACAGGAGTATCTACAAAATTAATACATTTAGAGCTATCTTTTTGAGAAAAATTTTCTATTTGAGATAAAACAGAATGTTCTAATAAGGTGAAGTATGAGCATTAAAATTTCCTAAGAAAGAATCAACTGAATAATTGCCAATGATATTATTGCTGTATGCAACTGGTTCATTCTCTCCTTCTAGTTCTGTTACTATGTATTTCTGATGTTTTTCTCGTTCAAACTTTATCTAATTTGGTTTACCATTGTAAGGAAGCCACATATGTGACCAATCAGTTGCAAAGTATCCGTGAAGATTTTCTGACCAATCTCTGCTAAGAATTAAGCCATAAAATTCTGGAATATCTGCAACTAAAATATCAATAACTTGACATACCTTTGGATTTGATGACAGCCTTATGGTAACCTGATTTAATTCGCCAATCACTTCCACTTGCGATCGATCTAACTGGACTATGCGCACAACAGATTTTTGTGGTTGAATGTTTAAATCTGCACATATTGATTTTGGTAGAATATTAGATGAAGCTCCGGAATCTACTAAACAACTATGCAAATTTTTATTGAAAACTTCATAAGTAAGAAGAAATGGAGGAGTATGAGATCTTGACCTTCCTCTAATTAAAGCGATATTTTCTAGATCAACTTTACTGATCACATTAGTTGGAGGTCTTCCCATCTCATTGGAAGCTTGAGAAATCACAGGATCAGACAAAGGTTTTTCAGGCACAACATGTAATTCTTTCAAAAGTACCTTTTGTTGGTGTTTTAACTTGCTCAATTCATAAAAAGTGATGTTAGCCCTAGTCTTCTTCATGTCTTCTATGATATTATACTCCATTTCATCTGGAACAATAAATGTTCTTGCTGGAGTTGATGAATCTGTTTGGACTGGGCTAGTCTGGGTTGTTTTTGATGTTGTTTTCTTAGGTGCAACTTTATCCTTAGTTAATGAGCTTGCACTCTTTGGCTTAGGAGTAGGTTGAGGAGGATCAAGTTGATTTCTACTTCGAGTACTAACCGGGGATGCTTCTTGATCTTCTTCATCAGTAGTCTCTTCATTAACATTTTTCTCTTCTTCTTCTTCTGATTTAGCATTAGTAATAGCATTTGGTGGTTTTGGATCAGTTGAAGGATTTCTTCTAAAAGGCTTGAAAGACTTTTTAGAAGATGTTTCTTCCACTTGTTTCTTAATGTCAACCATTTTGTTAGACATGGTTTTCAAAACTTTTTGCAATCCTTCTAAATAAAATGGGTCTTTTGGTTGTTTTTTCTTGGGATCTTCTTTAAAAGTGACCTTCTTGGATTTACGTTCTTCTATCACATTTTTCTTATCTAGAGCTATGATATGTTTCTCTACTGCTATTGCTTCCTTCATATTTTCTGCTAAAGTTGTTTTATTAGCCCTATCAACAAAGATTGCTATGTTTGATGGTAAAACAGAAATGTACCATTCACTTCGTACTTCTTCGCTCGGATTGGAAGCAGTAGGAATTTTGTTTAACAATTTATTGAAACATGAATTTAAATCCTTGACAAGTTCTTTTGAATCAGCTCTAAGATTAGATAGATCATTAATCAATGTTGTTGTAGATCTGTCATCACCAAATTTAGTCAAAAATTGATCTTGAAAGATATCCCAACTAGTGATGGATCTAGATGGTAATGAAAAATACCATGATCTAGCTGCTCCTTGAAGAGTATAAGGAAAAAGTTGGACAAAAACATCTTCATTAGTAACTCCATTGAGATTGATGGAAAGCATAAAATTTTTTATATGTTCTTCTGCTAGCATGCCTGCTTCAGGATTAAACTTAGGCACCCATTTTTCAGGATGAGCTGGTAATTGACTCAAGGGTGCAAGCATTAAGACTGCCACTGGATTATTCCATGGCATTTGGGCCATGGCAGAGGATGATATCTGTGATTGAGAAGATGAAGATACTACGATTCCAGATGTTTGAGAAGAAGATGTGGAAGATTGAGTAGACTGATGTACAGTGATCTGAAATGGAGGGATGGGTGATTGACTTCGTGGTGAAGAGTTTGAGATGGATGATGATTATGAAAGAGTCTCGCTATTATACCCTTTAGGTGATTTCCTTGCTCTCTTCCTTGTAGGTAGAGGTAACTCAGTTGGCTGAATGCCAAGCTTTTCACTCTGCAATCTGGTAAGAGGATGAGTAGGGTTATATTGTGAAGTTACACTGCCTTGAGATTTATCAGATTTTTGAGGTGATATTGAAAATAATTGAAGTTTATGAATCAAATATTCAACTTCAGGAGGTTCAATAACAGATTCTTCTGAAAAGTCAGGGTTTGTAGCAATGTATGTTCTTCTTTCGACTTCTGGCTATAAATTTAGAATTTCTGAATGTGATGGAGAAGTCAGGGAAGATGGTGAGGGTGATTTACTCTCAGAATGGTATTTAGATTTAGATTTAAATTCCATTCATAGTTCGTGGCCCTCCTTCTAGCGCCAAATATGTTGAAGCCCCAAAAATCGGGTCTACAACAAGGGGGATACCCACCCGGTCCGGACCTTGGTTAGCAGCTCCTTTTCCGTTTGGTATAGTGGGTCTGACTGGGGATAATGGGACCAGTTTCCCAATATGTGTGTGTGTGTGTTGAGAATAGACATTTCCTTTCTAGAAAAGGTTCCTAAGTGAAATGTTTTGATTCTATTTCTAATCTAATGACATGCAAATTGTATTCTAATTAAAACAGAAATATCTAATTCTAAACTAACCCAGGATATTATCTTTCTGTTTATGCGATCTAAAATTATTTCGAATAACAATCGATAATAAATATCATTCAACTGTTATAAGAATAGAATTTAATAAAGATAAACCACTTCATATAAAAAGTTAGATGAAACAGTTATGAAAAACATATCGCATAATAAGCTATTCATAGATTAAGCATAAATAAATAGTTATCACCGTACAAAAGTGCCAAATGATAACTTAAGCATTCAAGCATTAATACATAAATAACTGAACATAAATATTACTTTTAACACAGAAGCAGAAAAAGTTAAGAGATAAAAGTACCATTTATAACTGGTTCTACTCATGAGCTAGAAGCAATAATGACTTATATCTTCTAAATCCAACATCTACTAAGAGTACAGAAATGCAACATCAGTAGTAGATATTAGACACAGATATCAATAAATCTCGTTCCATTCATTCATTAAAACCTCCTTTGAGGGTGTAAAAGTGCATGTTCTGAGGACAAGTTTTTGACAAATTTCAGGACCCTTCTCTAAATGCATGAGAAGGGTTTAAATACTATTAAATAAATCTAAAAATAGTTTATTACAAAATTTCAGGATTCGGTTTAAATGACCGTCCTTTTTCTAGGCAAAAATAAAGTAAAACTAAAACTAAATCTAATATTGAAAACTATCAACTAACTACTTATGAATCTGATATTTGAATTTGCAAGCATCTAGCATTGATTTGAGAAGAGGAGGTTGGCCGACTTCAGATTTTAACTGTCCCGAAAAAACGGAATCGGAAAGTGTTGGCGCAATCTTTTCAGCAGAATTAATAATGCAATTAAGAGCACTGCATTGACTGTGTGGTTTTACTAGACATGTCCAGTAAGAATCCCAATTTAACTTTGTCAATCCTTGAATTGATTTTTCCTTTTCCTCAGCTTTCTGTTTCCTTACTACTTCTTTATGCTGTGGGCTGTAGAATATATCTAGAGGAGGAATTTCCTCTATTTTAAGTACAAGCTCAGAGGAAGGAGTAATGGGTATATGCTCTATTTCTGTGACATAGCCACTTATTCCTGTGATTAAACCTTTTGTTGTCTGTACAAGAGTTTTTATGTTCTATCCTTCAACATTAATCAAATCATTAAATGTTTCCCATTCCTTATCTAACTGAGTGCTAACGGATGGTTTTTGTACATTAGGAGGTGGAATATTCAACTGTGGAGTGGTTGAAGTCTGTTGTTGTAAAATCTCTTTTGATTGAGCTATATCCTTCACTGAACCTTCACTTTTATCTTGATCATTATCAGACTTTTTAGAATGTTTAGAAATTTCTTTGTCAGACTTTGATTTAGACTTTTCTGTATCTGAGCTGCCACTCAGACTGACACTAGGAGTTGGTTCCCTTGCGGGTTCCAGGAAAAAATTATCCAAAGGGATAGTGGTCAATCTTCTTTCTCTGTACATTTTAAATTCTTTAAATTCTTCTGGGGAGAACCGTATTTGAGCTAAATGCAAAATCTCTTTAAAAGAACATTTTTCTTGAAACATATCATCAAAAATATCTTCTTCTCCAGAAAATACTCTTACTTTGACTGCAGTGGTGAAATCCTTGGCAACATCATATGGATCAAACAGCCTTCTCGGAAACTTAAACAATTGTAAACATGTAATATTGTTTAATTCCTTAAACGCATGACCAACATCAAATAATGAAAATTCTCCATAGGATACAGGAAATTGTGGCTAGATGGCCTTCTTTTTATCCTTTAATTATTTTGTCAAACCTCACTCCCCACAGGTTTGATATGCAATTTCCCGAGCTATGAGTTTATCCGGAACATACAAGGGTAAAACATGAGGAGAAACAAAGCTTCCAAAAACCCTAACATAAGTGAACAATTCTTCTCCAAACCATCTTGCGACAGGGAGAATGTTTACTTCTGCTTCAAGAGAAAACCTTGGAGCATCCTTATTATACAACACTCTATACAGAGGCAACATTATCCCATGGAAAATCTTGTAAAAATGAGGGACGAACTTTGATTCCCACAATTCTTTGTGATAGACATGAATGGGTTGAGGATCCTGAATTGTCCATTGCCAACCCATTAAAGGGAACTTAGAAAAAAAGCAGATTGAATCCATAACATAGGAAGATAGATAAAAAGGAGGATAAATCCTCTGAGAGATAGTCATTTTAGAATGGTAATTGAAAATAGCTGTGGCTAAATTATCAGACAATATTTTAGCCCAGTCGACAATGGTAGTGTTAACAACAACATTCAACAAGGGAAGCCATTCAGGCAAAAACTTATTAATGCCAGGTTTTCCAAAAAGCCTACATAGCATAGCGGCATTAAAAAAATATGGAGAAGTATGTGAACCAGTACTGTACATACCGTGTTTATCTTTCTTCAATGGTTCATCTCTTCTGGACCATTCCTTGGTGCATTCTGCCAGGTTTGCATTTTCCTTGACAATTTTCTCCATAAATTGTTTGTTGTAAGTTTCCTGAGGTACCGGTAAATGATACATAAGCCTCAAATCTTCTAGGGTAAATGACCCAATGGGCTCCTGACCTTGAGTTTTAAACTGCCTGTCCGTAATATCAGTGCTATCCAACACCCATTTCACCATGTCTGTATATGGAATAATTCTAGGTCTGGCTGCTATCTGGTGCAAAAATGAACAAGCGAGCTCTGTAAGAGATGCTTCTGAAGAATTACTCGATCCTGTAGTAGCGGCAACTTCCATTACTCTGGGATTTTCTTCTTCAAGAAAATTATGCATACCCTCCCAAGTGGTGATACCAGCGTCTTTGTTGCAAGCAGTTTCTATATACAAGGACGCCATCTCTTTGCTTTCAGAACTTGAAACTTTCTCTTTCTTTCCCATAATGTTCTGAACTTCGCTTTGTATAGTCTCTTGTTCTTCGCGCCTGCGGTTTTACAAATTAAGTGAACATAATGATATGAGAAAGGTGATGGGATATTTTTAAATGCTAAAGGCATATGAAATATATTATTTTAACGTGAAATCACCTTTCAATCAAAACAAAAATCCTTTTCATTAATAATTGATAATCCATTCATTAACTTGACATCAAAGCGCATAACAGATATTGATTTATGGAAAGATTTTCTTCATAAAATGAGCTTTAAGAATCTGTGATAATGCGATCTGCGATTTGCATTGCAATATCACAAAATCGCATTATTGCAAATCACAATTTTCAAAAATCACAATCGCCGTAACATCGCAAAATCGCGAAATCGCAACTTTCACAAATCACGAAATCGTAACATCGCAATATCGCAATATAAAAAATATAACATATGAAAGATATCTGTTAATGTGTTTTCTGCGATATGCGGCTTGTGATGAATATTTAATACATATTTTTTTGAATCGCGCTATCGCAATTTTAGAAGATTCTGCTTCACAAAAGATGTCTTTTACTTTTTTTCGATGGATGTGATATTTTATTCAAAGAAAGGTTTTATTCTAATCTATCATAAACTTAAGTTAATTAAATATTTTAAAAGGAATTTTCTTATGTTAATGATAGTAAGTTTTATTTGAAAAAGAAAAAAAAAGAAGCACTAATTAATTTTTTTGGATTTTTAAACTAAGGGTCCCCATTTATTTAGTATTATTACTAATACTAAATAAAAAGGGGGGTTGTTGCTGGTCACAACAGGTTCGTAAGAGGGAGGGAAAATTACTCCATTCTACTCCAATGTTTCCCACTTTACCTCTTCCTTGACAACCATTTTTAGTGTAGGATTTGTTGATGGAGCTTTTTGCATTGATGCTTTTGGTAGAAATGGCCAAATATTATCTATTATATCAGGTCAAGAATGATAATAGAAAAACCAATGTAGTCACATCGCAAACATAGATTAAATTTCATTGATGGATTGTGACGGATGGCATTACACAATTGGATGACATAATTATGGAATGGAAGGATTAGAAATAACACCCAACTGTGGAAATTGTGTTGAATTGGAAACATTGTTTTGGCCAAGGAAAAATCTACAATTCTCATTTATGGAAGTTTGAATATTATTGTTTCTTGCTGTGAAAATACCAATTGATGAATACCAATTGTTTCTTTATTGTATTTCTGGTTGTGAAGGAGGCAATACATACTAATGCAAAGATAAAGTTCATACCAAATACAGAAGATAATCTGCACAAGAGGACAACCTCATATTCTTTTTAGGATCATAAATATAGACCCTTTCTAGAATTTTCATTGATTTGGTTTAAGTGAAAGCACACATTTTCAAATGACACGAGGACAGTCTACACTCATTTTTTTTTCCAATCTAATACTAATAATTTAAGATTCCTTTTTGTATATTTTATTCTCTATGAAGTTGGTATATCTTGGAATGAACAACTCTCTTATTCTAATTTGGGTTTCCAAGAATTATTCCTCTTTTCAAGTTTATTTCAAGCTTTGGTTATAAATAAGTTCCGCGAAGTTATTCTAGAGCAAGTCACCTGACTTTGATAGTGACATCTAAAAATTATGAGAATGATTTAAATAGATCTCACATACTTACTTCACTTGAGAATGAATAACGATAATGCACATTTCTGTAATTAGATTAATATCCTATTCCTTTAGTCTAGATATATTATATGATTAATGATATTTTTTGATGTACATAACACTGTTACACATGTTTGCACAATTGTATTTCCATATATGTTGTTGATTATAATTATTAAATTCTTGGTAGGCTATTTCTAAATGAATAATTTATTGGGCAAGGCATCCCCATTTCCTTTTAATTTCATGGTTTAAAAATATCATGCATACAAAAATACACAATCAATTGTTTTGTGTGCTATTTTTTAGGTTATAGAAAATGTGAAATATGATGAAATAAAATCTTAAGAATGACAACGGAGGGATTATTTCAAGAGATTAGTAAAAATTTCAAGGCTACATAAGAAAAAGACCGAGTTGTAATATGCATTCCAAGTTTTTCTGGGGCAGGCTGGAAACACTGGGAACAACTAGTTTTAAGAATCAAACAAATCCTCGTGTTTCCCCCACTAGTTGTCCCCACCATAAGTAATTTGTAAGGACAATTTTTTATTTTATTTTTTTAAATTTAATTTCGAGTGAGAGAAATTATAATTTTGGTTAGAAGAAATCAAATTTCGTAATGTTTCCTCTACTATATATTAAGGATGGAAAACGAAATCATGCAAAACACTCAGACTCCAACTGTAGGATGACATTGTGCAAACTGCAGTATTGTTTCCACATATTCATTCTAGTTTCAATTTACAGATTTTTTGAATTTTACCCTTTTGTTTTGTATTTGACTTATATAGTGGAGAAACAAAGTTCTTAATATTTTGTATGGTTTCACAATTTTTCAAATTGTTGAATTGGTTTTTAGTATTAAGCACATCCTTGACTTTTGCTTCAGATGTTGCAGTTGAAACTTTCCCTCTCAATGCTACTCCTTCCTATGCTACTTCCTTATGACATCTCCTTTGCAACATTTGGTGCAATTGCTAGCTTATACATTATGTTACAACATCTCTACCATACTAGGTTGGTTATACATATAAGTAACCTAGATTTCATCCTAACAGTTGATCTACCAAGCTTTAGATGCATCAAATATCTTAAGATGGAAACCTCTTTTAGAGTAAAAAGAGGTTTGATCTCTCTCGATGATTTGTAGTTATAGAGATAAAATGGATTTAGACTCATTTAATTTCACTCTTGAAATAGACAATATTACACATGAATTGGTTCTCAATACCATATTTTTATTACTATTTTATTTTTATTGTTATTTTTACTTTCAATTTTTTTTTGAACTCGGTTAAAATGTTTATATTACATTATATTTTTTATTTTATTTATTTATTTAGACATTATGTTACAATTACCAACCTATATTTCAACTTAATACTGGATATATCAATCACCTAGATGAATCAAATCTCTTGAGATGAAATATTTCATCTTAATATGAATATATCAAGCACCTAGATGAATCAAATCTCTTGAGATGAAAACCTCTTTTACAGTGAAAAGATATTTGATTTTTCTCGATGTGTTGTAGTTCCACAGTTAAAATCACCCTTCAAATAAGCTATATTCCACATGAAATGGTTCCCAATACCATATTTTTAATTTAATTTTATTTTTATAGGTTTATTTTTATTTTGTTATTTTTACTTTGTTATTTGGACTTTGATACAGGTGGAATCTAATGGAAAATTCCATCCAAAACCACAATGGATACTCAACAAAGAGGACAACCACGGTCCATGTAAGTCAAGGTGCAATGGAATCACTTTGGACCAACTGAAGCAACACGGGAACTAGAGGATTCCATGTAGAAGTCATACAAGTCATACCATTTTTGGTTTTATGTATAAGTTTAGTTCTATATAGTAGAACGCTGAGGATGATTTTTTTTTAGGATGGGAATGTAACATCATTTTTTCTAATTAAAAATTTTTGTAATGTAATTAAAATATGACAATGTTGGAGATGCATCATGGATGGCATGCTAAACTATTTGATGTAAATATTTTTATAATATAATTATAAATCGCTAAAGTTGAAGATGAGGACAATAATAGATTGATTAGAAATATAATATAGGGCATTGGGATGCTTCCTATATTCCTTGAAATTAATGTTCATGACCCATGTTGAACTATCGACTAATAAGAAATTATGAGAGGAATGGGGAGACGAGTTACTGAATTTCCCTATCATGGGATATGCACCTTTCGATGGATTCCTTATTAAATCTTTAGCTCAAGAAAGGGAGCGTAAACCTCTCATGCATGAATTAGTGCTCATGAGGAGAGGGAAGTTAATTTTGTGATTCTAATTTGTTGAGTTTGGAGTATTATATTTTAAATCCAAAATTATTGTAAGATTGAGACTTGTAAACATGAGATTGGAAGCTGGACCAAAAATTCCAATCATTAAATGTGTTAAATGAGGATACAAAAGAGAGATTCCTCTGCTTGAATTAAGTAAATTGAAAAGAACTAAACTATTTTGTTTTGTTTATGCACATGAAGCACTAGAATATGGATAATCTTAGGGATTATAGAAGATGGAAATAAATTTCCTTCTATGTTGTGAAGGCCCTTAGTGGCTATATTTTTTTTTTGATTAACCCAAACTTATTTCTTGCATGGTGGAATCCCTATTTCCTAGCCAATGAAGGAATTTTTCCTTCATACTCTATACATTTAATTAAACTCTTTGTTGTTATTCACTAAGTGAAGCATCCTTTAGACATTCAATATGGTTGGTGGAGAGTGGTCATCCCTTATTTAGTTTCCAAAAATATTAAGAGGAATAGATAAGTGTGGAAATTGAATTTTTTTATCAATACTTCATATTTAAATATTATTTTGGATCCACCATGTATGTCTGCAATGGTAGGTTGAGAGTTATATGGTTTTAATGATTTTTCATTATGCATGATCAATGTACTGAGAAGTTAACATAATTGGCCTGAAATGTTGAAATAAATTATTTTATTTTATGAATGTTGTGTGAAATGGGATCCTTTCATCTATGTTGAATGAGATAATTATGTGTTTTAGGCTCATAAATTCATAGGTTATCATTGGATGTGTTTGACTGTGTTATGTTTAAATGCCTTTTTGTAATCATTTATGACTTTTTGTGATATACAGTGTGTTTCCAAAGGGGAAGGATTGATAGGTTGGTGGTTCTAGTTATTAATAAGCTTTTGGTTAAATTATTGTTCCTTGTGATTTAGAGTAAAAAATGATAGGATTCCATGGATAGGCTAAAGGAGCTGTATTCTTGATGTGAGGATTGGAAGGTTTTGTTAATGATGATACCAAAAATAAAGAGTAGAATTCATGATGAGGAAGGATGATTCAAAAGGAAAGAACATCTAAGATTTAGTTTGGAAGAGTTCACCAACGAAATATCAAGATAAAGGATATCCTACGAAATAACTTAAGTGGCTAAGGGATCTCAGGTTTAAGCCTTGGTTTTGGACAAAAAGGAAATTTTTTGGTTTGACCCCTGTAACTCAATCTATTAAGATAATTTTGGGTTTGTTCCCCTTAGAATGAAACTCTTTGGAAAATTCAAGATGGTATTTTCCATTAATATGGTGGAGTATTTGAAATTTGGGGTTTGGACAGCCCCATCCTTAGCCCTAGTTATATGGATTGATGAGAGTGAAGATCAAGATATGGTCATAGGTAGATAGTCTTAAAATCAAAATATCAAGCCCTCGAGGAAACAAAAGTAAATCTTTATGAAAAATACCAAGAAACAATTTTCAGTGGGAAGCATTTTATCTATTAACAAGGAGCACGAAGTGATGGCACTAAAAATTTGGAACCACAAAACATTAAACTAACCAAAGTATAAAGTAATAGGAGAACCAAGGGGTGATGTAATGATTTTATGACATGGGTATGCCATGTGTATGACATGTGTCACCTAGATCTGGTCTTTTTGACATGACAACCTTGCGAATATGAGTGACATTTGAAACACATCAAGAGTGCCACATGGAAGAGGAAATGTACTCTTATCCAATGTGTTAGTTGGTGATTGGAAATCCATGATTGATGTGCCATGAAAAGCTATCATATATACATATCAACATATCAAAATTGCAGGAGGATTGCATCTTGGAAATCATTGTTACCATGATAACCTGATATATGTGTCAAACATGCCATGTATCAAAAATCTCATCCTTTTCCATGTGGCAAGCTATGATTGGGTGAACAAATTATGAGGTGGTGTGCCAAGATGTCCTCATCCCTATAAAATTATCAATGTTGAAATGGCAACAAGAAATGGCAACCATGGGGCTTGTGATTTAATTTCCCCTTACTTAAATTAGAAGATAAATTGTAATTCCATCACATGACAACTTGTATTAGTTAAGTAAGTTAGAATGAATGATTTAGATTTGGAAATTCGAGTTGAGGGTCTAATAGGAGCATGTAGAGTTCTCCCATGATTTTAGAGGGTCTAGTTACAGTTATTTGTGAGTTGTAATTAGTTAATTAATTGAGTTAAAATCAATTTAACTAGTTCTAACTAGGAGATGAGTTAGTGATAGGTCCATTGAATTAAATTTGATTTAATTCAAAATGAGTGATAAATAAGTTAAATAATAATTCGTTATAAATACGTGTTGCATGTATGTTCTAAGGAAGGCCCAGTTGGGATTAGGGTTAAAGGGATGATATCTATCAATTTGTATTATTAGAAAATTATACAGGTCATGCATGAGGTCACTAGTAAGCCCGGGAAGGATTACGAAATCATTAATTGGGAATTTTATAATTAATAGGGGCTCAAGTATCCCAATAATGCATAAGCAAGTCTGGGTAGACAAGGGTTGATAATGGTCAAGTATTTGACCGATTTTTCCTAGAGCGGAGTGAGATAGTTACCAAAGTGCAAGAGTTTCTCAGTACATGAAATATCAATGTATTGTTTCATGATATTGACCATATGTAATGTACATATAATGGTGTTTGGGGCATTTTCTTTCCCCATATACATATTTTGCTGTGCGATTTATTATTTCTTTCTCTTTCTTGTTATGTGATTGTGCGATCAAATTTTGTTTCCGTAAATTGTAGAAGGATTTAGTTTCTTTTTTTAGTACAGTAAAATATTAGATTGAATCCATTGGTTAGATTTTCCACATGGTATCAGAGTGCTAGGAATCACAATAGAAGAGAAGAAATTGAGTTTGTTTTGAACATGTACATCAAATTTTCAGCTTTATTCTTTGGGACCAGCAGCAGATCAATATGTCTTTCAATTTCTTGAGACTCGAATATGCACTCGAGGGAGATTCAAATTAAATAGAATGGAAGGACATGATGGAGGTGGTGTTGGAGGACAATAGACTGAAGGCATTCATTGATAGTGATATTCCTCATCCATTTGCAACATATTCTCAAATTCTTGATGCATCGAAGAAGAATGCAGCAAAGCTGAGAAGGATCTTGTTAGAGGGATTTTGAGATCATGTTGTCTCGAGTCTCCATGGAAAGGAAAATATATATGCTATGTGGATGTAATATTCCAAATTTTTCACATGTTATTTGGAATATTATAGTTCTTAATAAACTTAATTAATTAAGTAAATAAAAGGATGGAGGGACCCAAAATCCTCAAAGATGAATAATATCCACTCTTGATGTGTGAATGTGGATTAATTAGACATAGATCTACATAATGGAGTAGTGGATCAGCTACTAATGTGAAAGGAGTGGTGGTCATGTCTAATTAATGAGATAGATCATGGAGGTTGAAGCAGTCAACTGAGAACATGGAGGGAATCTAATGTAAGATCATAGAGAATTCATGATGAAGTGATGGAGAATGTAGTGCATTTAATGTAGACATGATCGAGAGGGTGCACATTTCATGTAGACAAGATGGAGGACTTGGAGAGACATTGCAGTAGAACATGGAGGCTTATGTCCACATGCACAATGCAGTTTAGAGGTGGGCTAGGGCTTGGGAAGGCTCACTTTGTATATAAGGAAGATGAAGGAAGAATAGAAGGCAGAATTTAGTTTATGACTTTATTATCTGTCTAGATCTAGAGTTGTCTTTTGACATTCCATGCACTCTTATGCTATTTAGCTAAGTTTGCAGTGTTGTTTAGCACAGGGTGATTCTGAGAGGAAATCCCACCCTTACCCACAGGGGAATTTGAGTGCCTACTCTAGGAAGGTTATTAGGAGCTGCCATTCATCATAAATAATTGGTTCCACACTATTTCCACTCTTTGTAGAACATATACCTTCAATAATTACACATTTCTGGAGATCAGTTTGGGGGGAGGATGTTGTATTCAATATTTCAGCTTGAGAACCGGTGAAGGATTATTCCTATCACCTTGGACTTCAAGATCAAAATTCCCAAGGCCTCACTTCAGATCTAGAATCAGGAAAAAATTTATTGGCCTCCTATCAGTAGCAGTCCCATCAAGGATTGTGCAGTCCATCATTGCAGATCCAGAGGAGGAAGGAATTTTCCAGCATTTCAGCTAGGAATCTTGTGAGGGATCATCCCCCTCACCTTGTCATCATTGTTTCCATTAACCTGGAGCTTACTGTAGCATATTTCAGTAGGAATTGAGTCTCTCCCTCTTGTAAATTCATTTCAGTATCTGCATATTCAGTTGCTGCATTATGAGGAGGAGGAAGAAGAGACAAGATCTCAAGCTTCTAGCTTGGAGATTTGAAGGAGGGATCAACCCTCAAAGCCTAGATCTGGGTGTACATCATGTTGCAGCCATAATATGATCAGATCTAGCTCATATCTACAGACTCAACAGTTGTAGAGTGAAACCCTAAGAGGGTGATTTTCCTAGATTCATAGATCTGGAAAATCCTTTCTGGGTTATCTTGGGTTTCCATCATAGTGCCCAGATCTAGAATCTTGGCATCATCAGAGCTCTAGATTTCCATAGATATGCATTTCCATATTCATCCAACAATCATATGTACATAATCTTTTGAAGGGACAGTGCAATATTTCTTCCAGCAACTCTCTAGTTACGTAGTGCTTGTTGTAGCATGTTTTCAGGTTCATTCTAGGAAAAATCTTTGGCTAGAGTAACTCTATTTGTACATTGTTGTAACTGTTTATCCATATCCAATGATAATAAAAGACTCACCTATTCTGAATATTATATGATTGTTCAATATTTACATGTACATTTCCTGTGTTACAAATTTTGTGTTTGTGTATTAATGCATTATTCCATTTTGGGATATTACAGTGGAAGGCCTTAACAGATATGTTTCATAATAGTAGCGATCATAGGAATTTGGCACAAAAATATCAATATGGAGAAGGGTGACACGATCAAAAAATACTTCATGAATTTCACTCAATGTCAATATGAGCTTGGAAGTGTTCGGGTGACAGTTTCCAATGATGATTTGGTGAGACTAGCTCTTCTAGGCCTTCCAAAGAGTAGGAACAGCTACCAAAACTCTGTAAATGGGAGGGATAATCTATCAAACTGAGAAATATTGTGGTCCAAATTGGTACAAGAATAAATTCAACAGAGCACTAGGGATGTATCCTCATCAACGATTGATGATGAGGATAATTGTGCCTTGGCTAGAAAATTAAAGAAAGGAAAAGGGAAGGTGTCCCATTCCAAATCCATGTCTGGTAAGGTAAGAAATAAGTGAGACTTGTAAAAGGTAAAATGTTTCAACTGTCATGAGCATGGAAACTATCCCACAAATTTTCCACAAAAGAAGACCAACAAGAGGGTCTCAAGAGGAGCAGGTGAATATTTGGCTTCACAGTTTGAGTTGGAATTCACTCTCATTGCATGCATGGTGTCATCGATGATGGGTTCTGTGTGGTAATTGGATCATGGAACTTCATTCCATATGACAAAAAAAAAAAAATTCTTTAGTATATTGGAGGAGAAGGATCTCTAGATGCACATTGAGATGCATGACGATGAGAGGTATAGCGCTACCAGTGTTGGTACAGTTACTTTCCAGATAGAGTTAGGTAATCCAATCACATTAAGAGATGGTATGTATGTTCCTAGGTTAAAGAATAATTTGTTTTCTGTTGATATGTTGGAAGATCATGGATATGATGTGATCTTCAGTGAAGGAAATGTGTTCCTTCATAACAAAGCCACAGGACATGTGTACAAGATTTGGGTTCAAGTAAAGAACCTATACAAACTAGGTGTAGAAAATTGTGTTGCATTGAACACGTAAGTAGAGAAGGTGGAGAACCGAGACATTGGTGAGTTATGGCATAGGAAAGTGGGCCATCTACACCATATCACTTTCAAGATCATGCAACAGATTTGAATAGGACTTCCAAAGGGTGCACTTGCGTAGAGAGATACATGAAAATGGTGTACATTGGGGAAGTGTACCAAGGCCACCTTTCACGATAATGAAAGTCAAGCCACAATAATCCTTGAGAGAGTTCACTCAGATGTGTGTGGACCATTTTTTACAGCTTCCAAAACAAAGCACTGTTATTATGTTATTTTGTTTATGATTTTTCAAGAAAGTGTTGGATTTTCTTCATGCATAAGAAAGATTAGACGTTCTCCAAGTTTTGTGAGTTCAAGAAACTTGTTGAGAAATATACAGGGAAGAGGGTGAAGGCTTAGAGGAGAAAAAATGGTGGAGAATATATCTCTAACAAATTCAATAACTTCTATGCCTCAAAAGGAATTTGAAGAGAATTGATAGCACCTCATAACCCACAATAGAATGGGGTTGCAAAAATAAAGAACAAAACTGTTGTGGGAGAAACATGAGTTATGTTGCATCATGAGGGCTTATGGTTACATATTTGGGTGGAAGCATGCTATAGAGAAGTATTTTTTAAGAACATAGGTCCTCATCGAATTCTTGGGATGAGTACACCAAAGGAGGTTTTTTCAAGTAAGAGACTGGATGTGTTGTATTTTAAAATTTTTGGTTCATTTGTTCATTCCCATGTAAGCAAATATGGCAGTAAGAAGCTAGAGCCAACAATAGATTTGGGGATATTTTTTGGGTACACTAATACACCTCAAAACTATTAGGTGTACTTGTGAGCACACATGATGCAAGTGGCCAAAAGAGATGTGAAATTTGATGAAGAGAAAGCCATGTGATTATCCCTTGAGAGGGAGCTTGAGTTGCATGTATTTGAGGAGATCTTGACTCCAAAGGATGAACCTCAGGATTTGGAGAAGCCACAAGTAGAGGAATATAGTGTGGTAGAAACCACTCATGCAGAATCATCCACCATAGATGGAAGGAAGTGCAAGATAGAGGATGTCATATTATTGCTAGATGCAAGAAAGAATGTACACGCATCACATCATAGGCAGCGAAGGTCCCTAGAGAAGTACACTAGATACATGTTTATTATGTGCGAAGGTATTGAGATAGAACCATCCTCTTTTAAGGAAGCATTGTAGCATCTACTGTGGGTTGATGCCATGGTTGAGGAGTATGAATCCATTATCAGAAAAAATGGATGGGAAGTTGTCCCAAGACTTGTGGGGAAGTCAGTTGTAGGATATAGGAGGGTCTACAAGGTGAAGAAAGTAGAATATGGAAGTGTGGAGAAGCACAAGGCCATATTTGTGGTCAAAGGATTCTCTCAGGTGGAGGGGATTGACTATGATGAGAATTTTGCACCAGTCTCAAGGTACTCATTTATTAGATCCACCCTTACACTCTCATCATAGATGGGATGGTAGATACATCATATGTATGTAGATACAACCTTTCTTGATGGAGTTATTGAGGAATAAGTGTACATTGAGTAGCCATAAGTTTTTGAGACCTTATACGGGGAGTCTCATGTGTACAGACTCAAGAGAGAAATGTATGGGATAAAGCAAGCACCTCATGCTTGGTAAACTAGGATTGACAACTATTTCACTGGGTTGGGCTTCACCAAGAGTGAAGCAAATGTAGACCTATATCATATTATGTTTGATGGTAAGATTTGATTATTATAATTTATGTCGATGATATAATACTGATAAGTGATGAGAAACTCATCAAGTCTTGAAAATAGAATCTTGCAAGAGAATTTGAGATGAAGGACATGTGGCTCTTGCAATATTTTGTAGGATTGAAAATATGACAAAGAGATGGGGAGCTATTTGTATCTCAGGGAATGTATGCCAATGATATTTTGAGGAAGTTCCACATGGAGGGAAGCAAACCCATGGAGGATCATTTAGAGGGAAATTGGAGGAAGGAGGATGATACTTCAGGAGAGAAGTAGTGGATGCTACTATTTATAGACAACTTGTGGGTTCACTCTTGTACTTGGTGAATACACGACCAGACATATGCTACACAGTTAACCAACTTAGTCAAGATATGGTTAATCCTACCAAGCTATTTTGGAAGGTATGGAAGCATGTGTTGAGATACCTCAAAGACACTACATATTATGGATTATGGTACAAACATACATAGGGAGTGAAGCTTTAATGTTTCACTTATGTAGACTGGGCAAGGAGTCCATCCGTTAGGAAGAGAATGTAAAGTCACATCTTCAGCATAAGATCAACAACAATTTTCAGGTACAGCAAGAAACAAATATCAGTTGCACTTAGTTCAACAATGGTATAATACATGGTGGTTAGTCAGGTAGCATGTGAGGCCATATGGATGAGGAAGATATTTTTTGGTTTTTTTGTCGAAAAATGGATAAGAGGATGATACATTGTGATAACCATAGTTGCATCAAACTCTTAGTTAATCTACTTTTTTCATGACAGGTCCAAGCATATCAATATTCGGTATCACCATATCAGATATTGTGATTATCTCATTAGAGTACATTCCCACAAAAGAGAAGGATGTAGACATCTTCACAAATGCACTGGCACTGGAAAGAAGAAAATTCAAATTCCACAGAGGAAGGATTAGAGTAGAAAATAAATCCTTTCTTTTTGAGAGGTAGTGTTGAAATGGAAATAAAAAATTGTAGCCATGGGGCTTTTGATTTAATTTTCCCTTAATTATATTGGAAGAAAAATTTTAATTCCATCACATAACAACTTGTATTAGTTAAATAATTCAGAATGGTTGAGTTAGCTTAGGAAATTGGAGATGAGGATATGATATGATCCATGTAGAGTTCTCCCATTATTTTAGTGGGTCCAATTACAATTATTTGTGAGTTCTAATTAGTTAACTCAATTAATTTAGTTAAAATCAATTTAACTAGTTCTAATTGAGAGATGAACTAGTGATAGGTCCAATGAATTAAATTTGATTTAATTGACAATGAGTGATCAATTAATTAACTAATAATTCACTATAAATAGTTGTTATGTGTTATTTCTAAGGAATGTCCAGTTGGGATTGGGGTTAAAGGGAGCATAACTATCATTTGTACTATTATAAAATTGTTTACGTCATGCATGAGGTCACTAGCAAGCCTGGGAAGGATTGCACAATCATTAATTGGGAAATTCGTAATTAATAGGGGCTCAATTAGCCCAAGAATTCTTAATCAAGTCTGGGAAGACAGGGGCTGAGAATTGGTTAAGTATTGGAACGATTTTTCCTAGAGTAGAGTGAGACAATTAGCAAAGTGCAAGAGTTTCTCAGTATGAGAAATAACATTGTATTGTTTCATGATCTTGACCATATGCAATATACAGCTAACACAGTTTTGAGCAGTTTATTTCCCCATATACCTCCTGTGTTGTGTGATTAATTCTTTCTTTCTCTTACTAGTTATGTGATTGCATGATCTAATTTTGTTTCCAAAAATTGTAGAGGGATTCAATATTTTGTTTTAGTACATTACAAGATCAGATTGAATCCCTTCGTTATAATTTCTACAATCAATGTTTTGTGAGTATTTGTAGTTATAAAGTTTTTTTGAATCTTCGATAAGCCATTTTGGAGTGTTGTTATATCAAAATTTGATGGATTTAACATTGTATTAGCCTATTAGAAATTTTTGTGCATATTAACATATTTCTAGGTCGATTCATTAGTATATAGACATATCAGAATGCTCAGGTTTTGGAGAATGCACAACTTGTGAAATCACCAATATGGAAAGGCTATAGTAAAGCAAGAAGCCAATAAACTTGGAACGATGTGGGGGGGATGGCTAAGAGTTTCCACATGGTTGTAAAAATAATGAAATTGACCTTTAAAAGGGTGAAAGTTTAGAGACTTTATGCTAGGATCTTAATTTTAAATGAAATTTATATGGTGGGAAACCTCTCGATGAGCCAAAGATGATAGTGGTATCATAAATATGATTTAATATTATGAGAGAAATAAGACTTTGACCCCACCTTTGTAATACAACTTGAAGGAGAAGTGTAATTACACTCTGCAATACTAATATGACATTAGGTGGTTGCATGTGTTGCAATAATATTCTGCATCGCTATAGATGTCATTGAAAATTTTGAGGTGTGCTACCTTGGTATTCTTTTCCATCCAATGTTTCTTTGTTGCATCTTATTTGAAACTTTCTAAAATGGATGGAGAATTGTTTCCTAATTCTCTTCATGTAGGAGATGCAGTTCAAACCCTAATTTGTTGTGATTATTTCTCTTTATCATATTTACCTTCTTTATCTTGAGATAACTATAAATTTGGGAAAATATCTCACTTTTTAACACTTAGTTTCATAACTATATATGAAAGAATAAGTTGTAGTGTAATTTTTTCCTTTTTGTTTAATGGCTAAATGTTTGGCTTATCAAGTTACAAATCAGTAGTAGTGGTTAACTATTTATATTAATATTTTTAAAAATAATATAAATATTCTCTCTTTCTCTCTCACTCTCTCTATATATATATAAAATAGAAATTCCAAAACAAAATTACTCCTCACAAAATACCTCAACTCTGAAACTATATAAAATGTAATTGAAATTTGATTACCTTTTATATACTTTTAGAGTTGAGGCTTTTTGTAAGGAGTAATTTAGTTTTGACATTTCTCATTACTCACATCAATAAATAAATAAATAAATATATATATATATATATATATATATATATATAATGGTTGATGTTTAGTATTGCTCATGACTCATTTTCACGTAATTAGTAAAGATAAGATAAGCCACACTCACTGACTCAACCTTATTACTCACATCAAAATATATGTGGTTGCTGTTTAGTATTGCTCATAACTCATTTTCATGTATACCGTAAAGATAAGCCACGTAAAGATAAGCCGCGCTTATTGACTCAACCTTATATATTTTTAATTTTAATCAAATAATATTTTATTACTTAGTTATTATAATTTTATTCAATTACAATTACAATTTTATAAGACTATTATTCATATATAATTAAAACATTTATCTTCAAATGTTTTAAGGTTGAAGTTATGTTTTATAATAATGGATTTTAAATGAAATAATATATTATTATTATTTAAATTTGTCTTCAAATATATTTTGAAATTAATTTTTTAATATTTAATGATATGCTTTTTAAAGATTGATTTAATTATATTTGAAATTTCAATTTAAAAATATTATATATTTTTTAATTTTATTATATGTTACTTGATTATGTTTTAATAATTAAATGTGTTTTATAAATATAATAATATATTAGTAATATTTTTTTTCATTTAATATAATTTAAAAATTGAGTGGTATATATTTATATTTTTATTAAGTATATATTTTGTAAATTTATTAAAATTATATTAATATATTTATAATTGTAAAATATGTTAAAAAAATAGATAAGTAGGAAAATAATATAATGAAGTTAGATTTCATCAAGATTTTTGAAATGGTTACTTTTTTTAGAGTGAAAAGAGATTTGATTTGTCGATGCTTTGTAATTTCAGAGTTATTTTATTTTTATAGATTATTTTTATTTTGTTATTTTTTACTTTCATTTTTATTTTCTTTGGACTAGGTAAAATGTATACATTACAATATATTAATCTTTTTATTTATTATTTTATTTCATTTATTTAGACATTATGTTGATGATGATGATGATGGTTAACGTCCAGTGAGACCAATCTTTGGTCTATCGGACCTAAAGAACATAGTTATTTAGTTTGATTTAAGATTTTATTCCTATGCTTGAAAAGCTTGGAGAGAAGCCTCCCAAGCTCACTATAATTTTGACATCTTAAAAGGCTAGGAAGGTCAGTATTGCAACAAAGATTATGAAATTGAGCTCTAATGTGGTTGTACACTGGGCACTCTAAGAGGAAGTGATTTTCATCCTCGATGTTCATATTCTCACAGAGATGGCAGATCCTTTCCATCCATGGTGTTTTAGGAACTATCCACATTTTTTTCGCTGCTAGATCTTTCTCACACCACATTTTTTCTTTGAACTTAGAAGTAACAATTTTTTTAATGTTCTTAATGTTTTGCAAAGCAACATTCTCATCGATCTCCCAATGGTTTAAGGAGGCCTTCGTGTCTTTATACCAACCTTTATACAACATTTTTACCAACCTAGATTTCATCTTAACATAGGATATATCAAGTATCTAGAGGAATCAAATCTCTTGCCATGAAAACCTCTTTTAGAGTGAAAAGGAATTTCATCTTTCTTGATGAGTTTTAGTTCCGAGTTAAAATGGATCTAAGCGGATTTAATTTCACCCTTAAAATAAACTATATTCCACATGAATTAGTTCTCAAACCATATTTATATTTTGTTATTTTTACTTTCCTTATTTATTTATATTCCACATGAATTGGTTCTCAAACCATATTTTTATTTTGTTATTTTTACTTTCCTTATTTATTTTATTTTAACTCACTTAAAATGTTTAATTATATTAGTATTTTCATTTAAATTTTTGTTTTACATCACCTCTACCCCATATATATATATATATATAATTTTTATATTTTCTTAATTACATTTTATATATTTTAAATTTTAATAAAACACATAATAATAAATATTTAGATTTATTTTATTTTATTACTATGAATTGATAATTAAATTTGAATAATAAATATCATAACATATATTTTTTTAAATATAACATGATAATAATTAATAATTATATTGATTTATTTTTATAATTAATATAATTAAAAAAATATTGTAAATTCAACTTATATATATTATTTTTAATTTAAAATAATATTTAATAATTAATTTAAAACATTGTTATATATGATGATGATGATGATGATGGTTAACGTCCAGTGAGACCAATCTTTGGTCTATCGGACCTAAAGAAAAGAGTTATTTAATTTGATTTAAGATTTTATTCCTATGCTCAAAAATCTTGGAGAGAAGCCTCCCGAGCTCACTATAATTTTGACATATTAAAAGGCTAGGAAGGTCAGTATTGCAACAAAGATTATGAAATTGAGCTCTAATGTGGTTGTACATGGGGCACTCTAATAGGAAGTGATTTTCATCCTTGATGTTCATATTCTCACAGAGATGGCAGATCCTTTCCATCCATGGTATTTTAGGAACTGTCCAACGACCTGTTTCACTATGGAGCTCATGAGAGTTCGTTCTAATCTTGGCTATATTAATTTTCTTCTTTGAGCTAGTTAAAATAGAGAGATACTTTTGATATTCTAAGGTGGGGTTGATGACCTCCTTATAATACCTTAGTTTTCTTTTAGCTGCTAGATCTTTCTCACACCACATTTTTTCTTTGAACTTAGAAGTAACAATTTTTTTAATGTTATTGATATTTTACAATGCAACATTCTCATCGATCTCCTAATGGTTTAACCAGGCCCTGGTGTCTTTATACCAACCTCGTTTAAGCCTTAGGTGGTTTTGGCTGGAATTTAAAGCTAGCTTAGGAAGTCTATGGTCTCCTATGCTATTTAGCTTGTGCTTGTACAATAGAAGCCTAGTCACAGCTAGGCTCTCGATAGGGGAAAGACCCACTTCTATAAGGAGAATAGGATAGGGTGTATTGCTTTTAATTTTAAGGTTATACATTATAAAATGCTTATGGATTTTCTCAATCTTTCTCCAGGATTCTCTAGAGATGTTGCAACCCCAAACCTCACAACCATATAAGATAACAGGAATGACTAAAGTTTCAAAGAGGAACTTATTTCTATCCCACATTACGAGGTTTTTCGTTTTACAATTATTTTCAAGACCAAAATAAGCTTTCCACCCCCCAATTAATCCGTTTCTGAATGCTATAGTTCCAGTTGAGCTTGTGATGAATATCAATTCTAAGGTACTTGTAAGAAGACACTTCCTCCAAGTTACTATTGTCATACATAAAATTAGCATAAGTGTCCTTCTTGGATTTGATAATCATAACTTTTGTTTTGACAGTGTTAACAGACATACCCATGGTAGAGCAGAAATCCTTAAGAAGTCTCAGTTGCTTATCAAGATCAGATGGGAACCTTGCGAGAAGAACAATATCGTCAACATAGAGAAGAAGGATGATGACTAATCTAGCTAAGATTGTGCTAGCACATCCTTCTTCCTCTAAAAAACCTTCTAGCTTGCCGATGTAAATTCCAAATAGGGTAGGGGAGAGGGGGAAACCTTGTTTAACTCCGATATTACACTTAATATCTTTCGACCACCTCTCATTGCTCTTTAACTTGGCAATTAAATTCTCGTATAACCTTATAGTGGCCGATCTTAGCTCGAAAGAAAAATTTAGCTCTTCTAATCTATTCCATAGGTTATTTCTAGGAATCGTATCGAAAGCCTTTCTAAAGTCCACAAAGTAACAAGAGAGATTGGATTTATCATTGCAACATTCATCCACAATGATCCTAAGCATAACGAGGTGGTCCGTTGTTGAGTGGTGCCTTCTAAAACCCACTTGGCCTTTAGCCCGCTTACCTTCACTTTCAAGCCAAATGCTCAACTTATTTTCCAAAATAATACCATATAACTTGGCTAAGAGACGGTTGATCATAATAGTTCGATAATTAGAGGGGTTATTTGTATCCCCACTTTTAAAAATAGGGATAATGAGGCTCTAAGTCCAAGGTTTAGGGAACCCTTGCTTGACCACTTGGTTGAAAAGCTTGTGGATGTGGGGGATGAGGACAGGACCTCCAATTTTTTAAAAAATTTCCTGGTAACCTTCAATGTCTTTAGCTTTCCCATTTAATAGGCGTTTAACCCCAAAATAAATGTCTTATAATGAGAAAAAGTCTTTCGTTGTGAGCAGGGTTTCAAAATCCCTGGCATTTGGAGATTCATAAAGCTTTTTAAGATAGGAATTCCAGTCGTGTAAAGTAATTTTATTATTATCTTTAGTTTTCCTAGTTAGAATCTGCCTCCAGAATTTCTTAGGAGCCACCTTAGAGAGGTGTAAGAGATTCTCTTGTCTTTTACGAATATATTGCCTTTTTTTTCCTTTTAGTTAGGGCTTTGTATATTTTTATCTTGTTAATTTTGAGAGATTCATCAACAACTTCCTTAATTTCTCTCCTTTCACTTTTACAATCTTTGTCATACCATGGGTTGGTTTTGCTATTTATTTTATTACTTGAGACTTCAATTGAGAACTTGTTAATAGAATAGGAGAGGGTTGTAGTAAAATTATGATAGAGGTCATCTATGTTTTCTATACTAGATAAAGGAAGCAAATTAGTTTTTAATTCATTGAGAAAGAGATCATTTTTATTTCTATCAAAGATTAAGTTCTTTTGACTATAAGGATTATCTTCTATGGGATATCTATGCATGAAAAAATTGAGATTTATGAGTAAAGCTCTATGATTAGAGTCAGGCTCATGGTCGTCTAAGATGTCAAAATTTATTATTTTGTTGTATAAAGGGAGATCGGAAATAACATAGTCTACCACGCTCCTGCCAAGCCCATGGATGTAGGTCATCTTGATAGAATTGGGCCACTTCTTTAGACCGTTGCAAATTATGAGGTCCTGAGCACTGCAGAGCTTGACTAGCTCTGATCCAAAAAAATTATCCCCGAGGTCTTCAGAGCTCCTTTTGTACCGGCTAGCCAGAGAAAGGTCTTCGTCTAACCAAAGAGGATTGGGGTTGGAATGATTCCTTAGAAAATATCTTGGTTTCTTGAAGCTCGAGCATTAAAGTCACCCATTAAAAGGATATTACCTTCATTCCTTAGGCTAGAAATATCATTCTCTAAACCATTGTAAGGACTATTTTTATCTAGATTCTTTTTCTTATAGAAGTTAGAATTAATGGGGGAAAAATAACAGATTGCTATGTAGGTCTTTTTATCATTAATGTCAGTAATCTCAATCCAACTATATTGGTTGTAAGGGTCATTTTTATAAATCCTAGCATGGGGGGAGATGTTCTTCTTAATGTAGCAAGCTATGCCCCCAATGCCTCTACTGGAGGATCGCTTGTTCCAGGTAGACCATAGTGCAAAGCCATCTATGTTAGGGACCTTAGATTCTTCGTGCTCCCAAGTTTCAACAAGAAATATAATATCAACATCATTTGAGATCCAACTTAGCTTGGGGCCTTTGTTCCATGGAAAGCCCCGACAGTTCCAAGAAAGAATTTAGAGCATGTTGAATTGCTATTTATTACTATCTTTTTGGTTTCTATCTCGAATAACGACTTTTCTATTTCTGATTATTGCCCATTTTCCTTCCTTCCTAGCTTCTTTTACCTTTTGAACCTCCTTTCTTAATTCTGCTTGATCTTCTGGAATGAGATCTTCGTTTATAAATATTCTCGTTCCTTTTAGACTTGAGGTTTTACTAAGTATGTCATATTTATGGTCAGTAGAGCTCACCTTTATTCGGATTAGCCTTCCTTTATTCTCAGTTGCTTCTATGAGACACGTGGTTTCAATTTGTAATCTATTATGTAATTCTGTCTGGGCTATGGCTAAAGTATCCTCGTCTACCTCCTCTTTCAAACCGAAGATTATAAGGTTCAAGGCCCTTTTGTTACGCTCATGGTCTAATTCGATCAATTTTTTCATTTCATCTTTAATTGGTTTGATATCTAATTTACCTGCCCCACTATTTAGGGTGAGATTGTTGTTAACTTTTTCTTCTAGTTCTTTAATCATGTCCTTCATTTTAAGACTCTCTATATTATCAGCATCTCCTTGCTGGGATGTTTGGTTCGTATCTTGGTTTTGTTTTTCTATGACCTGCAACCTAGTTTCCATTGCCTCCATTTTATTCTCCAATAGTTCTATTTTATTTTCTATTTGTTTTTGGATCTTGTCTTCAAGAGATGTGAATTTTTTTTCCAGCATGGCTTCTAACTCAGTTTGTAGCTTGACTTGTCTTTCTTCTCTATGTCTCTCTAAAGACTCTATATACTCATAAAGGCTCTATAGAGTAATTGTGATGGGTCTACCTTTGGTAATATTTGGTAGCTATGGTGAATTATTCATACTTGAGAATATATGAGCAGATATGTATTAGAAAAAGATAAGGAATGTGTGCACCTAAATATCAGCAAACCGGACAGTAGACCTCAAGTGCCAAGTTCGAAAATTTATCGAGAAAAAATCACCGCAGACCTAAGTAGTAATGAAGAAAATTCACTACAAAATTTTCACCGCAAACCCAAATATTAATCCATAAAATTCACTGCATACCCAAGTATTAATCAAGAAACCCAAGTATTAATAGAGAAAATTCACTGGAGAATTTCACCGCAGACCCAAGTAACCCAAGTATTAATGGAGAAAATTCACCGCAGACCCAACACACACACACACACACACACACACACACACACACACACACACACACATATAACACATATATATACCTATTAATTAATATTTTAATTTATTTTATTGTGTTATATTTTATTAAGTTGATATATTTATATGTTTTATTTAAATATTATTAAAAAAAAATTTAATATATTGAAGTTAATGTTATGTTCTAAATAAATTAAAAATAATTATATAGAAAGCTCCTCTTGGCTTTGAGATGTAAAATCTCTAATAATAGGGTCAGCCACTTGAAGGGGTCAAAGCTTATATGACCCCAAAAAGCACCCATCATTGACATGGGACGATGCTCACCCACAATGAGGCACAATCACTAGCATACATGCACAAAACAAACATAGGGTGAACACAAACATTACACATTGACTCAAAAGGTGAGATGTTCACACACTACATTTACTATGAACATTACTATTAACATTATTTTGTTGCATGTGATTAAGATTGAGTATAAATATTATGATGTTGATAATTAAATTTATTTTCTAAGTTAATTGGTATGATATTAAAATTAGTAAGTATTAATTTCTTGACTATATTTAAAAAAATGATTATGTTTAACAAAGTTTTAGATAAATATCTTTTCCACTAAAATTATAAATTATTAAAATTAGTTAAATTTTTTGAAATAAAATTTTATAATTTTTTTTATTGTATCTATTTTAGTATAAATAAATAATTAATGTGTTATTGCAAATTGATGCTATTCTAGATATTATGTTATTGTTTTTCTTCTTTTTAAGGGATTTTAACCTTGACTGTAATGGTTTTTTCATAAATACTTTATAACATGACAATCGTTAATTGAGATTGGTCTGAGTGGAAGTTAACCATCATCATCATCATTAGTGTGAACTAATATTATGTACTTTTTAATGTTATTGTGATGTGTATATTCTTTTAGAGTGAAAAGGGATTTGATTTTTCTGGATATGTTGTAGTTCCAAAGTTAGAATCACCCTTCAAATAAGCTATATTGCACACGAAATGGTTCTCAAAACCATATTTTTATTGTTTATTGTTTATTTTGTTATTTTCACTTTTATTATTTTATTTTGAATGTGTTAAAATGTTTCCAATACAATATATTAGTCTTTTCATTTAATTTTTAGTTTTATTTATTTCGATATTATGTTACATCATCTCTACCCAACACATATAATATTTCAATATATATATCTTTACCCCACATATATAATCTCTCAATTTAAATATATATATATAAATAATTATAATTTTTAGTTTAAAATATTTTTTTAATTTAATTTTTATATTTTCTTAATTACATTTTATATATTTTAAATTTTAATAAAACCCATAATAATAAATAATTAAATTTATTTTATTTTAATATTATTATTATTATAAATATAATTTAGTAATTAAATGTGAATGATCCATATAATAACACATTTTTTATAAATATTTTTTAAATAACATATTATAATAATTAACAATTATATTAACTTATATTTATCATTAATATAATTAAAAAATTATTGTAAAGTGAAATTATATATATATATATATATATATATATATATATATATATATATATATATATATATATATATATATATATATATATATATATATATATATATATATATATATATATATAATTTAAAATAATGTTTAATAATTAATTTTTAAATATTGGTTATATATATATATAATAACACATATTTTTTATAAATATTTTTTAAAATAAAATATTATAATAATTAACAATTATATTGATTTATTTTTATAATTAATATATTTTTAAAATGGTTCTAAATTCAACTAATATAAATATATATTTATTTTATTTTTAATTTAAAATATTTTTTAATAATTAATTTTTAAATCTTGTTTAATATATATATATATATATATATATATATATATATATATATATATATATATATATATATATATATATATATTTTTGATACATATATAACACATATTTTTTATAAATATTTTTAAAATAAAATGTTACAATAATTAACGATTATATTTATTTATTTATATAATTAATATAATTGAAAATGGTTGTAAAGTTAACTAATATAGACATATATATATTTTATTTTTAATTTAAAATAATTTTCAATAATTAATTTTTAAATATTGTTTAATATATATATATATATATATATATATATATATATATATATATATATATATATATATATATATATATATATATATATATATATATATATAATTGTGTTATAATTTTATTATTGTGTTATAATTTTATTAAGTTGGTATATTTATATGTTTTTAATATAATAATATTATTTAAATATTATTAAAAAAATATTTTAGTATATTGAAGTTAATGCTATGTTTTAAGTAAATTAAAAATTATTATATAGAAAGTTTTTTTTAGCTTTGAGATGTAAAATCTCTACTAACAAGACCAACCATGTGAAGGTGAAGGTGAGAGCTTATATGACCTCAAAAATGGTCTATTATTGGCATGGGACTAACCACTGAAGCTCACCCACACAATCCATTGCCAATGAGGCACAATCACTATCATCCATGCACACAAAAATATAGGGTGAAGGCAAACATATATAACTGACAAACATTACACATTGACTCACAAGGTGACATGTTCACACACTACATTTACTATGAAATTTAGTATTAACATTATTTTGTTGCATGTGCTTAAGATTGAGTACAAATATTATGATGTTGATAATTAAATTTATTTTATACGTTAATTGGTATGGTATTAAAATTAGTAAGTATTAATTTCTTTACTCTATTTAAAAAAAAAATGATTATGGATCACAAATTTTTGATAATTATTTTTTGGACCAAAATTATAAATTATTAAAATTAATTATTTTTTTTTTAAATAAAATTTTATAAAATTTATTTATTGTATTGATTTTATAAATAATTAATTAATATGTGTTATTGCAAATTGATGTTATTCTAAATATTATGTTATTGTTTTTCTTCCTTTTAAGGGTTTTGAACCTTGAGTGTAATGGTTTGCATAAATATTTAATAACATGACAATCCTAATTGAGTTGTGCCATGTGGACAAATATTATGTACTTTTTAATGTTATTGTAATATGTATATTATTTTTAATTTCAAAATGATAAATTAATATTATTAGTATATAAAATTTTGTTAAAAAAAAAACCAAAATAGAAAATAAAACAATAAAATGTTAATTAAAAAATAAAATCAAAATCAAAATTTAAAGTTAAAAAAAAAAAAAAAAAACATTAATAATAATAATAAAAAAAATTTCATAAATATTCCTAACAATGTATTTACAAGTTAATATTTAAACTAATATATTTGTAATTTAATAATCTAATATTCATATATAAAAATAATGATAGTAGTCATATAAATAAATAGTCAGGAAATATATTCACACAAATTACACTCATATATCTACAAGTAATAATACATATATAAATATAACAAACAAAGAATCAAACACACATAAAAGAATATATTCATACACATACAAAGAATACAATTAAACAAGACACATAAAAATGTATCAAAGAATAGATTTATACACACATACAAAATACTTTCATAGACATACAAAGATTACAATGAAACAATACACATACAAATGTAGCAAAGAATAGATTCATACACACATGAGGAATACATTCATACACATCCAAAGAACACAATTAAATAAGACATACAAATGTAGCAAAGAATATCAAAGAATAGATTCATACATGTAAAGAGTAAATTCATACTTTCATAGACATACAAAGAATATAATGAAACAATATACATACAAATGTAGCAAATAATAGGTTCATACACAAATGAAGAATACATTCATACACATCCAAAGAATACAATTAAATAAGACATACAAATGTAGCAAAGAATAGATTCATACATGTAAAGAATACATTCATACTTTCATAGACATACAAAGAATACAATGAAACAATACACATACAAATGTAGCAAAGAATAGATTCATATACACATGAGGAATAAATTCATACACATCCAAAGAATATAATTAAATAAGAAAAACAAATGGAGCAAAGAATAGATTCATACATGTTAAAGAATACATTCATATACATACAAAGTATACAAGTAAACAAGAAACATTCAAATCCAGCAAAGAACAAATTCACTCACATAAAGAATGTATTCATACACATATAAATGCAACAAAGAATAGATTCATACCCGTACAAAGAATACAAATAAATAACATACATTATAACCCGAATACATTCATTCATATATAAATATAATACAAACAAAATTATATTTATTATATATAAATAATAATAATCATTACATAAATAATAATAATATATAGCATTCAAAATTATATTTATTATATATAAATAATACAAATCAATACACAAACATTTAGATATAATAAATTTATGAAAATAAATAATAAAAATATTTAAATATTTACAAACATTTTAAATAATATATTCCAATTTAATCTAGATTTATACAAATATGAATGTAAATATTAAATATGAATGTTATTGTAATGTGTATATTCTTTTAAAGTAAAAAGAGATTTGATTTTTCTCAATGTGTTGTATTTCCAGAGTTAAAATCACTCTTCAAATAAGTTAAATTGCGAGAACCATATTTTTATTTTATTTTATTTTTATCGTTTATTTCTATTTTGTTATTTTTAATTTTATTATTTTATTTTATTTTGAATGTGTTAAAATATTTGCAATACATTATATTAGTCTTTTCATTTAATTTTTAGTTTTATTAATTTCGATATTATGTTATATCATCTCTACCCCACACATATATAATCTATCAATTTAAATATATATATATATATATAATTATAATTTTTAGTTTAAAATATTTTTTTTTAATTTATTTTTTTATATTTTCTTAATTACATTTTATATATTTTAAATTTTAATAAAACCCGTAATAATAAATAATTAAATTTATTTTATTTTAATATTATTATTAATATTATAATTTAGTAATTAAATGTGAATGATCCATATAATAACACATTTTTGCTTAATATTTTTAAAATAACATATTATAATAATTAACAATTATATTAACTTATTTGATCATTAATTTAATTAAAAAAATTTTGTAAAGTCAAATTATCTATATATATAGATATATAATTTCTTAATTTAAAATAATGTTTAATAATTAATTTTTAAATATTGGTAATATATATATATGAATGATATATATAATAACACATATTTTTATAAATATTTTTTAAAATAAAATATTATAATAATTAACAATTATATTGATTTATTTTTATAATTAATATAATTTTAAAATAGTTCTAAATTCAACTAATATAAATATATATTTATTTTACTTTTAATTTAAAATATTTTTTAATAATTAATTTTTAAATTCTGTTTAATATATATATATATATATATAGTAACACATATTTTTTTAAATATGTTTAAAATAAAATATTATAGTAATTAACGATTATATTTATTTATTAATATAATTAATATAATTGAAAAATGGTTGTAAGATAGATAGATAGATAGATAGATAGATAGATAGATAGATAGATAGATAGATAGATAGATAGATAGATAGATAGATAGATAGATAGATAGATAGATAGATAGATAGATAGATAGATAGATAGATAGATAGATAGATAGATAGATAGAATGAATTTTTAATAATTAATTTTTAAATATTGTTTAATATATATATGTATTTTATTGTGTTATAATTTTATTAAGTTGGTATATTTATATGTTTTTAACATAATAATATTATTTAAGTATTATTAAAAAAATATTTTTGTATATTGAAGTTAATGTTATGTTTTAAATAAATTAAAAAGTATTATATAGAAAGCTTTTTATAGCTTTGAGATGTAAAATCTCTACTAACAGGGTCAACCACATGAAGGTGAGAGCTTATATGACCTCAAAAATGGTCCATCATTGGCATGGGTCTAACCACTGACGCTCATCCACACAATCCATTGCCAATGAGGCACAATCACTATCATACATGCACACAACAAACATAGGGTGAACACAAACATACATAACTGACAAATATTACACATTGACTCACAAGGTGACATGTTCACACGCTACACTAATTATGAACGTTAGTATTAACATTATTTTGTTGCATGTGCTTAAGATTGAGTATAAATATTATGATGTTGATAATTAAATTTATTTTATACGTTAATTGGTATGATATTAAAATTAGTAAGTATTAATTTCTTTACTCTATTTAAAAAAAATGATTATGGATAACGAAGTTTTAATAATTAATTTTTGGACTAAAATTATAAATTATTAAAATTGATTAATTTTTTTGAAACAAAATTTTATAAAATTTATTTATTGTATTGATTTTATAAATAATTAATTAATATGTGTTATTGCAAATTGATGCTAATCTAAATATTATGTTATCTTTTTTCTTCCTTTTAAGGGTTTTTAACCTTGAGTGTAATGGTATTCATAAATAATTTATAACATGACAATCGCTAATTGAGTTGTACCATGTGGACAAATATTATGTACTTTTTAATGTTAAATTGTAATATGTATATTATTTTTAATTTGAAAATGATAAATTAATATTAATAGTATATAAAATTTTGTTAAAAAATAACCAAAATAGAAAATAAAACAATAATTTTTTTTAAAAAAAATAAAATCAAAATCAAAATTTAAAGTAAAAAACCAAAAATAAAATAAAAAATAAAAAATTAATAACAATAATAAAAACATTTTCATAAATATTCCTACCAATTTATTTACAAGTTAATATTTAAACTAATATATTTGTAATTTAATAATCGAATATTTATATATAGAAATAATTGTAGTAGTCATATAAATAAATAGTCAGAAAATATACTCACACAAATTACACTCATATATCTACAAGTAATAATACATATATAAATATAACAAACAAAGAATCAAACAAACATAAAAGAATATATTGATACACATACAAAGAATACAATTAAACAAGACACATACAAATATATCAAAGAATAGATTCATACACACATACAAAATACTTTCATAGACATACAAATAATACAATGAAACAATACACATACAAATGTAGCAAAGAATACATTCATACATGTAAAGAGTAAGTTCATATTTTCATAGACATACAAAGAATACAATGAAACAATATACATACAAATGTAGAAAAAATAGATTCATACACACATGAAGAATACATTCATACACATCCAAAGAATAAAATTAAATAAGACATACAAATGTAGCAAAGAATAGAATCATACATGTAAAGAATACATTCGTACTTTCATAGACATACAAAGAATACAATGAAACAATACACATACAAATGTAGCAAAGAATAGATTCATACACACATGAGGAATAAATTCATACACATCCAAAGAATACAATTAAATAAGACATACAAATGTAGCAAAAAATAGATTCATACATGTTAAAGAATACATTCATACACATACAAAGAATGCAAGTAAACAAGACACATTCAAATCCAGCAAAGAACATATTCACACACATAAAGAATGTATTCACACACATATAAATGCAACAAAGAATAAATTCATACACATACAGAAAATACAAATAAATAACATACATTATAATCGAAATACATTCGCTCATATATAGATATAATAAAAATAAATTATATTTATTATATATAAATAATAAAAACCAATACACAAACATTTAGATATAATAAATTTATGAAGATAAATAATAAAAATATTTAAATATTTACAAACATTTTAAATAATATATTCCTATTTAATCTAGATTTATACCTATATATATATATATAATTAAAAATAAAATAAAACAAAATAACCAAAAAAATTTGAAATTTTTTTTAAAGAATTTTTATAAATTTAAGTTATAAATGGTATGTAATTTATGTGAATAAGTGTGATTTTGTCATTTCTGTGTATGTAGGAAGTATGTTTAAAACATTGAGAAAATGTTAAATAATTAATGTGAATAAGAGGGATTTTGCCATTTGTGTGTATGTGGTGAAGATGTTTAAAACATTGAAAAAAATGTTAAATAATTTATGTGAATAAATGTTAAATGTTAAATAATTTATTATAATAAAAGAATATATTTGTATGTGAACATATTGAAGTAAATAATTTATGTGAATAAGAGGGATTTTTCCATTTGTGTGTATGTGGTGAAGATGTTTAAAACATTGAAAAAAATGTTAAATAATTTTTGTGAATAAATGTTAAATGTTAAATAATTTATTATAATAAAATAAAGTATTTGTATTTGAGCACATTGAAGTAAATAATTTATTTGAATAAGAGGGATTTTGCCATTTGTGTGTATGTGGTGAATATGTTTAAAACATTGAAAAAAATGTTAAATGATTTATGTGAATAAATGTTAAATGTAAAATAATTTATTATAATAAAATAATATATTTGTATTTGAGCATATTGAAGTTACTATAAACTAAAGATCATGAAAACCATGAGCACAAGGAACACAACTCAAAGGAGGGTTACAATTTAACCTTGCTAAGAGTCTTTTGGAGGGGTTGAATTCCCCTCTCCACAAAAAAATAAAGTCTACTCTTTTTATTAAAGATAGTTTGTGTTCATGTACATTATTTGATGGGCCCATCTAAACAAAAAATATAAATTGTTCTAATTACAACTTTATAAAACATAAAAAATAGATAATGTCTTCCACTCATGAGAAAATTGGAATTCATATATAGATTTTCTGCAACATACAACATCAAAATGATATTGTTAGTATACAAGCTCTTCCTAATAACTTGTAACATAATTAAATGCACAATACATAAAGAAAATCCATTTATATTATCATAAACACATGACAATAGATGAAGGAAAAACCATTAATACAATGTTATCGTGCAAAGCAATACAAGTATGATATAATTTATAGATTTAACATAATAACAATTAAATTTAAGGAAGAAGAAAGATAGCTTGCATAACACTTGTTCAAACATTTGAGAGTGGTTTGACTAAAAAAATGTTTGAAATAATAATTATATAATTTAGTTAGAGTAAATGGAGAAGCTAAGAGTATCATACTCAAGATGAAAGAACATCTAAAAATTGAAGAGAACCTAGCGATGCAAGTTTAGTGTAAAGTGTGAAGTGAAAGTGAGTGGAAAGAGGTGAGCTACAAGGAATATATGTATAAGAAGGAGTTGGTGATTTGAAATGAAGTGTGAGAGGGGTTTGCATTGATGTGTGAAAGTGGTTTAAAGCAAGAACATCTTCCACTAATATATGAATGTGGTGAGTAGAAAAAAATATGGTATGCAATGAAATGAGAAGAAAAATGGTAAACGTTTTCTTGTAATTAATATAAATAATAATTAAATACATAATTTTAAATATGATAATAATTAAGTTCATTATAAACCTCCTAATAAGTCTATTTTAGTATATTATATCAATGCATCCCTGTTGATCCTTCCTATGAGTTATGGTGCACTAAGCTTAATGATGTGAAGGTTGCCGAAACTTTGGTTGAGGAAATGGAAAAATGTAGAAAATCCTTTGGGAAGTCTGAGATTCCAGGTTTTTCTTGGGGTCATCTTAAGAGTCAATTAAAAGGTAAATAAGTTAAATAAGTTGATAAGGATCCTATTAAAAAACTTACACAACTTATTAAAGATATGAAAATTAATCATGCAAATCAAATAAGTGCCCTTCAAAATTGTTTGATCAACATGGAGAGTTATCAAGGAAATAAAGTGAAAAATAATAAAAATAATAATGCATGGCAGAGAAGGGGCCCTCTTAGTGAGAAAAGACTGCCTAATCCACTTGAGTTTGCAAATATTTTTTATCGACCATTACCATATTGTATACCTTGTGATAATTTTCATGATGAGGCCATTTGTGTTATTATAAGAGGGAGTTTGGATAGTGGAAAGGCATGGAAAAGCTACCAGATAAATATCGTTGGTAAAGAACATCAGTTATCTATGGAGGATTGGATGGAAGTTATAGAAAATAGTCATGATGTTGAGACACTTCCATCCTCTTATAGCATTAATAATCTTAATGATGAAAAGGATTTGATTATTGAGTTGCATGGAGAAAAACCTTCTCTGGAACATGTCTTGGAGATTATTAAGGATAAAGGATTAAGTTATGAGTAGAAGAATAAAGAGAAAAAGGCGAATCAAATTACCCCTAGAGTTTCAAGTCCGGTTTGAATATTGAGTTAGGAGGATGAATTAATAATGAAAAAATATTAGTTCTTATCACTGGGATTCTAAAGATTCCATTTCAAAAGTATAAATTTGTGAAGGTTATTGATGCTCCTTGTGTTGAGGTTTCTCCTGAAAAGAGTCATAAGTTTGTCTATCAGGATGCTCTAATATATCTGCAAAATATTGTTAGAGAGGTAAATCCCCTCTGTGGATAGAGGCGATCCCACTAGCCCTAGAGTGGGTCTAGAAACAAAAAAAGCATGCTACGATATCGATTCCTAGTTACAAAAGACAAAGCTATGATAGATGGCCTACCTCAAGTCCTATGCTGCTGTTGTCGAAGAAGAAGTGCTACTTCTCGTTCCTAGCTTGACAGATCACAATCCTTTCGCTCACCGCGTCCGGACACATGTACACATGCAGAGAAGAAACGACGGCATACAACATAATAATTCAAACATGTAACTATCAATCAGTCGGAAAAGATTGAACCCAATTGCATTACACAGATAAGAAATACAACAGTGGAACTAATAACGTAATCGAACATATATTAAAATATGAAAGAATGATTACAACCGAGTTTTGACGTCGCATTCTTCCTTTGGTAGGGCTTTCGGCGGAGCGTGTCTCACAAATCTTGTTGGGAATTTAGACAAGGCTCTCTCTCTTACGGGGTTCTCCTTAGCTTTGCTCTCAATAGTCGCTCAGCTATAGTTTTCTTCCCAAATGTTCAGCTTTGTTTTCAACTATGTTTCAGCTCTGTTTCAGCTATGTTTCAGCTATGTTTTAGGTCTGTTTCAGCTAACATGAAAATGGAGAGGGTAGGATTTTATAGAGGGAGAAGGAGAGGTTAGGATCCCTATAATCATGGGGGAGAGTCCTATCTCTTAGGAAGGTTCCATGAGAGGTGGAAAACCTCTTCCTAAACAGGGAGATTCGAAGCCAAACAACCCAACCTCTTTTTGATGATTCATTCTTGAGATGGTTAAAGGAAACTTCCGCCTCAATTTGTTAAAAAAATTTCAAAACAGGTTGGCGCGAGTGCAACACAGGGATAGAGCACCAACTGGCATGCCCACTAGTGTATATTTTCCCCATTGGCGCGAGGGATGAACTGGCTACTCGCGCCAATACCAAAACATGGGTTTTTGGGGATTTTTTGAGGAAATGTTCTTAAGGAGAATTCTTGCCCTTATGCAGAAGGATGTGATCAAGGTGTTTTCAGGAAATTTTACGAGGGATTGCAGGGACGGTGACAAAATGTTGTGTAACAGATGCCCCCTAAAGCATGGGGTCTGAGAGAGAGGGAGGGGTGAAATGCTTTATGATAATGCGTTCAACTGAAAACATTACTGTCGGAAGAGCTGTGAGTACAAATACAACTGATATCTCTGATACATGATATGTGGTATGGGCACAACCATCCACAATAAAGTGGAAGAAAACTGAGATCCAAGGTATGGACGCAACCATGCAGCAAAATGAGGATCAACAAGTAGACTCAAGTATGGTCGCAGCCATCCAATCAAAAGAGTCATGTAATAAGTCATAACAGTCCACAAATAACCCGCAACCTAGATTTCATCAGACAAAATCCAGGGTCTTACATTCCATCTCGACCCGAACAAAGTACAAGTTTGAGCATGCGAATATGTGAGATGAAGTCAAACATGCAAGAACATCGTCTGATTACCAGCCAGTGATGAAAACTATTAACAGATGCGAGAGAAACCACCAATAATGAGAATAGATCTCAAGGTACAAGAGGTAAAATCCATGAAATTTGAATAGTGATCTGGCATCGAACACCCGTAGAATCATCCGATCAAAGGTCAATAATGAAAACCTTGCATCGAATGCGAATAACCTGCCATCAAGGCATGCAGGCTCCAAGGTACTTGAAGGGAGTCTCTAGATCAATTTCCTGGATAATAAGATGAAGTCGACAGGAAGTGACCTTGATTGAAGGTGGGCCATAATGTTTCCCACATCATTGACACGAGATATAGGAACATAATGTTTGTGAATCAAGACCAACAGAGAATCAGAGGGAGGTTGAAAACTACAGAGGCCAACTTCTCTTGAACATATCGGTGGCACGACACTAAATTTGGCAGTATTTGACATCAAGGAATCTGAGGTCATGGTGACGTGGAAAAGAGCAGATGAGTGGTCAAAAGAGATTACCCAAACCCATGAAGGTAAGAAGATAACGAGATGAGATGTCCCCAACCCAACATGAATGCAGACAAGTGCCATGTTCAAGAGCAACATACTGCCAGTACAACTACGATTTTGGTTCCATTTTCCCTCACCATTTCTAGCGAGTACCCTAATTATTTTTGGAAACAAGCTTGAAGGGGATAGCATGTGCTTGCGATGTAAGTTTTTTTTTCGTACAAATCCAACCTAGTACATTTTACGAACCCTAGGAAGGAGAAACTCGAGTAACTTCATTGCGACGGAGTCCGATGTCATCAGTTTTTAACGAGTTTGACAAAGAAAGAACTCACCATATTTTCATATTTAGAGAGTTTGAAAAGAAGGCAGAAAAGAAAACTCCAGCAGTCCCTTTTTGTAAATAGTCCCTCAGATCCGAAAAGGTAGAAAACTATGTCTGAGAGAACCTCCTAGTCGCGATGGGATAGGGTATTCCTTTTTCGTAAATAATCTATCCCAACCCAAAAAAGGGTTAAACGTATATTGGGTAGATATCTCTTCACAACCAATTTAACGAGCTCAAAACAACAAGTGACTTGATAATCTTTTCAGTTTTAGAGAGTCACAAAAGAGCTGAAAGGTGACTCCTCCTGGAGGAATGAGTGGTATAAAGGGTAGTAACTGGTTCCGATAATGGTGGAACTGCTCAAAACAAGTAAAGGTTAAGAGGCTAGCTAACAAGACCACTCATCGCAGTGGTTCCTCAGGATTGGGTAAAACAATCAAGTGAAGGCGCATGATCGGCCAAGCAGATAATAACTATGGAGTGAGAAGACCAAGGCTCATCTGGCAAAAACAGGCTGATAAAATGGTAATCACAAGAGGTAAAATGGAAATGGTTTCATTTTTACACAATCTTGAAATCAGGAAACTCTGCTTGAAGTTGGTTTCATTTTTACACAAGCTTGAAACAAAGATAAACTATGCTTGAAACCGGTTTCATTTTTACACAAGCTTGAAACGGAAACAAACTATGCTTGAAAAAGTAAGCATGCCCCCAGCATGGTGACTCAATTCGAGGTACATGCCCCCCAAGCTTCAGTCCATATGAACGGTAGATGGAGTGAAGGTTCAAATTAAGAGATCAAGAGAAAGACTCGAATGGGATTTTACAAGATCTAAGCAAAGACTCGAATTGAACAGGGAAGTGTTTCATTGTTTTAATGAGGTTAACACAATAAAAGAACTATCCTTAGAGCTAATTCATTTTTTAATAAGGTTAACATAGAAGATGAACTATCCTTGGCTCCTCATTTCATTTTTAAAGGATCTTGACACAAGAAAAAGAACTCTGCCCCGAACACCTTGTTTCATTTTTTAAGGAGCTTGACACAAGAGAAAGAACTTTGCTCTGACAACCTTGTTTAATTTTTTAGGGAGCTTGACACAAGAAAATGAAATGTGCTCCGATCAGCTTGTTTCATTTTTTAAGGAGCTTGACACAAGAAAACGAACTATGCTCCGACCAACTTTTTTCTTTTTTTAAGGAGCTTGACATAAGAAAAACGAACTTTGCTCTGACGACCTTGTTTCACTTTTTAGGGAGCTTGACACAAGACAAAGAACTCTGCTCCGACAACCTTGTTTAATTTTTAGGGAGCTTGACAAAACAAAAGGCACTTTGCTCCGACAACCTCATCATGTTGAATAAGGAGTCATGGCTTCCAAGAGTTCCACACCGGATGGGAGAACAACATCTTGGAAATCAGGACCCAATGCCCCCAACACACTGTGCACAATGGCAGTATCACTGATGTCTGGCACGAGATATGTAGCCACATAATTAACCTGTGACAGGGAGTATACATCCGGCGGATAAAGACCCAGAATGGAAGATGGTGGACCAGATGTCACGTTAGGACCAAAGAAAAAAAGTTGATCAATGGTCACGATTCGACCATTGTGTGGGAAACAGATCACGCGAAAGAGCAAAGAGACAAGCACTCCCATGACATATGTATAGTTGCGCCCCAGGATTAAATTAAAATCCAAGGGGCCTGGAACAACCATCACGTCTATATAGACAAATTTCCCTCCCAAAGTAACAGGCAACTTCGGAAGGATCCCTAACGGTTGACTAGTTCCTCTATTAAAAGCCAACAGATTTTGGGTAATAGGCATAAGCAGTGGAGAACCAAAAGCTTGCCAAGTAGTTGAAGAAAGAATACTAACAGATGCGCCTTAATCTATAATAGTGTTGGGTACGACTAGATCAAAGGTTTGTACCATTATCTCAAAAGGCACATAAGAAGGAAGGCAGTATCCTGCAAATCGACTCCAATTGAAGGAAGTGACCAAACTACTTGGAGGGGGTACCATCGAACTAAGACAGTCAAGACACGATAACAAGAGTAAAACCACGACAAACATAAAAAAAATTACAACCTATATAACTGATCAAGGAATGCTAGAAATCTCATTATAGATGTAAACAAGAGTGGAAGATAAACATCAGATGCATTTTATTATGATAAAGACAAGGGGAGTTTACAACCAAGCCTTGATGTTGAGGCTCTCCTTTGGCAGGTATGTATCCAAGCACATTTGCAACACCCTCACACACAAAGGCCCAAGATCTCACTATGTTATCAACATACACAAACCATCACACTCTGCACTATTCTCCCAAATCTATGATTACTTCTTCTTTCTATGCTAACTTTTCAACTATCTGTTCAACTAGCACATCAATGGAAGATGGCTATATTTATAGAGGAGAGGAGGAGGTTGGGATCCCTACAATAGTGGAAGGGGGGTCTTATCCCTTGGGAGGTTTCCCCATAAGGTGGAAACAAGAGGCCAAAGGAGGAAGGCCATGGTTATTCAGTCGAACCACTCCCTATGACTCATCCACGAAGTTGTTGTGATCGAAACTTCGCCTCTTTTTTTTTTTTTAACTTTCCATAAATAGATTGGTGCAGGTGCTTAACTGGGATAGAGTGCCAAATGGCGTGGGCTCAGTGTTAATTTTTCTCATTGGCGTGAGGGCATAATGGGCTACCAGCGCCAAGGCAAAAACAAGTGTTTTTAGTGGTATGCTTAGGAAATGGTCAACAGAGGGAACATTTATTTAATCAAAAGGGGTGCAAGGATGTTATTTGCAAGGCATGACACTACTAATTAGACACAGAAATGACCCTCCAATGGGAAAGATGGGGATTGTAGGGACAGTGACAAATTACTGTGTAACAAGTATGGATCCGAATAATAAATATCATCAATTGTTTTTCATTACTTTTATTCTTAATGGTTTTCGATTATATAATTGCATGTTGGATTATGGTATCAACTTGTGTTATGAATAAGAGGGTCATGGAGCAGCTCAATTTAAGAATCTCTAGACCATATTACAACATACGTGCCATGGAATCCAAAAAGATTGAGATTCATGGGTTAATTAAGGATTTGCAAGTTCATTTGTCAGTTTATCCTAATATAATGATTGTGATGGACATTGTTGTAGTTGATGTACCAGATGCTTGTTGTGTGTTTTTATTGAGAAAGTGGGTTTCTAATCTAGGAGGGAGTATTCAAATGAATTGGGCATATGTTACAATTCCTCCTCTTAGAATTAGTGGATTTGTTAGACTTAAGAGAGAGCCTAAAATAATATTCAATGTTGAAGACCCCAAGAGACCCCATAATGAGATTATAATGAAAAAAAATAATATTTGTATCTATGTTATCTTGTCTAACTCCATAGTTCCTTTGGATGAAAAGGTTGATGCTTTGAAGAATCAAGTATGGCATATTCATTTCGATGGTGTGACTTCCAAGCATGGTAAAGGTGTTAGAATTGTGTTGAGGTCTCCCCTCGAATCATATTTTTAGGTTTTCCTATAGATTGGAGTTTAAATATAGAAATAATGTGGCTGATTATGAAGCCCTTTTTTCAAAGGTAAATTTTCATGTAAGAATGATAGACTTAAGAAATATTGAAATGTGGTTTGGGATTCCATGGAGTTGTTTGATGCGTTTAATCTTGAGACCATACCTAGACAAAAGAATAGTCATGCTGATGAGTTTGCAGTTGTTGCATAATTTTTTCAAATGTCTAATGGCATGATAAATGATAAAGTCAATATGGAGGTTATCTTTAGGACTTCGGTCCCTTGGCAGGTGTTTCAAGATGATAGTTAGGAGGTTTTGTAATAGCATTGGTTAAAAATCCATCTAAAAAAATATAAGACCAAGGGCATGGGACACTTATTCCAAGTTGAGTGGTGGGAGAAAACATCCTAGTGGGTGTTCATTTCGGTTTATTATGGCTAAAGGAAATTGGAAAAGACAAAGGTAAAGTATTTGAAAAGGAAAGTGGCATTATTGGCATTTTATTTATGAAAATAATGGAGATTTGGAGAAAATGAAGGTGAAGAGTCATAGGTTGCATGTGAGGAGGAAATTGAAGGAAAATAATGGAAAATGAAGAAAATAGAGGCCTCAATAATAAAAAGGCTTATGAGGATCAGTTGGCAAGATCTTGGATTAAACCTTTTGTCAGTTCTATGGTGGAGCTCTCTTTTATTCTCTCTGTAATCAACAATATACTTAATTAAAAAGTGTTTGTTTAATGGTGGATATTTATATTCCAAGATTTTTTATTTATGTAAATTCCTATGTTACTATGAACATGATCTATTTCCTAAGTTCATTATTACTTCATTGATATTCAACATAATATTGAATGCAAGCATTGTTACTTTTATTATTGTAATTCCAAATTTTAGTGTCCTATAGCCATTAGACGTTTTGTTATGTCCTGCCTAAATTATGTGTTTATATTTAATTTTTAGAACTATTGTATACATTAATGGTATACATTGCAAACATGAAATATTGCAGATATTAAGTTGGTACTGCAATTGAACATTAAGAACAATTGCAGCCAATATGTAGTGTTCCATCATTGAAATTCAGTCTTTACTCAAGAAATTGGCAGGTACTTAAACCATGAAATATTGTAGAGACTAAATCGGTGCATAAATGAAACATTAAAAAAACTTGCAACCAATATGAAGTGTTACATCACTGAAATTATGTTTCTATAATTTTAGTTACATGATTTCATAACAAGTCAACATTAAAGACAGGTTCAAATTTACTTAGGAGTAACGCCTGTATTATAAAATCTAGGAGTAGGTATGAAAAGAACATAGAATCACTTCTGCCAAAGTTGGAAAGGTACAAACAACAAAAAATAAAATGGTTTCCCCATGAAAAGAAATGCCAAGAGGACCCAAAGGTCGGGCTTTTGAATTGGAGTGAAAAATTATTGTGCTAACAGAGATGCTGATTGATCTCATGAATACAGTGGCCAATAGAAAGGAACACTCAACAACCTCTAAGATGTAGGAGAATCCTAACTAGGAGGACACCAAAGATAAGAAACCTAAAACCTCCATTAATGACATGGCTTATTCTTTATCTTCTATTGCACTGTTTAAAGCAATATTGATATACCGACCTATGATGGACATGTTGATGGTAAAAATCTCAACGATTAATTCAGGAAAGTGGAGATATATTTCAGTGTCCAGGGACAAAAAGGTGAGGAAAAAAGTATACTTTGCTAGGATGAAAATAATTAACCATGCATTAGAATGGTGGGAGAGCTATATGGAGTATGAGTCCCTAAAATAGAAAAATAAAGCCCCATTTTCTTCTTGGGAGTTGTTCAAAACACTATTGAAAATCCAGTTTTATCCTATCAACTCTATCAAGAGGAACATATGATTAAATGATAATACCTTACCAAAGTGATCGAAAAAATGGCCAAAACTAAGAAGTAAACCATTATGTTAAGCACGTATTGATAAAACACCAAGGAGGCTTGTTTGGTTGCATCAAAAAGGAATTATCCCTTTTTGAAGGAAATAAAATTAATGATATCTATAAGCAAGAATTTTTTATTGAAGCTACAGACAAGAAACCAACACATAATTGAGTAATAGGAAACACAAAGTAAGGTACCCAACAACATGACAAGCGAAGTATGGAGGGATACTAACAGTGTTGTTGAGTTGAAGGACAATGGTGAGAATCATTACAACTAATGTGGTATAGATTGGTATAGTGAGACAAAATGTCTAAAAATTTCCTTGAAATTGCACCCTAAAAATCAGGAGAAAGCATCAAATAAAGCTCTCACCAATATTTAGGGGAAATAATTAGAATGTGACTCCAATCCAGATTTAAAGGTTTCTTGTATTAGAATATGAAAACCACCAGCTAATGAGAATAAGTTGAAAACATATAATGCCAAGAGAGAGTAGGTGTTCTACATCAAGATAGAAGTCAATGCAATGCTTTCCCAGTGAATTATCATCTCATAGGTGTTGGTGCAAAATTTGAGATTAAATACCGATAAACATCCACAACATTGTCCATTGCAATGGCTTTGCAAGAAAATATAAGTTAAAATTTGGCATATAAGTTCATTTCATTAATAAGGTGAGATGTGATATAGTCTCATTAGATGTCTGCAAGGTATCCCTTTTCAACACTTTTATTGTATCACAATGCCATACACCTCAAATGACTGCATAAATATAGGTTCATTAGAAGATGCAAATCCATTCCAAGTTTATGCCTATAAAGGTAATAAAAAAAAATATCTTTTGCTTCATCCAGTAAAGCCAATATATCAATCAATACAACTACTCAATATTTTCCATGAAGTGTTAAGGCCTACATTTACTTCCTCAACAGTCAAAATACCGTCATTTTCTTGGTCATAAGTGGCCCCAACACCAGTATCTGATGTTACCATACTCAATTCTAGTAGAACACTCAACATAGTTGCTCTTACATTGAACAAGCAAAATGATGATGCTCCCTTGCTACAAATCCTGTTCTGTACAAGAAAAAAACATTTAGGATCATGACGTGCCAAAAAAATATAATCATAGTAAATAATTTTACTTTTAGGTTGTATAATAATGCTTGTATTCATTCCATTATCTAAAATTTTTTAGGGTTGTTGCAATCCTCTTCTTCGAAATGGAGGAGAATGTTAAGAGAAAATAAACAAGAAAAAGCATTGTACTGGGCTCTAATACTTTTGTATGAAGACCTAAATTTGAAGGATTGGTAAAATGTAATAAAAATCCAAGAGTATTCTTTATTTGGGTTCCTTCTCTGACTTTTTAATTTCTTGGTTCTCCTAAAGAAAACAAGTTAACTATTGTACCCAAAGAACTTGATTCCAAAAGTGAATTTTTAATATGACTATCCATTTTTTGGAAGATAACATAGGATTCCTACAGACTGAGCCCTCTCTTCTTCTTTATATGCATTTGACATTATTTCCACCAAATCCTTGATGTGGGTTTCACCTAGAATTCTTGCAAGTTCATATTCTCCCCCATCTTCTACTAGACATGAGAGCATATTCATAACAAATAGACATAAATTAAAATTTGGATCACACATAAGTGTTATAAGTACTTGTATGACTTGTGCATTTCTCACATAAAACATTATCATTGAACTATTATAAGCCATACTCAAAATTATATGAAGAAAATAAACTTTCAAACACGACCTTGCCAGAGATAAAGACTCTAAAATTTCAAAAACCAATGTCCTTAACTCACAGTGGATTTTTATTCATCTAGATTATTCTCTAGCTAAATTAGCTAGGTTCTCATATGCATGCTCTCTTAAGTCAATTTTAAATGATTCCAAAAAAATTAGTTGGAATGGAAGAGAGTTTCATTTTAATTGAGAATTTAAACACAATTTTCCTCCATTCTTGAAAAATGTTGAAGTGTGGAAAGAGGAATAAATAGTGATTCTAGATTATTTTCTGATATCATTAAGAGAAGAGGAGGGATTATGCCTCCATCAATTTCAGAAGATTTCCCACAATCTATGTGCTCTATTTTGAAGAGGTCATTTGCAAGAAATGATTGTATTTGTAGAGGTCCTTGGACAAGTTGGTGGACCAAGTGGTCATAATAATGGTTTTTTGCCATTTGTATGATACTGGAATCCACCCTTGACCTTTTCTCTCTCAAAGGAATATCTATCTCTAGATTACTGTGTCCTAGTTTAGAAATTTAGGGATCTTCTCCTATTGTTTAGACAGAATTGTGGGGCCACAAAATAGGTCAATCTGTCGAGTGTTTCTATAGACTCTCGTTGTTCATTCATATGCACGATTTTCATGTGTCCAAAAAGAATAAAAAAGAGCACACTTTGCTACCACCTGATGGTCATTCTATGCCACAATAAAAATAGAATTTATCTGTCCCCTCGAAATTTATGTTACTATGCTAAAGCCAAATCAAGAAACAACATAATTTCACTGTCTTTTAGATAATTTCTTGTGCCCAAGCAGAGTGAAAAGATAGAAAATGTATCAACTAGGGTGGAATATTTCACCACCTTTACTCTTATTTGTTGTGTAACACCACTTGAACTAGCATCATTATGATGTTGTTACTGCATTTCTATTTGAAACAAAAGAAAATTCATAAATATCTCTCAAATGATGGCAGAATCTTTCCCTATATTGATTGTAATATTTTTTGATAAATTATCTTCTTTAGTTTACCCATTTTGGAATGCTCTCCACAGCCACGGAAGAGCCCTAGTGGCTTAGCTATGAAGTTCCCAACCTTCTTTTTCACTCCATCAATAATTTCCCACATGTACTTCTCCTTGTGTTGTTGCTTGTTTTAGTTCACAACTTCTTTTTCTTTGTGCTTATTTTTTTCTTCTTCTTTTTATCTCCAATATTTCATTCGTAAATTGGGGTAAAATCACAGAGCTCAAACTTTTTAATGACATGGTTAGTCCCAAGAAATTGCTTCCAAACATGCCATAAAATATCTAGAAATTTTGGCATTTTAGCATAATTTGTATCCTTCATGACTACAAACACAAAGCCAATGTACTCTTCTCCAGGAGTAAGAACAAATGGATTTCCATTTTCAAGCATCTCCACTCCATGAGCTTGGTAAGGAGGAGGGAAAATTACTCCATTCTACTCTAATGTCTCCCACTTAACCTCTTCCTTGACAACTGTTTTAAGTGTAGGATTTGTTGATGGAGCTTTCGGAATTGGTGCTTTTGGTGGAAATGGCCAAATATTATCTATTATATTAGGTCAATGATGATAATAGAAAAACCAATATAGCCACATTGCAAACATAGAGGAAATTTCATTGACGGATTGTGACGGATGACATTACACAATTGGATGAGACAATTATGGAATGGATTGGATTAGAATAACAAGAAATTCTGGAAATTGTGTTGAATTGGAAACATTGTTTTGGCAAAGGAAAAATCTACAATTCTCATTTATGGAAGTTTGAATCTTATAGTTTCTTACTGTGAAAATACCAATTGTTTATTTATTGTATTGTAGGTTGTGAATGAGAAAATACATACTAATGAAAATATTAAGTTCATACCAAATACAAAAGATAATTCACACAAGAGGACAACCCCATATTGTTTCTAGGCTCATAAATCTAGACCCTTTCTAGAATTTGCATTGATTTGGTTTAACTAAAAGCACACATTTTCAAATGTCATGAGGGCAGTCTACACATTTTTTTCCCAATCTAATACTAATAGTTTTAGATTAATTTTTGTATATTTTATTGTCTATGAAGTTGTTATATTTGGGAATGAAAAACTCTCTTGTTCTAATTTGGTTTGCCAAGGTTTATTCCTCTTTTCAAGTTTTTTTTAGGCTTCGGTTATAAATAAGTTCTGCAAAGTTATTCTTCAGCAAGTCACCTGACTTTGATAGTGATATGTAAAAATTATGAGAATGATTTAAATAGATCTCGCGTACTTACTTCACTTGAGAATGAATAACGATAATGCACATTTTAGTAATTACATTAATATCCTAGTCCTTTAGTCTAGATATATTATATGACTAATGATATTATTTGATGTACATAACACTGTTACACATGTTTGCACAACTTTATTTCCATATATCTTGTTGATTGTAACTATTAAATTTTTGGTTTTACAAATGAATGATTTCTTGGGCAAGGCATCCATGTTTCCTTTTAATTTCATGGTTTAAAAGTATCATGCATAGAAAAAGACACAATCAATTATTTTGTGTGTTATTTTTTAGTTTATAGAAAATCTAAAATATGATGAAATAAAATTGAATGATGACAGAGGGATTATTTCAAGAGAATAGTAAAAATTTCAATCCTACATAAGAACAAGAATGAGTTTTAATATGCATTCCAATCCTCGTGTTTCCCCCACCATAAGTAATTTGTAAGGACAATTTTTTTTTTCAAGTCAAAGAAATTATAATTTGGGTTAGAAGAAATCAAATTTCCTAATATTTCCTCTACTATATATTAAGGATGGAAAATGAAATCATGAAAAACACTCGGACTCCAACTGTAGGATAACATTGTGCAGACTGCAATATTGTTTCCACATATTCATTCTAGTTTCAATTTACAATTTTTTTGTATTTTACCCTTTTGTTTTGTATTTGACTTATATAGTGGAGAAACAAAGTTCTTGATGTTTTGTATGGTTTCAAAATGTTTCAAATTGTTCAATTGGTTTCCAGTATTAAGTGCATCCTTGATTTTTGCTTTGGGTGTTGTAGTTGACACTTTCCCTCTCAATGCTACTCCTTCCTATGCTACTTTCTTACGTTGTTTCCTTTGCAACATTTGGTGCAATCGCTAGTTTATACATTATGTTACAACATCTCTACCATATTAGGTTGGTTATATATAACCAACCTAAATTTCATCCTAATATTTGATCTACCAAGCTTTAGATACATCAAATATCTTAAGATCGAAGTCTCTTTTAGAGTGAAAAGAGGTTTGATCTCTCTGGAGGATTTGTAGTTATTGAGTTAAAATGGATTTAGACTCCTTTAATTTCACTCTTGAAATAGAAAATATTCCACATGAATTGGTTCTCAATACCATATTTTTATTACTATTTTATTTTTATTTTGTTATTTTTCCTTTCATTTTTCATTTTTTTTTCTTAACTCAGTTAAAATGTTTATATTACGTTATATTTTTATTTTATTTATTTATTTAGACATTATGTTACAACATTTCTACAAACCCAGATTTCATCTTAATACTGGATATATCAATCACCTAGACTAATCAAATCTCTTGAGATGAAATATTTCATCTTAATACGAATATATCAAGCACCTAGGTGAATCAAATCTCTTGGGATGAAAACCTCTTTTAGAATGAAAAGAGATTTGATTTTTCTCGATGTGTTGTAGTTCCAGAGTTAAAATTACCCTTCAAATAAGCTATATTCCACATGAAATGGTTCCAATACCATCTTTTTTATGTTATTTTTACTTTCATTATTTTATTTTATTTTGAATTTGTTAAAATGTTTTCATTACATTATATTAGTCTTTTCATTTAATTTACTTATTTGGATATTATGTTACATCATCTCTACCTCATTCACATATAATCTATCAATTTAAATATATATAGATATAGATAATTATAGTTTTTGGTTTAAAATATTATTTTTAATTTAATTTTTATATTTTCTTAATTACATTTTATATTTTTTAAATTTTAATAAAACCCATAATAATAAATATTCAAATTTATTTTATTTTAATATTATTATGATTTAGTAATTAAATGTGAATGATACATATGATAACACATATTTTGTGTAAATATTATTATAATAATTAACAATTATATTCATTTATTTTTATAATTAATATAAATGAAAAGTGGTTGTAAACTCAACTAATGTAAATATATATATTTATATGTTTTTAAAATAATAATATTATTTAAATATTATTAAAAAAAATATTTCAATATATTGAAGTTCATGTTATGTTTTAAATAAATAAAAATCACTATATAGAAAGCTCTTCTTGGATTTGAGATGTAAAATATCTATTTGTGAAGGTGAGAGATTATATGACCCCAAAAATGGTCTATTATTGGCATGGGACTAACCATTGATGCTCACCCACACAATTCATTGCCAAAGAGGCACAATCACTAGCATACATGCACACAACAAACATAGGGTGAACACAAACATACATAACCCACAAACATTACACATTGACTCAGAAAGTGACATGTTCACATACTACATTTACTATGAACTTTAGTATTAACATTATTTTGTTGCATGTGCTTAAGATTGAGTATAAATATTATGATGTTGATAGTTAAATTTATCTTATAAGTTAACTGGTATGATATTAAAATTAGTAAGTATTAATTTCTTTACTATATTAAAAAAAAATTATTATGGTTAACAAAGTTTTAGAGACTAAAATTATAAATTATTAAAATTTATTAATTTTTTTGAAATAAAGTTTTATAAAATTTATTTAGTATATCAATTTTAGTATAAATAAATAATTAACATATGTTATTGCAAATTGATACTATTCTAAATATTATGTTATTTTTTTTCTTCTTTTTAAGGGATTTGAACCTTGAGTGTAATGGTTTTTGCATAAATACTTTATAACATGACAATAGTTAATTGAATTGTAGCTTGGACTAATATTATGTAATTTTTAATGTTATTATAATATGTATATTATTTTTAATTTTAAAATGATAAATTAATATTATAATATATAAAATTCTGTTTGAAAAAAATAAAAATAAAATAAAAATAAATAAAAAAATATTAATTAAAAAACAAAATCAAAATTTAAACCAAAAAAACCCCACACACATATATCTTATTATTATTATTTTTTTTTAAATTTTAATAAAACCCATAATAATAATTATTTAAGTTTATTTAAGTTTAATATTATTATGATTTAGTAATTAAATGTGAATGATACATATAATAACACATCATTTTTATAAATATTTTTTAAAATAAAATATTATAATAATAAACAATTATATTGATTTATTTTTATAATTAATATAATTGAAAAATGGTTATAAAGTTAATATATTTATTTTATTTTTAATTTAAAATAATATTTAATAATTAACCATTATATTGATTTATTTTTATAACTAATATAATTCAAAAATGGTTGTAAAGTTTATATATATATATATATATATATAATTGTGTCATAATTTTATTAAATTGGTATATTTTTATTGTTTTAACATAATAATATTATTTAAATATTATTAAAAAAATATTTTAATATATTGAAGTTAATGTTATGTTTTAAATAAATTAAGAATAATTATATAGAAAGCGCTTTTTGATTTTGAGATGTAAAATCTCTACTAATAGGGTCGATCACGTGAAGGTGAGAGCTTATATGACTCCAAAAATGGTCCATCATTGGCATGGGACTAACCACTATCGCTCACCCACACAATCCATTTCCAATGAGGCACAATCACTAGCATACATGCACACAACAAACATAGGGTGAACACAAACATTACGCCTTGACTCACAAGGTGAGATGTTCACATACTAAATTTACTATGAACTTTGGTATTAACATTATTTTGTTGCATGTGATTAAGATTGAGTATAAATATTATGATGTTGATAATTAAATTTATTTTATAGGTTAATTGGTATGATATTAAAATTAGTAAGTATTAATTTCTTGACTATATTTTTAAAAAATGATTATGGTTAACAAAGTTTTAGATAAACATCTTTTCCACTAAAATTATAAATTATTAGAATTAATAAAAAATTTTGAAATAAAATTTATAATTTTTATTTTTTTAATTGTATTGATTTTAGTATAAATAAATAATTAATGTGTTATTGCAAATTGATGCTATTATAAATATTATGATATTGTTTTTCTTCTCTTTAAGGGATTTGAACCTTGAGTGTAATGGTTTTTGCATAAATACTTTATAACATGACAATTGTTAATTGAGTTGTAGTGTGAACTAATATTATGTACTTTTAATGTTATTGTAATATATATATTATTTTTAATTTTAAAATGATAAATTAATATTATAGTATATAAAATTCTGTTAAAAAAAAAAAAAAAATTAATTAATAAATAAAATCAAAATCAAAATTAAACTAGAAAACCCAAAATAAAAATAAAAATAGAAACTAAAAAATTAATATAATAATAACAACATTTTCATAAATATTACTACCAAGTCAGCAACTATATTTTGTTTTCCAGGTCGATCTAAAATAGTGCTATTAAATTCCTATAGTAATAATAACCATCTTGTGAATATGCCATTGGTAATTGGTTTATGCATTAGATATCTAATTGCAGAATGGTCTGTATGAATGAAAGTTTCATAGCCAATGATGTAATGTATGAATTTGGTACTGAAATGGACAACAACTAAAAAATCCTTTTTAGTAACAGTACAATTTAACTTTGCAGGAGTCAAATTTTTACTTGTATAGTAAATAGCATAAGGAGTCAAGTCTTTTTGTCCTAATACAACTCTCATAGCTATATTTGAAGCATCAATTGAAATGTGGAAAGGAAATTTCCATTTTTGTCCTCTCAGAATGGGTGCTTCAAAAATCTTCTCTTTCAAAGTTTCAAAGGCTTTTTGGCAATCGAGATTCAACTAAATTCACAATATTTTGTAAGCAATTTGAAGGGTGGAGATGCAATTTTTGTGAAGTTTTCTATAAATATTCTATAGTGCCCAGTGAAACCAAGAAAACGTCAAACATCTCTTTGACATATTGGAACTGCTAATTTATAAATAACTTCTGCTTTAAATGATTCCACCTTAATTCCATTTCCTGAAATGTGGTGTCCTAAAACAATCCCCTCAGTAAACATCATAAAACATTTTTCAAGACTTAGTGAGATATTTTCTTCCTTACATGTTATGAGAACTTTTCCCAAATTGTTAAGAGCTTCTTCAAAAGAATTTCCATATACTGTAAAATCATCCATCTATACTTCCACACAATAATGAATTAGATCAGAGAAAATAACCAATATTTCCCTTTGGAATGTTGTTGGTGCATTACATAATCCAAAAGGAAGTACTCGGTAAACATAAGTTCCCCATGGACAGGTAAATGTGGTTTTGTCTTGATCTTGTGGTCCAACCTAAATTTGGTTATACCCACTAAAACCATCCAAGAATGAGAAATATTTCTTCCATGCTAATGTATCTAAGAATTGATCTATGAAAGGAAGTGGAAAATGATCTTTCAAAGTGGCCTTATTCAGCTCCCTATAATCAATACAAACTCTCCATTTTCCATTATTTTTAGGAACAATTACTAAAGGTGAAACCCACTGACTTTCTGATAGTGGATAAATGAAATTTGAATTCAATAGTTTTTGTAGTTCCTACTTAACAATTTCCCTTAAGTTTGGATTCATTCTTCTTTGAGGTTATCATATTAGTTTGGGATTTTCTTCAATATATATGTGATACATGAAGTTTCAAGATTAATTCCTTTCATGTCAATTTATTCCCATGCATATGCAGAAGAGTATTTTTGTAATATTTATATTAATTTCTTCCTTTGAAATTCTTCCCGATTTTTATTTACATTTAAATTTTTTCCTGGAAACATTTCTATTGAAGAATTTCCAAATTCTTCCATAGAATATAAAGGCATTTGTCTGGATGATAGATATTCAATGTTGCATTGTTCTTGAAAATTTTGACTAATCTCATAGTATGAAGATGATTCATTATTTTCTATTGAATTTAAAGTTTGATCTTCTTCACTAACTTGTGAGATAGTAAAAATAGGATGTATATCATTATCATCATCTCTCCATTCTTCATTTTCTACATCTATCATTTTTTTTGCAGGTGGATACAACGTGAATTTCTTTGTTGGGCTTCCATCAGAGATAAACATGTCACCAGATCCATAACTGGTAAAAGCATCGGTTGTAGCTAACCAAGGTCTCCCTAAGATTAATGGATGTCCCCCTAAGTTATTATTAGGTGTTAATATCATAAAATCAGTTGCATATTCCTAATAATCTAAGGATACATAAATGTCCTCTAACACACCATCAGGTTTAATTACAGATCTATTTGCTAGTTGTAACAATGTTGGTGTATATTGGAGATTAGGAAGTTTTAGTCAATCCATAGTTTGTTTACTCATGATGTTTATTGCCGCTCCTATATCAATCAATGTGTTTGGTATTTCAATACCATTGATGTGTGTTTTCACAATGGGAATTCCTAGATCCAGATATTTTAGAATCATTGTTTTTCCCATCATGATATCTGCATTTTTTCAAACTAAATAAATTCTTTTGACTTCTTTTATTTTTCTTCCTGATTTTTTAATACTTAACTCCCTAATTATCTTTGCAAAATTTGAATTTCTTTGATAGCTTGTAGCAGAGGGATTTTTATCCAAACATTCTTCAACTCATCTAACATATCATAATCAGGCATCATGATCTGTTTTTCTGTAACACCCCCAAGTTCTATGCTTTTCAAATGAGACATTTGAACATAAATCCAAAGGGGAGTGGACCCCAATGAATGATTATTGTGTGGATGTGGTTAAATATTTATTTATGAAAAATAAATAAAATATTGTGTATGCACTATGACCAGATGAGAAAGTGAGATCACATGCCTAATCCATGAGGTGATGGAAAAGGGAAAAAGACTTTCCCCAAAATCTTTCAAAAATCCTTGAAAGAAATTATTTCTAATTTAGATTTTTGAGGAAAATCTAAATTTCCCCAATGAAGAGGAGAAGTTGGGAAAGAGGTGAGAAAGCCGTAGTGTTGAGAAAAGCTTAAAGCAGCTTTAAAGAGTCCCAAAATGGGTGTTTAGGGCTAAACAAAGGAATAAAAGCATCCCGAAATTCCGGACGCTTAATCGGGAAATGATTTGGGACCGAAAGTATAGCTTAAATAAGCTACCTGCAACGGACTGAGGTTAGTCTGCTCTTAGAGGATCTCACCACGGGGTGGTGATTCTTGGAGATAAACGAACTCCTAAGGTTGGGAGGATCTGGTCGATATAGAGGTGTATGCACAAATTTGGAGATTGTAGTTCCATTTGGCTAATATCCCTGTTTTATGAATTTTGATGTTATGTTTCATTATGCAATTTATGAATTGTGATGTTATGGTTCATTATGCAATTTATGAATTGTTATGTTATGGTGCATTATGCAAATGTTAGATTGATTAATGGTTCAGTAACTTATGTAATTGCAAACTAAAGCCATTGATAGCAGAGACAAATGGTTGGGTGTAGGGATGAGTACCTTGTAGTAATGAGGTTAGAGATGATAGAGCAATTGAACAGCCAATCTAATAACTATGTATAGGTATAGCTTGCTATCTTTTAAAGGAATATTTAATTTCTGTGTGTATAAACAGAAAATGTTAACAAAACAGTACCCATGAACAACAAGTACCAAACAACTAAACCTATCATAACAATACTGATGGCACAGAATTCCCTGTAACCAATAACAGAAAGTAGGAAACAACAACCCTGTGATAGCAGTATGGGGTTCAGTATGTCAGCTGTGTTACAATGGAAAGAATTGTAAAATTTAGAATTTAAAGTATTCTATTAAATGTAAGTGTAAGCATATGAAAGCAGAAGTTGAATCCTAACTAAGAATGAAGATCTAACACTAGGGATTCTAAACTATCCAGTTCAGTATTCTCTACCTCCATTTAATTTAAGCAAGAGGATCTGTTTCCTAGTTTTCCCATGGAATAGTTGAATCTGTACCAGAGTGTCACACATGTTGAATGTTTGTAACAGTAAAATAAGGGGGGAATCCTATTGAACAATCGATTGTGTGATAAAAGTTTGTGTGAGGGAAGATTTTAAGCATATGTAAAAATACAATGAACAGAGCATCTGTTTACCGTCCATATAAACTGCTGGGAAAGTAGTTGGAGCAATGGAGGTTAACTGAGTATAGATAGATGTATGCGAGGAGGCATACATCTATACCTCGATGCTGCAACTTTAAAATGTTGAAAATTTTATAAGGCCTGCAAACTGGAAAGTTGAGGAAGGGCTTAGCAATCATCTAGAGTTGGACAAAACTCTGAAAAAGAAAAACCTGAGAAATACAAAGTAATATATATATAGATATATAAGTCTACTAGATGGACTGAGAATAGGGGAGGTCAAGCCCAAAAATTATCATGGAAATTCTTATATTCCATGGCTGTCTATAAGTACTGAAAATAATTTAAATCCTGGATAACAGTCTGAACTTGTAAGTGATTCAGTATAAAAACTATCAATGTTATCTGGCGCATAAAGCGGAGAATATCTGAGTTATGTTATAGGTGTAGAAAGCTGGGTCTGGGAGACGTGACAAATGGTATCGGAGCCAAAGTTCAAAAATTGGGCAAGATATGTGCTCACAAAGAAATGGTTAACTGTTATAAATTTTATGAATATTAAAAATATTTCTTCAAGTATACAAATATCTTGTATACTTTCAGGTATACATGTAACAGATTGTGATGAAGTAGAAACATTGATATGGGAGTAATATGAGGAAGCTCATATACTAGAATGGTTAAACCTATAATAGGTTTAAAACTGGAAACCGATATCTCTTAGAAAAATATTATTTCTATGTAAAATAATAGAGTATGATTATTTCTTCACTCGGACTATATATCCATGATGAAAAATAAAAATAAAAATAAATCTGTAAGTTTATAATGACATATTTAGCTATTGTCCTACTATCATCGTTATGTAAAAGAAATTTCAGTGTTCATAAAGTTAAGATACTGAAACCATCTTAATACAGTAGAAAAGATCAATGCGGAAGTTAATGGAGAGGAAAGGGGAAAATGGTACTACCATGAACATGCAGATGTCGAGCAAAGACTACAAGGAGTATAGAAGGATGATTTCCATTCTTAAAACTGCTAAACTAAGTGTTCCTTACTGTGATGAAAAACAAGAGAAAAATGAATTTATATTTATTCCCTAGATACATAGGTTTAGGGAACTTCTAGAGATAAGAGTAAAGGTTGTTCTGTGGTGGGAGGTTGGTCTACTGCATGAATGGGATGATGCTCTTCTATTTAAATTAGTATAAAGTGGCTACATACAAAATTTAATGAAAGGGTATGATTGATTTAGTACTACATTTAACTAAATCTATCCTTAGGTATTCACCTTCCAGATTCTGTTTAGTTGTAGACCAGAAATCTATAGAGTAGAAACTCCAGAAACTCTAAACCAAAATCGATTTAAATCTGAAGTTACTTAGCCTCTACAGATGATTAATTATTATTCTGTTTCTTGTAGACACAAATGTGATATTATATGCTTATGTGTATACTAGAGAAAACATTATAGCAGTACTAAAGTTACATGGTATAAATACAAACTGCTGAAAGTGAATACAGTAAATTTTGATATTCGAAATTATGCTAGAAAAAGAAAAATTCTATTTTGTATGAGCATTATAACATTTACAAGGGTATAGAGTGCCTCTCTAAATCTATGATTGCTTCTTGAAAACCAGTATCATAGAAAAATTACTTGACTTATAGTTAAGGTCCTCTAGTCAAGTACTTTGAAATGCATATAGGTACACCTCAAAAGAAAAATAGAATTTAAGAGAAAGTACTCTAGACATGTATTTTAAATTCTTATTAAACCCTCAAGTAAATCTACACTATAGAAGAGTGATATCCCTCTTGACAATTATAGAGAAATTTATATTTTAACTTTATCTCTAACCCTTCAAAGTAAACATTAGGCAATGGAGATTATCAATGCTTAAGATATACTATCACTTGAACTATTGACTACTTATATATATATACGCTAAACAAAAACAAAAAAATATATATATATTTACTAAGGGTCGAATACTATACAACTAGGTCCTTGTTAGGCATCAGCTACAAAGGAGCCACATATGTGTATATACCTAAATTTTATAAGATCATAAGGGCGATATAAATGAAAATTCTACATTTATACGATACATGTTAAAAAGGAAACATATAAACCATATGAAACATATGAAACAATGAGATCTATATGCCCAAGGTAGATACGAATACGATGACACATATAAACCATATATGTGAATAGAATAAACCATGAATAGTAATTTTATATATACGAACTGTACATGGCAAAAAGGAATTGTTTATATGAATCGGTTCTGTTTAAAATGAGTTACATACAGTTACGGCCAAGGAAAATTCCGCGTTAGTCAAACTATAGTAGAATATTACCAAACCTCACTACGGAAATGCCGAGAGCCGGTATTCATCTATGCAGATCGACGATAGCCGGTATAATAAGATCGATATATATACATATACCTAACTCAAAAAAAAAAAAAAAATGGGAAAAACAAAATATGGCGAACCTTCGACGCTTAGGTAAGGTTGATTTTATACCTGTAAGAACCATTTACGCGCAGGCGGAGCCTCTCAGGAGGCGAGAGCGTGGTAGTTTAACTCTGCCTGTATAAATATAAAACAATTTTGGTGACGGGGCCCTATAAGGCCGAATAGAGCAAAACAAAATTAAATCGTTATTCATTACATTAATGGGAGATAAGGGATTTTAATGGGAGACTGCCGAAGGGTCGGCTAACACAGGAGAAAAATAAAATGACAGCATTATTTAAGCTGAGTTGTAGATCCAACTCAGTGAATCGCTAAAAACGTAAGACGGTTCTTACTGTATGACCTCTTAGGGTCGAGTAGAGCCAACTAAATGAAATCGTTGTATTCCCGCAGTGATATCATGTGAATGATCATCACTGGGTAAGCGCCAGAGGATTGGCCAATGCCAAATGAAAGAAAACGATAATCATTTAGTTCCATGACAGAGAACCGGTCAGCTCATCTCTGTGGAGGTGATATGGGTGACTTCTCGTCCCCCTCCTGTGTGGACATGAAAGTCAGAAAAAAATATATAGTAGATGTATTTAAAAAGGAATTACCAATAAGAACGAAAATAAAATGCAATGCCAACCAGTTCGAATAGAATTGCTGGGTCATTAACCTGGTGTACGCACTGAACCGCAACATGCATGGTAACAGTGAGGAGAGTTTAAAATATAACCAGTGCGCGTATCATAAACATAAACGCTGGAAGAACGAGAAAACTGTGAGACACAGCGACATGAATTACATGAGTGGGTTACCAGCGTAAGACGAGGGAAGCTTGGGAACAAGCAGGTTTCTTGCACCAGCAGAGGACATAAAACACGCGGAACCAGAGGTTCTCCTACACAAATGAAAAAACGCATGCATCCTGGTTCTACCATTCCACAGAGAGAAGTGGGAAGGGCACACCTGAAATGAAATAATAATGAACAAAGGGGGGATTTAAAAGGTGAACCAAAAACCCTAACCCTAAAATTACCGTATCCCTCACAAAAGAGCGTTACAGGGTTGGCGTACTGATCACGGCTTCAACCCTAATCCGCGTCGACCTCTGGTAGCGCAGAATTCGTCGCAGGGTTTTAGAGGTTAGGTGGAGTAGGTAAGACCCTTAAGACTCATGGATTATCTGCAACGCTAATTCCATGCATTGAGCCGGCGGGAGGTCTGCACGACTGTGCGTTCGTCCTGCTGCAGTGACCTTTACTGAAGGCACGTAGAGCTTGAAGCACAGAGGAAGGAAGAAGATGCAGACCGCAGTCACCTCCGGTGCACGACCTGCACACTCCAGCATATAATCGACCTTCTCAAATTAGTACGTGGCGAAAAGATGTGAAATCGTATGTCTGGCGGTCACACACAAAATGTTTTGGGAAAAATAGCAGAGGTAGTTCACATCACTGGTATTTGCACTGTTGTGGCGGAGGTAAATTAGTAACCGGTAGTATGCCCACGGAAAAAAAAAAAACAACCAGGAACGCAGGTACACGCCACCGTAGCGTATCGTGTAAGTTTCCTCTAATGATTTCATACGCCCGAGCCAGTTCTCATTTCCCATTTGATCTCCACGTGGATGGCGTAACCCATAATATATAAACCCTAATATATAAGTTGTAAGAGAATAACATCATGTTATGGTTATGTGGCTTTAAAAAGAACCAAAATGAATGATGTGAATCTTACATAGTGTGACGGGTTGGAAAGAAAAACGTATAAAACGAAATGATTTTAATGGTTGGGATAATAACCACATTTATATATATATATATATACATACGGGTACGACGTATAAACCTTTATGAGCGGGAACAATGGTATACTTTAGATTTGTATGGGGCGAATAATAAATACCTATTTAATTATATATATATATATTTATGTATATATATATAATTAAACATATATGTATAGGTTGGAGTTAATAAAGTGATATGTGAGATTATAGGTAGAATAACAAACACATATTCATTTATATATATATATATATATATATATATATATAACATAGAGATCTATGTTAGATTGGAAGCAAGTTGCATTTTAGATTTATATGGTTAGGGTATTGAATATCTATATATATATAAACATATATATATTGGATTAATAACGTGGCACTTTATTGGTGTTTATCATATTGCACTTTAGGTGAAACTAATAAGTAAAGAGTGTGAACTTCGGTACTGAAAGTCACCATAGGTGTAAATTATATTTAAACTAGAAACAGAAAGTTTGCTAAGTGGAACTGGAATACGTGGTCTTGGAAAAAAAAAAATTTGGGAGGTGTTACAAAATTTTTAATTAAGTGGACTAATAATTTCCCATAATTGGTTGGAGTGAGTAGGACAACACTCATATATATATATATATATATATATATATATATATATAGGTATAAAATTGGATTAAAATTCAAGATGTGTAAGTGGTATTATCACACATAGAGATCAAAGTGGATACAGTACTTTGGGATCCTGAGAAAAAAAAATTTGGGAGGTGTGATATATGCTCCTAATATGTTATATAGTACTATGTGTTACCCTAGTTATTGGAACAAAAGGAAAAGGAAAGTTATATTGGAATATATAGAGAAAGGTGTATAATAGAAAAAGGACAATTTATATTTAATAGAGGTATGTTAAATATAAGTTGTAAATTCTTAATTAACTAGTAAATATATATATATATATATATATATATATATATAATAGTAATAATTATCATGAGAAATGATAGATTAGAAGGAAACAAATTGCACGTGGGACATAAGTTAAATCTACAATTAACATTATAAATATAGGTGATCTTGTTATATGTTATAATGTTAACTTTGATGAGTTTTATGAATATAATACCTTCATACATGATAATTTAGTTCGGTTAGAAAAATTCCAACTTATACCCACGGGATTAAGGGAGAAGAAAAAAATTCACTAGGGAATATTAAAAGTGAATTTACCTTAAAAGTTGCAAGTAAAGTGGAAGGACACTATTGTGGTAGATTAAGTGGAAAAAGTATAATGTGGAAAAATTACCAAGATGAGGTTCAAGACAAGTATATTTAAGTCATGACTAAAATATTTTGTGATAAACATATTTTAGCTCATATACATGGAAAATAATGAAGTGGTAAACTTAAGTATGAGTTATAAACCCAGTAAATAATTGGTTCGATAGTTGTGGAACATTGCATATTAAATAATGTAATGCAGATCCCTTACATTGAGTTATGAATGAATGAATGAAGGGATAAATCAAATTTTCCCAGGTGAGTTAGCTAGGGTAGAATTGAAAACCTACCATTGTTTTTTTTTATACATGGGAGAATGATTATGAAAATGAGCATGCATGGATAAAAATCCAATGGAACATAATTAATTTCCTCAAATTATCATTGGAATATGTACAACATGGAAAAAAAAAAAAAACATTCATGTGCGAAGTAAGAATTGAATTATATGAGTTATTACTAATTAAATTGATTGACTAACAAAAGAAAACAATGAGAAGATGCTGGAAGTACAGCTATGAAATGAGAAAGGGTAAGCATAATCATGCATATGATACAATTGTTTTCTTTCATTTATGAGTACTAATGAAAAGTTGTAAAATTGTTTAGTCAAGTGTGTAACAGGAAAGTGTACACTCTGGAACCAAGGAGAAAAAAAAAAAAGGGGTGAAGATAAATCACCTAGAAACTCAAGAAAAGTTGAACTGGACCAAGTTGCGTGAGGAAAGAATCTCACTAAAAAATACAAGAAAGGATAAGTAGTGTACTAAAAGTGCACTAAACTATTATGAACCTGAACGGTTTGACTAATAACTGAATTTCTTAAGTTATTGAAATGCAGAATGTTGTTGTGGATTATAAATTGTATGTACCTGATATTACTTACATTGGTATGAATTTTGGACAGAGAAACCAGAATAAAAGATCTTCCATACATACTTCTTGCAAACAAGTAGGAAGAAAACCAACTGCATAAGGCATCAGTAAATAGAGTGGAAGCAGGAGAGTACTCTGCTGGAAACTAATCAAGGACGAAGAAGAAATTTTTGTCAAAGTTGAAAAATCAACATTAAAAGTGTAACACCGCGGAAGGTGTTGGAAAGGGGGGGAAACTAATGGCTTATAAATTAGCCCTACCATTGCTTATTAAATTTCCTGATATGTTTCATCTCTCCTTGTTGAAAAAAAAAAAAAATTTAATTTTTGTACATGATGCTTCTCACATGATTGATTGGAATGTGGTCCAGGTGGAATGAGAAGAAGAATTTCCTTCCAGAGTCGCTTCAACGATGAAAGCGGGAAGAAATTGAATTGCGAAATCGAACAGTAGCTAGAGTAAAGGTGCAGTGGAGCACTTTACTGCTAAAAAGCTACATGGAACAGAGAAGCTAAGATGATGGAACAACATTCGTAATTATGTTCAAAATAAACTAAGTAGATAGTTGTCAACACCGAGGACGGTGTTTATTTTCAGAGGGGGAATATGTAACACCCCCAAGTTCTATGCTTTTCAAATGAGACATTTGAACATAAATCCAAAGGGGAGTGGACCCCAATGGATAATTATTGTGTGGATGTGGTTAACTATTTATTTATGAAAAATAAATAAAATTTTGTGTATGCACTATGACCAGATGAGAAAGTGAGATCACATGCCTAATCCATGAGGTGATGGAAAAGGAAAAAGACTTTCCCCAAAATCTTTCAAAAATCCTTGAAAGAAATTATTTCTAATTTAGATTTTTGAGGAAAAATCTAAATTTTCCCAATGAAGAGGAGTAGTTGGGAAGAGGTGAGAAAAAGCTGGAAAAGCTGAGGAAAAGCTTAAAGCAGCTTTAAAGAGTCCCAAAATGGGAAGCCTAGGCTAAACAGGAATAAAGCATCCTGAAATTCTGGACGCAGAATTGGAAACAGGCTTTGGGGAAAGCATAGCTTAAATAAGCTACTCTAGAACAGATTGAGGTTAGTCTGTTCTTGGAGGATCTCAGCTCGGGGGTGAGTTCTGGAGATAAACGAACTCTAAGGTTGGGAGGACTGGTCATAGTAGAGGTGTGCATGCATAAATTTGGAGATTTCTGTAAGTCTGTATTAAACATATCCCTGTTTTATGAAATTTGATGTTATGGTTCATTATGTAATTTATGAATTGTGATGTTATGGTTCATTATGCAATTTATGAATTGTTATGTTATGGTGCATTATGAAAATGTTAGATTGATTAATTGTTCAGTAACTCATGTAATTTCAAACTAAAGCTATTGATAGCAGAGACAAAGGGTTGGGTTGTAGGGATGAGTACCTTGTAGTAATGAGGTTAGAGATGATAGATCAATTGAACATCAAATCTAATAACTATGTATAGGTATAGCTTGCTATCTTTTAAAGGAATATTTAATTTCTGTGGGTATAAACAGAAAATGTTAACAAAATAGTACCCATGAACAGCAAGTACCAAACAACTAAACCTATCATAACAATACTGATGGCACAGAATTCCCTGTAACCAATAACAGAAAGTAGGAAACAACAACCCTGTGATAGCAGTATGGGGTTCAGTATGTCAGCTGTGTTTCAATGGAAAGAATTGTAAAATTTAGAATTTAAATTATTCTATTAAATGTAAGTGTAAACATATGAAAGCAGAAGTTGAATCCTAACTAAGGACGAGGATCTAACACTAGGAATTCTAAACTATCCAGTTCAGTATTCTCTACCTCCATTTGATTGAAGCAAGATGATCTGTTTCCTAGTTTTCCCATGGAACAGTTGAATCTGTACCAGAGTGTCACACATGCTGAATGTTGGTAACAGTAAAATAAGGGGGGAATCCTATTGAACAATCTAGTGTGTGATAAAAGTTTGTGTGAGGGAAGATTGTAAGCATATGTAAAAATACAATGAACAGAGCATCTGTTTACCGCCCATATAAAAACTGCTGGGAAAGTAGTTGGAGCAATGGAGGTTAACTGAGTATAGATAGATGTATGCGAGGAGGCATACACCTATACCTCGATGCTGCAACTTTAAAATGTTGAAAATTTTATAAGGCCTGCAAACTGGAAAGTTGAGGAAGGGCTTAGAAATCATCTAGAGTTGGACAAAACTCTGAAAAAGAAAAACCTGAGAAATACAAAGTAATATATATATAGATATATAAGTCTACTAGATGGACTGAGAAGAGGGGAGGTCAAGCCCAAAAAAATTCTCATGGAAATTCTTATATTCCATGGCTGTCTATAAGTACTGAAAAGAATTTAAATCCCGGATAACAGTCTGAACTTGTAAGTGATTCAGTATAAAAACTATCAATGTTATCTGGCGCATAAAGCGGAGAATATCTGAGTTATGTTATAGGTGTAGAAAGATGGGTCTGGGACATTTTCTACTCCTTTATCAATTTGTAGTCGTTCAGGAAAGGGTGATTTTGATATAGATACTGAAGGTTGTTCCATAATGGGAGTTGAGTTTATTGGAATATCATATGTAGGAGTGGCTTGTTTTTGGAGATTTTCTTTCTGATGAAGAGATGTCTCTTCTTCATAATGATCATCTTTATTCTGAGGATTTTTATTTTGATGAAGAGGTGTATCTTCTTCAGAATGATCATCCTTTTCTTTTTCCTGAATGACAACAGATGGTGACTTCTTCTCCAATACTCTACTAGATCTAAGTGGAACACTTTTAAGATCTAATGGAGTTATCATGTAAGTCTGGAAATTTTGTCCCTCCATATTGTAAACAAACTGTGAATTTCTATTATTTGGGTTAAGAAGTGGTTGGGCAGGAAACTGATTTGGTCTTTGTGGAAATGGTAATAAAAGTTGTGGATTTTAATTTTGAAACTGAGTTTGAGGTAGTTGAATAGACTCAGGAAAATGTTGTGGTGGAAAGTTTGGGTAAGGTTGTGGATATTGGTGATATTGAGAATATCTACCATTAAGATTTTTCCATCCTTCTGTCCAAGGTTTCCATTGAGACCAAGGCTTCCATGGCATTGGTGTAGTCTGGTTATTTTGTGGGGGTTGAGTATACATTTTAGTTTTGAATCCTTGAGTTTTTTATCCTTGTTATGGTCCTCTAGAAACAAAACAAAGAGGATCTATTTGATTTGGAATCACTTCCTCTTGGTAAACAACTTTAAGACCTATTATTTAAGGACATGTTTTTGTATCACAATTTTATGTACATATAACACAATTTTCTACACTTTTCACATCAAGAGGGCATTCTCTCAAAGAATGTTTCTTTGTTGTGAAACCAGCTCCAAAAATAGAAGAAAAGAGATATCAACGCCTTAGAAACAAGCCACTTGGAGGGGGAAACCTCCAATACATTACATGAATGAACAATTCTTGGATGATAAAAATTACCAAAACCTCCTTCTATATATAGGAGTACATGGGGCCACAATGTAATCCTAACCGACCTAACAATAATAATGTAAGGGCACAATAATAACAATATGGGGGTTACAGGGGTACAATAATAACAATAAGGGGGGCTACACTAACATAATAAGGGATTACACTATTAATATAGGGACTTAACATGCCCCTCTCCTTCAAACAAGTGTTGTCCTCAATGCTTGATTATTTCTTGATGCTTCTGTATAAAATTCTCATCCTCCCATGTGGAATATTCTACAGGAAAGTTCTTCCACTTGCTAAGATACTCTGAAATTGATCACACTTGTCGAGTTCTTGTTTCAGTGACTACTTCAGAACTTATTTCGATGTGATGTTGATCTTTCTGTTGTTTCATTAGATTTTGCACCAAAGTTAGGTTATCCTTTGAGAGTTGGAGAACTTGTTGTTGATACTTTATGTGATCTTCCACTAATTTATCATACATATTAGCTATTAGTTGATCCTTCAAACCATCCAACTTAGCCTCCATTTATGCTTTTAAACCATCTATGTCATCTTCGGTTGCTCTTCATAAGGTCGAAATTTGTGGCACTTGGTGCTGTAATTTTGATATCTCATACTGCAATTCTTCCTCTTCATGCATCATAGTATAGCTTTTTGAGGGCTTAATCGGTATGGAATTATTTTTTGGAGGCATTATAGAACCTAATACTGATAAAAATTCTAAAATATGCCCTTGGAATCACTTCAAAATGCTTTTTCAAACAAACGTTATGTAATTTTAAAAACCAAATACACACTTTTTTCTTGCTTTTGAGGAGCTCGATATTGAAACTGAATTATCTATGTGATTTCGAATATTCAATATCTGAAATTTGTCACTGAGGTAGCCCTATGAATTATCTTTCGAATGCCACAGGTCTAACCTGATTTGGATTCTTGAAGATAAAGTTGTACCCAATATCCTGCGATGACCTAATTATGGACTGGTTCAGTTGAGCAAACTTGTATGATTTGCCACATGTCACTATTTCGTCTTTTAGCTCTGAAATTGATAGAAAATAAACTACTATCCGTGTACTTGTGGCCACTTTTTATGGCACTCCAATCCGATGCTCAGAGATAGTGTTATGAAGCTTTTCCCACGATCACCTCTTTGAGATGAAATTCAGGAGCCTGAAAAAGCACTACCTTCCACAGATCATATCTCTGGAAATATTGCGAACCAAGCTCTGAAATTTTGCGACGAGTTTCCTTAGGATTTTAGCTTCTCGCCCTAAACATTTCAGATTCTGAACCTTCGTAGAAAAAAAGTTATAGCACAAACTCCATGATGACCTGTTTAGATTAAATTGAGGAGCCTGCAAAAAGACCTAGCTTCCACAGATCATATCTCCAAAAATATTGCGAACCAACCTCTGAAATTTTGCAACGATTGTCCTCAGGATTCTGGCTTCGCACCCTAAAAATTTCAACTTCTGAAACTTCCTAGAAAAAAATTTACAGCGAAAATACCACGATGACCTGTTTGGAGTAGCGAAACCCTAGAATCCAAAGCTCTGATACCAAATGTTGTGAAACCAGCTCCAAAAATAGAAGAAAAGAGATATCAATGCCTTAGAAATAAGCCACTTAAAGGGGAAAACCTCTAATACATTACATGAATGAACAATTCTTGGATGATACAAATGACCAAAACCTCCTTCTATATATAGGAGTCCATGGGGCCACAATATAATCCTAGTGGGGCCACAATGTAATCCTAGCCGACCTAACAATAATAATGTAAGGGCATAATAATAAAAATATGGGGGTTATAGGGGTACAATAATGACAATAAGGGGGGTATACTAACATAATAAGGGACTACACTATTAATATAGGGACTTAACATTCTTTCTGCACTTAGGACAAAAAATATATAAGGCATCACTTTCAACTCTTTGCTTGTTTTGTAATTTTAAGGTATATATTTGTTCACTAAGACTCCCTAAAATGTTTTTTTTTTAAATTAATCAAGAAAATTGCTTATTCCAGGCCTAATTACTATTCCAATTGCAAATTTATTAATTTTAGAGATAACGGGATCTTTTGCAATTTTTCTAACTCTTGAGTTACCTCTTGAAATATGTATGCATAATTCAGAAATTTCTGGTAATGATAACTGAGAAATATCTCCTTTTCCCATCATTTTAAGGATATATATCCATTCATTAATGGATTTTAGTAGGAGAGCTTTCAAAGTATCTTCATCCAAATTTTCATTTTAGTCCTCTTAAGATTATAATTGAATCTTTCAATTAAATCCTCAAAATTTTCACCTTCCCTCTGCATCATTTAAAAAACCCCATCCTTACGTTATGAGGTATGAAATAATCCTTATTTTTGTATAAGAATGCATTTTTCATTTTAGTTTTTTATTGAACCCATGAACCATTTTAATGTTGCATCCTTAAGAGTTGCTGGAAAAAATTTCAATTTTTGAGAATCAAGCAAGTAGTGATAATATCTACATAGAACTTCGAAATCAAAAGGAAATGTTTCAATATCCTCACTTATTAATCCATGGAAGTTAGGAAGGATAGAGGGTGAGATATTTTTCATTGTTGTTGTGGTATCTTCATCATAGATAGGAAACCCAACAGGATCTGTTTCTACTATGTCTTCTCCTCCTCTTCCCCTTCCTCTACCTCCACCTCTTCCTCTTCCTCCACCTACACCTCTAGGTCCACCTCCTCTAGTTATTAAATGTTCAACATTCACATTGTGTACTTCTCCTTTTCCTTCCCCAGTCATTTTAGATTCCTCAAAACTATTATAAGGTTCCAAAATTGCATTTTTTTGTTCTTCTTCTAATTATTCTGGTTCCTCTATCAATGGTATATTATAATATATTTCTTCTTCCTTTTCTTCACTAGGGACTTCTAGTTCTTGAGTTAAAAGTTGTTCCCCACTTGTAGTTAGGAATATTACTCCTTCTGGTGGGGATGTAGGATCTTGTTCTTCCACAACTGCTTCAGTTGATGAAGTTGGTGAATTTATAGGTTGAATTTCAAATCATAATACCTCGGGAAGTTTATGTCTTCCTACAAAGGATGGTATACGAGTTTAGGTGGATGGTGTGGCACTACGAAGTCTTGGTGGGTTGCTTGGTGTTGTTGGAATTAAGCTTCTACCTCGAGCTACAAATCTACCACTAGAATCTCTTTCTCTGTGCATATCATTTTTCTATTTTTATTATGTGTGTGTGTTTTTTTTTAGAAAGGAAAAAGGCTCCTATTTACACTTCCCTGGCAATGACACCAAAATGTTTAGTCAATTTATTTTTCTTAAATTTCTTACATAAATTAGACCAAAGTTGGTAAACTTGTGAAGTGCAAGTGCAATATATATGCTAGAAGCCTCTTTTAATCTTAATTTATTGGTGTGATGATTGAATTTGTAGAGATTGCTTCTAAGGATATTTTTATTCTTTATGAAATTGATAAATTTAAATTACAACTAGGTTCTAAAAATAAACATGCTTCCTACTTTGCACAAATTGAAACACTTTTTTCTATCTTATGAAGAAGTCTTAATTAAATTATTTTTAGTCTTTAAGAATTCTATCAGTCTAATGTATGAAGATAAAATTAAACTCTAGAAAAGGAATTTGGACATTTTTATGCTTCTGAAATGAAATGCTATGGAATTTAAACTCTATAAAGAAATGAATAAGTCACTATTGTTTTGGATAGAAATCACTTTTAAACTAAAAAACACTCACTTTTATGGCAAAATTAAATCACTAAATCATTATTTCTTAGAAAGAAATCACTCGTACTTTTGACAGGAACTCACTCAAAACAAGAAAATAAATATTTCAATGTTCTTGAAATAAATAACGCATGAATTTATAAAACTAATCTGCAATAAACTACTATTTCTTGGAAAGAAAACTATGAATCACTTCTACATTTTAACAATTTGAAAGGAAGATGAATCTACATCAAATGACAAAGGAAAACTATGTAAACATCTACTTCAAGTGGCAAAGTGGAATTCTGGAAACAACTACAATAGTTTACAAAATAAAAACATGAACTGAAACTACATCAAATGATAAAACAAATCTATGAAAACATCTATGTGAAAAACACGAAATGTAGAACCTTCTCTATTTGCAGGGGCCCTACCACAAACAGGTGGTATTTGTTTACCATATGTTTATAAAATCCTGTGTATAACTGTTTCGAGGATTTTACACCTATTTGAACTAAAAAAATCTATCTTAAACTTTCAGCAAATAAAAAAATTGTGTTTCTTCATGATTTTTTATTTGGCAAAGAGAAATTGTGAAGCGTGATTGACTTAGACTCTCGATTGCTTATTCAACCACGTGTTGACCTGCTCATTTGACTATGCCATCGACTGATTTTATTTATGATTTGGTTCAGATAGATATGAGGAGATCCATGAGGAAATCAATCTTCACCTTTCTATATACTTCTTTGCTCAGCTAGCACCTCAGAACCCGACGAACCATGGAGATGGCTACAGAAATGCGGATCAGCTATAGAATCACATCAATTCCATAGCTAATACAAAATTTAACTTAATAATAAGGAACATTATTGAATATGAAAGATAGGTCATTTAAATACCTTACCATGTCAATAAAATTGCAGTTTAATGCTTATTTGAGTGGATGATGATGATAAAAAAGACAGAAAAGTAGGAAAAATGAAGTGCAAAATGAAGCAATCATGAGGCTCTACAAAAGGCTATGGAGAAGTTGTCTTCTTTTTAAGGAAATAATGCAGTTAGTGCTCGTGACCACCTAAAGAAATTTAATATTTATGTGGGTAAGTGGTGCACTACTTCTGATTATAATCACAAATATATTAAGATGAGGCTCTTCATCCTTTCTTTGGAAGATGATGTTATGGATTGGTTTCATGATTTTCCTAACAATTATTCGATTCTCTACAAGCTATTATCAATGCCTTTAAGAATTCAATAAGAGGTTTAATGATATTTCAAGTGATTTACCTCAATATTATAAACCTCCTAATAAGTCTATTTTGGTATATTAGATCAATGCATTCCCTATTTATCCTTCCTATGAGTTATGGTGCACTAAGCCTAATGATATGAAGGTTGCCCAAACTTTGGTTGAGGAAATGGAAAAATGTAGAAAATCCTTTGGGAAGTTTAAGATTCCAAGTTTTTCTATGGGTCATCTTAAGAGTCATTTAAAAGGTAAATAAGTTAAATAAGTTGATAAGGATCCTATTAAAAAACTTACATAACTTATTAAAGATATGAAAATTAATCATGCAAGTCAAATAAGTGCCCTTCAAAATTGTTTGATCAATATGGAGAGTTCTCAAGGAAATAAAGTGAAAAATAATAAATATAATAATGCATGGCAGAGAAGGGGCCCTCTTAGTGAGCAAAGACATCATAATCCACTTGAGTTTGCAAATATTTTTGATCAATCATTACCATATTGTATACCTTGTGATAATTTTCATGATGATGCCATTTGTGTTATTGTAAGAGGGATTTTGGATAGTGGAAAGGCATGGACAAGCTACCAGATAAATATAGTTGGTAAATAACATCACTTATCTATGGAGGATTGGATGGAAGTTATAGAAAATAGTCATGATGTTGAGACATTTCCATCCTCTTATAGCATTAATAATCTTAATGATGAAAAGGATTTGATTACCGAGTTTTATGGAGAAAAAACTTCTCTGGAACATGTCTTAAAGATTATGAAGGATAAAGGATTAATTTATGAGCGGAAGAATAAAGAGAAAAAGGCGAATCAAATTACCCCTAGAGTTTCAAGTCCGATTTGAATATTGACTTAGGAGGATAGATTAATAATGAAAAAATCTTGGTTCTTATCAATGGGATTCTAAAGATTCCCTTTCAAAAGTATAAATTTGTGAAGGTTATTGATGCTCCTTGTGTTGAGGTTTCTCCTGAAAATAGTCCTAAGGTTGTCTATCAGGATGCTCTGATATATCTGCAAATTATGGATCTAGATAATACACATCATCAATATTTTTTCATTACTTTTATTCTTAATGTTTTTCAATTATACAATTGCATGTTGGATTATGGTATCAACTTGTGTTATGAATAAGAGGGTCATGGAGCAGCTTAATTTAAGAATCTCTAGACCATATTACAACATATGTGCCATGGAATCCAAAAATATTGATATTCATGGGTTACTTAAGGATTTGCAAGTTCATTTGTCAGTTTATCTTGATATAATGATTGTGATGGACATTGTTGTAGTTGATGTACCAGATGCTTGTTGTGTGTTTTTATTGAGAAAGTGTGTTTCTAATCTAGGAGGGAGTATTCAAATGAATTGGGCATATGTTATGATTACTCCTCTTACAAGTAGTGGATTTGTTAGACTTAATAGAGAGCCTAAAATAATATTCAACGTTGAAGACCCCAAGAGACCCCATAATGAGATTATAATGAAAAAAACTAATATTTGGATATATGTTATCTTGTCTAACTCCATAGTTCTTTTGGATGAAAAGTTTGATGCTTTGAAGAATCAAGTATGGCATATTTATTTCGGTGGTGTGACTTCCAAGCATGGTAAAGGTGTTGGCATTGTGTTGAGGTCTCCCCTCGAATCATATTTTCAGGTTTTCCTATAGATTGGAGTTTAAATATAGCAACAATGTGGCTAAGTATGAAGCCCTTTTTTCAAAGGTAATTTTTCATGTAAGAATGATAGACTTAAGAAATACTGAAATGTGGTTTGGGATTCCATGGAGTTGTTTGATGCTTTTAATCTTGAGACCATACCTAGAGAAAATAATAGCCATGCTAATGAGCTTGCAGTTGTTGCATAATTTTTGCAAATGTCTGATGGAATGATAAATGATAGAGTCAATATGGAGGTTATATTTAGGACTTCGGTCCCTATTAATGTTGAGCATTGGAAGGTGTTTCATGATGATAGTTAGGTGGTTCTGTAATAGCATTGCTTAAAAATCCATGTAAAAAAATATAATACCAAGGGCATGGGACACTTATTCCAAGCTGAATGGTGGGAAAAAAATTCCTAGTGGGTGTTCATTTCGGTTTATTATGGCTAAAGGAAATTGGAAAAGACAAAGGTAAAGTCTTTGAAAAGGCAAGTGGCATTATTGGCATTTTAATTATGAAAATAATGGAAATTATGAGAAAATGAAGGTGAAGAGTCACAGGTTGCATGTGAGGAGGAAATTGAAGGAAAATAATGGAAAATGAAGAAAATAGAGGCCTCAATAATAAAAAGGCTTACGAGGAACAGTTGGAAAGATCTTGGATTAAACCTTTTGTTAGTTCTATGGTGGAGCTCTCTTTTATTCTCTCTGTAATCAACAGTATACTTAATTAAGTGTTTTTTTAATGGTGGAGATTTTATATTCCAAGATGTTTTATTTATGTAAATTCCTATGTTACTATGCGCATGATCTATTTCCTAAGTTCATTATTACTTCATTGATATTTAACATAATATTGAATGCAAGCATTGTTACTTTTGTTACTGTCATTCCAAAGTTTAGTGTCCTATAGCGATTAGATGCTTCGTTATGTCCTACCTAAATTATGTGTTTCTATTTAATATTTAGAACTATTGTGTACTTTAATGGTATACATTGCAAGCATGAAATATTGCAGATATTAAGTTGGTATTGCATTTGAAAATTGAGAACACTTGCAACCAATATGTAGTGTTCCATCACTGAAATTCAGTCTTTACTGAAGAAATTGGCAAGTACTTAAACCATGAAATATTGTAGAGACTAATCAGTGCAGAAATGAAACATTAAAAAAACTTGCAACCAATATGAAGTGTTACATCACTGAAATTCAGTTTCAGTAATTTTAGTTACATGATTTCATAACAAGTCAACATTAAAGACAGGTTCACAATTACTTAGGAGTAACGACTGTATGATAAAATCTAGGAGTAGGTATGAAAAGAGCATAGAATCACTTCTGCCAAAGTTGGAAAGGTATAGATAACAAAAAATAAAATGGTTTCCCCATGAAAAGAAACTCCAAGAGGACCCAAAGGTCAGGATTTCCAGTTGGAGTGAAAAATTATTGTGCTAACAGAGATGATGATTGATCTCATGACTATAATGGCCAATAGAAAGGAACATCAACAACCTCTAAGATGGAGAGGATAATCCTGACTAGGAGGACAACAAAGATAAGAAACCTAAAACCTCCATTAATGACATGGCTTATTCTTTATCTTCTATTTCAGTGTTTAAAGAAATATTGATATACCGACCTATGATGGACATGTTGATGTTAAAAATTTCAATGATTAGTTCAGGAAAGTGGAGGTATATTTCAGTGTCCAGGGACAAAATGGTGAGGAAAAATGTACACTTCGCTAGGATGAAAATAATTAACCATGCATTAGAATGGTGGGAGAGATATATGGAGTATGAGTCCCTAAAATAGAAAAATAAAGCCCCATTTTATTCTTGGGAGTTTTTCAAAACACTATTGAAAAACTAGTTTTATCCTATCAACTCTGTTAAAAGGAACATTTGATTAAATGATAATACCTTACCAAAGTGATCGAAAAAATGACTAAAAATAAGAATTAAACCATTATGTTAAGCACGTATTGATAAAACACCAAGGAGGCTTGTTTGGTTGCATCAAAAAGGAATTATCCCTCTTCAAAGGAAAGAAAATTAATGATATCTATAAGCAAGAATTTTTTACTGAAGCTACGAAAAAGAAACTAGCACATAATTGAGTAATAGGAAACACAAAGTAAGGTACCCAACAACATGACAAGAGAAGAATGGAGGGAGACTAACAGTGTTGTTGAGTCGAAGGACAATGGTGAGAATCATTACAACTATTATGGTATAGATTGGTATAGTGAGACTAAATGGCTAAAATTTTCCTTGAAATTGCATCCTAAAAACCAAGAGAAAGCATCAAATAAAGCTCTCACCAATATTTAGGGGCAATAATAAAAATGTGACTCCAATCCGGATTTAAAGGTTTCTTGTATGAGAATATGAAAACCACTAGCTAATGAGGATAAGTTGAAAAATATAATGCCAAGAGAGAGTAGGTTTTCTACATCAAGATAGAAGTTCAATGAAATTCTTTCCAAGTGAATTATCATCTCATAGGTGTTGGTGCAAAATTTGAGATTAGATACCGATAAGCATCCACAACATTGTCCATTGCAATGGCTCTGGAAGAAAATGTAAGTTAAAATTTAGCATATCAGTTCATTTCATTAATAAGGTGAGATGTGATGTAGTCTCGTTAGATGTCTGCAAGCTATCCTTTTGCAATGGTTTTATTGTATCACAATGCCATACACCTCAAATGATTACATAAATATAGTTTCATTAGATGATGCAAATCCATTCCAAGTTTATGCCTATAAAGGTAATCAGAAAATATTTGTTGCTTCAGCCAGTAAAGCCAATATATCAATCAATACAACTACTCAATATTTTCCATAATGGGTTAAGGCCTGCATTTACTTCCCCAACAGTCAAAATACCATCATTTTCTTGGTCATAAGTGGCCCCAACACCAGTATCTGATGTTACCATACTTAATTCTAATAGAACACTCAACATAGTTTATCCTACATTGACCAAGCAAAATGATGATGCTCCCTTGCTACAAATCCTGTTCTGTACAGGACAAAAATATTTAGGATCGTGACGTGCCAACCAACTATAATCATAGTAAATAATTTTACTTTAGGTTGTATAATAATGCTTGTATTCATTCCATTATCTAAAATTTTAGGGTAGTTGCAAGCCTCTTCTTCGAAAGGGAGGAGAATGTTAAGAGAAAATAAACAAGAAAAAGCATTGTACTGGGCTCTAATACTTTTGTATGAAGACCTAAATTTGAAGGATTGGTAAAATGTAATAAAAATACAAGAGTATTCTCTATTTGCGTTCATTCTCTGACTTTTTAATTTCTTGGTTCTCCTGAAGAAAACAAGTTAACTATTGTACCCAAAGAACTTGCTTCCAAAAGTGAATTTTTAATATGACTATCAGTTTTTTGGAAGATAACATAGGATGCCTACAGACTGAGCCCTCTCTTCTTATTCATATGCATTTGAAATTATTTCCACCAAATCCTTGATGTGGGTTTCTCCTAGATTTCTTGCAAGTTCATATTCTCCCCCATCTTCTACTAGACATGAAAGCATATTCATAACAAATAGACATAAATTAAAATTTGGATCACCCATAAGTGTTATCAGTACTTGGATGAATTGTGAATTTCTCACATCAAACATTATTGTTGAACTATTAGAAGCCAAAACTAAAAGTATATGAAGAAAATAAACTTTCAAACGCGGCCTTGCCAAAGATAAAAACTCTAAAATTTCAGAAACCAATGTCCTTAGCTCACAGTGGAATTTTATTCCTCTAGATTATTCTCTAGCTAAATTAGCGAGGTTCTCATATGCATGATCTATTAAGTGAATTTTAAATGATTCCAAAAAAATCAGTTGGAATAAAAGAGAGTTTCATTTTAATCGAGAATGTAAACATAATTTTCCTCCATTCTTGAAAAATGTTGAAGTGTAGAAAGAGGAATAAATAGTGATTCTGGATTATTTTCCGATATCATTAAGAGAAGAGGAGGGATGATGCCTCTATCAATTTCAGCAGCTTTCCCACACTCTATGTGCTCTATTTTGAAGAGTTCATTTGCAAGAAATGATTGCGTTTGCAGAGGTCCTTGGACAAGTTGGTGGATCAAGTGGTCATAATAATGGTTTTGTGCCATTTATATGATATTGGAATCCGCCCTTGACCTTTTCTCTCTCAAAGGAATATCTATCTCCAGATTACTGTGTCCTACTTTAGAAATTTAGGGATCTTCTCCTGTTGTTTAGATAGAATTGTGGGGCCACAAAATAGGTCGATTTGTCAAGTTTTTCTATAGACTCTCGTTGTTCATTCAGATGCATGATTTCCATGTGTATAGAAAGAATAAACAAGAGCACACTTTGCTACCACCTGATGGTCATTCTATGCCACAATAAAAATAGAATTTATTTGTCCCCTCGAAATTTATATTCCTATGCTAAAGCTAAATCAAGAAACAACATAATTTCACTGTCATTTTATATAATTTCTTGTGCCCAAGTAGAGTGAAGAAAGATAGAAAATGTATCAACTAGTGTGGAATATTTCACCACTTTTACTCTTCTTTGTTGTGTAACACCACTCGAACTAGCATCATTATGATGTTGCTACTGCATTTCTATTTGAAACAAAATAAAATTCATAAATATCTCTTAAATGATGGCAAAATCTTTCCTTATATTGATTGTAATATTTTTGGATAAATTATCTTCTTCAATTTACCCATTTTGGAATGCTCTCCACAGCCACGGAAGAGCCCTGGTGGCTCAGCTATGAAGTTCCCAACCTTTTTTCTCACTCCATCAATAATTTCCCACATGTACTTCTCCTCGTGTTGTTGCTTTTTTTAGTTCACAACATCTTTTCCTTTGTGCTTATTTGTTTCTTCTTCTTCTTTTCTCCAATATTTCATTTGTATTTGGGGTAAAATCACAGAGCTCAAACTTTTTAATGACATGGTTAGTCCCAAGAACTTGATTCCAATTATGCCATAAAATATCTAGAAAATTTGTCTTTTTGGCATAGTTTGTATCCTTCTTGACTACAAACACAATACCAATGTACTCTTCTCCAGGAGTAAGAACAAATGGATTTCCATTTTCAAGCATCTCCACTCCATGAGGTTGGTAAGGAGGAGGGAAAATTACTCCATTCTACTCCAATGTTTCCCACTTTACCTTTTCCTTGACAACCATTTTAAGTGTTGGATTTGTTGATGGAGCTTCTGGAATTGATGCTTTGGTGGAAATGGCCAAATATTATCTATTATATCAGGTCAATAATGATAATAGAAAAAACAATATAGTCACATTGCAAACATTGAGGAAATGTCATTGATGGATTGTGATGGATGACATTACACAATTAGATGACACAATTATGGAATGGATTGGATTATAAATAACAAGACATTCTGGAAATTGTATTGAATTTGAAACATTGTTTTGGCAAAGGAAAAATCTACAATTCTAATTTATGTTAGTTTGAATCTTATTGTTTCTTACTGTGAAAATACCAATTGTTTCTTTATTGTATTGTAGGTTGTGAATGAGAAAATACATACTAATGAAAAGATTGAGTTCATACGAACTACAAAAGATAATTCGCACAAGAGGACAACCTCATATTGTTTCTACGCTCATAAACCTAGACACTTTCTAGAATTTGCATTGATTCGGTTTAACTAAAAACACACATTTTCAAATGTCATGAGCCTTAGTCTACACATTTTTTTTCCCAATCTAATACTAATATTTTTAGATTCAATTTTGTATATTTTATTGTTTATGAAGTTGTTATATCTTGGAATGAAAAAATCTCTTATTATAATTTGGTTTGCCAAGATTTATTCCTCTTTTCAAGTTTATTTTAGGCTTCGGTTATAAATAAGTTCTGTGAAGTTATTCTTGAGAAAGTCACTTGAATTTGATAGTGATATGTAAAAATTATGAGAATGAATTAAATAGATCTCACGTACTTACTTCACTTCAGAATGAATAACGATAATGCACAATTTAGTAATTACATTAATATCCTAGTCCTTTAGTCTAGATATATTATATGACTAATGATATTATTGGATGTACATAACACTGTTACACATGTTTGCACAACCTTATTTCCATATATCTTGTTGATTGTAACTATTAAATTTTTGGTAGGCTATTTATAAATGAATAATTTCTTGGGCAAGGCATCCCCATTTCCTTTTAATTTCATGGTTTAAAAATATCATGCATACAAAAAGACACAATCAACTATTTTGTGTGCTATTTTTTAGGTTATAGAAAATCTAAAATATGATGAAATAAAATCAAATGACAACAGAGGGATTATTTCAAGAGATTAGTAAAAATTTCAAGGCTACATAGGAATAAGAATGAGCTTTAATATGCATTCCAAGTTTTTCTGGGGCAGACTGGAAACACTGGGAACAACCAGTTTTAAGAATCAAACAAATCCTCGTGTTTCCCCCACCATACGTAATTTGTAAGGACAATTTTTTTTTCAAGTCAAATAAATTATAATTTGGGTTAGAAGAAATCGAATTTCCTAATATTTCCTCTACTATATATTAAGGATGGAAAAAGAAATCATGAAAAACACTCAGAATCCAACTGTAGGATAACATTGTGCAGATTGCAATATTGTTTCCACATATTCATTCTAGTTTCAATTTATAGATTTTTTGTATTTTACCCTTTTGTTTTGTATTTGACTTATATAGTGAAGAAACAAAGTTATTAATCTTTTGTATGGTTTCAAAATGTTTCAAATTGTTGAATTCGTTTTCAGTATTAAGTGCATCCTTGATTTTTTCTTCAGATGTTGAAGTTGACACTTTCCCTCTCAATGGTACTCATTCCTATGCTACTTCCTTACGTCATTTCCTTTGCAACATTTGGTGCAATCGCTAGTTTATACATTATGTTACAACATCTCTAACATAATAGGTTGGTTATATATAACCAACCTAAATTTCATCCTAACAGTTGATCTACCACGCTTTAGATGCATCAAATATCTTAAGATCGAAATCTCTTTTAGAGTGAAAAGAAGTTTGATCTCTCTGGATGATTTTTAGTTATTAAGTTAAAATGGATTTAGACTCCTTTAATTTAACTCTTGAAATATAAAATATTCCACATGAATTGGTTCTCAATACCATATTTTTATTACTATTTTATTTATTTTTTTATAACTCGGTTAAAATGTTTATATTACATTATATTTTTATTTTATTTATTTAACAATTATATTGATTTATTTTTATAATTAATATAATTGAAAAATGGTTGTAAAATCAACTAATATAAATATATATTTATTTTATTTTTAATTTAAAATATTTTTTAATAATTAATTTTTAAATATTGTTTAATATGATACAGATAATAACACATAATTTTTTATAAATATTTTTAAAATAAAATATTATAATAATTAACTATTATATTGAGTTATTTATATAATTAATATAATTGAAAATTGGTTGTAAAGTCAACTATTCTATATATATATATATATATATATATATATATATATATATATATATATATATATATATATATATTTATTTATTTATTTATTTATTTATTTATTTATTGAATCATTGTTTTTCCCATCATGATATCTGCATTTTTTCCAACTAATTGAATTATTTTGACTTATTTTCTTTTTCTTCCTGATTTTTTGATACTTAACTCCCTAATTGTCTTTGCAAAATTTGAATTTCTTTGATAGGTTGTAGCAGAGGGATTTTTATGCAAACATTCTTCAACTCATCTAACATACCATAATCAAGCATCATGATCTATTTTTCTACTCCTTTATCAATTTGTAATCGTTCTGGAAAGGGTGATTTTGAGATAGATACTGAAGGTTGTTCCATAATGGGAGTTGAGTTTATTGGAATATCATATGTAGGAGTGGCTTGTTTTTGGAATTTTTCTTTCTGATGAAGAGATGTCTCTTCTTCATAATTATCATCTTTATTCTGAGGATTTTTATTTTGATGAAGAGGTGTATCTTCTTCAGAATGATCATCCTTTTCTTTTTCCTAAATGACAATAGATGGTGGCTTCTTCTCCAATACTCTACCAGATCGAAGTGGAACATTTTTAAGATCTAATGGAGTTATCATGTAAGTCTGGAAATTTTGTCCCTCCATATTGTAAACAAACTGTGAATTTCTATTATTTGGGTTAAGAAGTGGATGGGCAGGAAACTGATTTGGTCTTCGTGGAAATGGTAATAAAAGTTGTGGATTTTAATTTTGAAACTGAGTTTGAGGTAGTTGAATAGACCGAGGAAAATGTTGTGGTGGAAATTTTGGGTAAGGTTGTGGATATTGGTGATATTGAGAATATCTACCATTAATATTTTTCCATCCTTGTGTCCAAGGTTTCCTTTGAGACCAATGCTTCCATGGCATTGGTGTAGTCTGGTTATTTTGTGGGGGTTGAGTATACATTTGAGTTTTGAATCCTTGAGTTTGTGATCCTTGCTATGGTCTTCTAGAAACAAAACAAAGAGGATCTATTTGATTTGGAATCACTTCCTCTTGGTAAACAACTTTAAGACCTGTTATTGAAGGACATTTTTTTGTATCACGATTTTATGTACATATAACACAAGTTTCTACACTTTTCACATAAAGAGGGCATTCTCTCAAAGAATGTTTCTTTGTTGTGAAACCAGCTCCAAAAATAGAAGAAAAGAGATATCAATGCCTTAGAAATAAGCCACTTCGAGGGGACAACCTCCAATACATTACATGAATGAACAATTATTGGATGATACAAATGACCAAAACCTCCTTCTATATATAGGAGTCCATGGGGCCACAATATAATCCTAGTGGGGCCACAATGTAATCCTGGCTGACCTAAAAATAATAATGTAAGGGCACAATAATAACAACATGGGGGTTACAGGGGTACAATAATAACAATAAGGGGGACTACACTAACATAATAAGGGACTACACTATTAATATAGGGACTTAACATGCCCCTCTCCTTCAAACAAGTGTTGTCCTCAACGCTTGATTATTTCTTGATGCTTCTGTATAAAATCCTCATCCTCCCATGTGGAATATTCTACAAGAAAGTTCTTCCACTTGCCGAGATACTCTGAAATTTATCATACTTTTCGAGTTCTGGTTTCAGTGACTGCTTCAGAAATTCTTTCGATGTGATGTTGATCTTCCTATTGTTTCATTAGATTTTGCACCAAAGTTAGGTTATCCTTTGAGAGTTGGAGAACTTGTTGTTGATACTTGATGTGATCTTCCACTAATTTATCATACATATTAGCTATTATTTGATCCTTCAAACCATCCAACTTAGCCTCCATTTATGCTTTTAAACCATCTATGTCATCTTTGGTTGCTCTTCGTAAGGTCGAAATTTGTTGCACTTGGTACTGTAATTTTGATATCTCATACTGCAATTCTTCCTCTTCATGCGCCATAGTATAGCTTTTTGAGGGCTTAATGGGTATGGAATTATTTTTTGGAGGCATTATAGAACCCAATACTAATAAAAATTATAAAATATGCCCTTGGAATCACTTCAAACTTCTTTTTCAAACAAACATTATGTAATTTTAAAAACCAAATACACCCTTTTTTCTTGCTTTTGAGGAGCTCAATATTGAAAATGAATTATCTATGTGATTTTGAATCTTCAATATTTGAATTTTGTCACTGAGGTAGCCCTCTTAATTATATTTTGAATGCCACAGGTCTGACCTGATTTGGATTCTTGAAGACAAAGTTGTACCCAATTTCCTACAATGACCTAATTATGGACCGGTTCAGTAGAGCAAACTTGTACGACTTGCCACGTGTCATTGTTTCGTCTTTTAGCTCTGAAATTGATAGAAAAGAAACTATTGTCCATGTACTTGTGGCCACTTTTTACGGCACTCCAATCCAATGCTCAGAGAGAGTGTTATGAAGCTTTACCCACGATCACCTCTTTGAGATGCAATTCAGGAGCCTGAAAAAGCACTACCTTCCACATATCATATCTCCAAAAATATTGCGAAACAAGCTTTAAAATTTTGGGAAGAGTTTCCTTAGGATGTTAGATCCGTGCCCTAAAAATTTTAGATTCTGAACCTTCGTAGAAAAAAATTTATAGTGCAAACTCCATGATGACCTATTTAGATTAAATTGAGGATCTTGCAAAAGACCTAAATTCCACAGATCATATCTCCGAAAATATTGCGAACCAAGCTCTGAAATTTTTCGAAGATTTTCCTTAGGATTTTGGATTCGTACCCTAAACATTTCAACTTCTGAAACTTCATAGAAAAAAATTTATAGCGAAAATTCCACGATGACCTGTTTGGAGAAGTGAAACCCTAGAATCCAAAGCTCTGATACCAAATGTTGTGAAACTAGCTCCAAAAATAGAAGAAAAGAGATATCAATGCCTTATAAATAAGCCACTTTGAGGGGGCAACCTCTAATACATTACATGAATGAACAATTCTTGGATGATAAAAATTACCAAAACCTCCTTCTATATATAGGAGTCCATGGGACCACAATATAATCCTAGTGGGGCCACAATGTAATCCTAGCCGACCTAACAATAATAATGTAAGGGCACAATAATAACAATATGGGGGTTACAGGGGTACAATAATAACAATAAGGGGGGCTACACTAACATAATAAGGGACTACACTATTAATATAGGGACTTAACATTCTTTCTGCACTTAGGACAAAAAATATATAAGGCATCACTTTCAACTCTTTACTTGTTTTGTAATTTTAAGGTGTATATTTGTTCACTAAGACTCCCTAAAATTTTTGTTTTAAATTCATCAAGAAAATTTCTTATTCTAGGCCTACTTATTGTTCCAGTTGCAAATTTATTAATTTTAGAGATAACGGGATCTTTTGAAATTTTTCCAACTCTTGACTTACCTCTTGAAATATGTATGCATAATTCAAAAATTTCTGGTAATGATAACTGAGAAATATCCCCTTTTCCCATCATTTTAAGGATATGTATCCATTCATTAATGGATTTTAGTAGGAGAGATTTCAAAGTATCTTCATCTAAATTTTCCATTTTAGCCCTCTTAAGATTATAATTGAATCTTTCAATTAAATCCTCAAGATTTTCACCTTCCCTCTGCATCATTTTAAAAACCCCATCCTTACGTTATGAGGCATGCAATAATCCTTATATTTGGATAAGAATTCATTTTTCATTTTAGTTTTTTATTGAACCCATGAACCATTCTAATGCTGCATTCTTAAGAGTTGCTGGCAAAAATTTCACTTTTTGAGAATCAAGCAACTAGTGATAATATCTACATAGAACTTCGAAATCAAAAAGATATATTTCAGGATCCTCACTTATTAATCCATGGAAGTCAGGAAGGATAGAGGATGAGATATTTTTCATTATTGTTGTGGTATCTTCATCATAGATAGGAAACCCAACAGGATTTGTTTCTACTATGTCTTCTCCTCCTCTTCCCCTTCCTCTACCTCCACCTCTTCCTCTTCCTCCACCTACACCTCTAGGTCCACCTCCTCCAGTTATTAAATGTTCAACATTCACATTGTGTAATTCTCCTTCTCCTTCCCCAATCATTGTAGATTCCTCAGAACTATTATAAGGTTCCAAAATTGGATTTTTTTTGTTCTTCTTCTAATTATTCTGGTTCCTCTATCAATGGTATATTATAATATATTTATTCTTCCTTTTCTTCACTAGGGACTTCTAGTTCTTGAGCTAAAATTTGTTCCCCACTTGTAGTTAGGAATATTACTCCTTCTGGTGGGGATGTAGGATCTTGTTCTTCCACAACTGCTTTAGTTGATGAAGTTGGTGAATTTATAGGTTGAATTTCAAATCATAATACCTCGGGAAGTTTATGTCTGCCTGCAAAGGATGGTATACGAGTTTAGGTGGATGGTGTGGCACTACGAAGTCTTGGTGGGGTGATTGGTGTTGTTGGAATTAAGCTTCTACCTCTAGCTACAAATCTACCACTAGAATCTGTTTCTCTATGCATATCATTTTTCTATTTTTATTATCTGTGTGTGTGTTTTTTTAGAAAGGAAAAAGGCCCCTATTTACACTTCCCTGGCAATTACGCCAAAATGTTTAGTCAATTTATTTTTCTTAAATTTCTTACATAAATTATCGACCGAAGTTGGTAAACTTGTGAAGTGCAAGTGCAATATATATGCTAGAAGCCTCTTTTAATCTTAGTTTATTGGTGTGATGATTGAATTTGTAGAGATTTCTTCTAAGGATATTTTTATTCTTTATGAAATTGATAAATTTAAATTACAACTAGGTTCTAAAAATCAACATGCTTCCTACTTTGCACAAATTGAAACACTTTTTTATATCTTATGAAGAAGTCTTAATTAATTTTTTTTAGTCTTTAAGAATTCTATAAGTTTAATGTATGAAGATAAAATTAAACTCTAGAAAAGGAATTTGGACATTTTTATGCTTCTGAAATGAAATGCTATGGAATTTAAAATCTATAAAGAAATGAATAAGTCACTATTTTTTTGGATAGAAATCACTCTTAAACTAAAAAACACTCACTTTTATGGCAAAATTAAATCACTAAATCATTATTGCTTGGAAGAAATCACTCGTACATTTGACAGGAACTCACTCAGAATAAGAAAAGAAATCTTTCAATTTTCTTGAAATAAATCACGCGTGAATTTATAAAACTACTCTACAATAAACTACTATTGCTTGGAAAGAAAACTATGAATCACTTCTACATTTTAAAAATTTGAAAGGAAGATGAATTTACATCAAATGACAAAGGAAAACTATGTAAACATCTACTTTAAGTGGCAAAGTGGAATTCTAGAAACAACTACAACATTTGACAAAATAAAAACATGAACTGAAACTACATCATATGATAAAACAAAGCTATGAAAACATCTATGTGAAAAACACGAAATGTAGAACCTTCTCTATTTGCAGGGGCCCTACCACAAGCAGGTGGTATTTGTTTTCCATATATCTATAAAATCCTGTGTATAACTGTTTTGAGGATTTTACACCTATTTGAACTAAACAAATCCTATTTTAAACTTTCAACAAATAAAAAAATTGTGTTTCTTCACGATTTTTTATTTGGCAAAGAGAAATTATGAAGTGTGATTGACTTAGACTCTCGATTGCTTATTCAACCATGTGTTTACTTGCTCATTTGACTATGCCATCGACTAATTTTCTTTTTGATTTGGTTCAGATAGATAGGAGGAGATCCATGAGGAAATCAATCTTCGCCTTTATATATACTTCTTTGCTCAGAACTCGACGAACCATGGAGATGGCTACACAAACGCGGATCAACTGTAGAATCACATCAATTCCATAGCTAATACAAACTTTAACTTAATAATAAGAAACATTATTGAATATGAAAGATAAGTCATTTAAATACCTTACCATGTCAATAAAATTGCAGTTTAATGCTGATTTGAGTGGATGATGATGATCAAAAAGACAGAAAAGTAGGAAAAATAAAGTGTCAAAATGAAGCAATCATGAGGATCTACAAAAGGCCATGGAGAATTTGTCTTCTTTTCAAGGAAATAATGCAGTTAGTGCTAGTGACCACCTAAAGAAATTTAATATTTATGTGGGTAAGTGGTGCGCTGATTCTAATTATAATCACAAATATATTAAGATGAGGCTCTTCATCCTTTCTTTGGAAGATGATGTTATGGACTGGTTTCACGATTTTCCTAACAATTATTTGATTCTCTGCAAGCTATTATCAATGCCTTTAAGAATTCAATAAGAGGTTTAATGATATTGCAAGTGATTTACCTCAATATTATAAACCTCCTAATAAGTTTATTTTTGTATATTAGATCAATGCATTCCTTGTTGATCCTTCCTATGAGTTATGGTGCACTCAGCCTAATGATGTGAAGGTTGCCCAAACTTTGGTTGAGGAAATGGAAAAATGTAGAAAATCCTTTGGGAACTCTGAGATTCCAGGTTTTTCTAGGGGTCATCTTAAGAGTCAATGAAAAGGTATATAAGTTAAATAAGTTGATAAGGATCCTATTAAAAAACTTACACAACTTATTAAAGATATGAAAATTAATCATGCAAATAAAATAAGTGCCCTTAAAAATTGTTTGATCAATATGGAGATTTCTCAAGGAAATAAAGTGCAAAATAATAAAAATAATAATGCATGGCAGAGAAAGGGCCTTCTCAGTGACCAAAGACTGCCTAATCCACTTGAGTCTGCAAATATTTTTGATCAATCATTACCATATTGTATACCTTGTGATAATTTTCATGATGAGGCCATTTGCGTTATTGTAAGAGGGATTTTAGATAGTGGAAAGGCATGGATAAGCTACCAGATAAATATAGTTGGTAAATAACATCACTTATCTGTGGAGGATTGGATGGAAGTTATAGAAAATAGTCATTATGTTGTGATACTTCCATCCTCTTATAGCATTAATAATCTTAATGATGAAAAGGATTTGATTACCGAGTTGTATGGAGAAAAACCTTCTCTGGAACATGTCTTGGAGATTATGAAGGATAAAGGATTAACTTATGAGTGGAAGAATAAAGAGAAAAATGAAAATCAAATTACCCCTAGAGTTTCAAGTCTGGTTTGAATATTGACTTAGGAGGATGGATTAATAATGAAAAAATCTTGGTTCTTATCACTGGGATTCTAAAGATTCCCTTTCAAAAGTATAAATCTGTGAAGGTTATTGATGCTCCTTATGTTGAGGTTTCTCCTGAAAATAGTCCTAAGGTTGTCTATCAGGATGCTCTGATATATCTGCAAGTTATGGATCCAGATAATAAATATCATCAATCTTTTTTCATTACTTTTATTCTTAATGGTTTTCAATTATATAATTGCATGTTGGATTATGGTATCAACTTGTGTTATCAATAAGAGGGTCATGGAGCAGCTTAATTTAAGAATCTCTAGACCGTATTACAACATATGTGCCATGGAATCCAAAAATATTGATATTCATGGGATAATTAAGAATTTGCAAGTTCATTTGTCAATTTATCTTGATATAATGATTGTGATGGACGTTGTTGTAGTTGATGTACCAGATGGTTGTTGTGTGTTTTTATATAGAAAGTGGGTTTCTAATCTAGGAGGGAGTATTCAAATGAATTGGGCATATGTTATGATTACTCCTCTTAGAAGTAGGGTATTTGTTAGACTTAATAGAGAGCCTAAAATAATATTCAACGTTGAAGACCCCAAGACACCCCATAATGAGATTATAATGAAAAAAGCTAATATTTGGATCTATGTTATCTTGTCTAGCTCCATAGTTCCTTTGGATGAAAAGGTTGATGCTTTGAAGAATCAAGTATGGCATATTCATTTCGATGGTGTGACTTCCAAGCATGGTAAAGGTGTTGGCATTGTGTTGAGGTCTCCCCTCAAATCATATTTTCAGGTTTTCTTATAGATTGGAGTTTAAATATAGAAATAATGTGGCTGGGTATGAAGCCCTTTTTTTAAAGGTAAATTTTCATGTAAGAATGATAGACTTAAGAAATATTGAAATGTGGTTTGGGATTCCATGGAGTTGTTTGATGCTTTTAATCTTGAGACCATACCTAGAGAAAAGAATAGCCATGCTGATGAGCTTGCAGTTGTTGCATAATTTTTGCAAATGTCTGATGGAATGATAAATGATAAATTCAATATGGAGGTTATCTTTAGGACTTCGGTCCCTATTAATGTTGAGCATTGGAAGGTGTTTCAAGATGATAGTTAGGTGGTTCTGTAATAGCACTGGTTAAAAATCCATGTAAAAAAATATAAGACCAGGGGCATGGGACACTTATTCCAAGCTGAATGGCGGGAAAAAACTTCCCAGTGGGTGTTCATTTCGGTTTATTATGGCTAAAGGAAATTGGAAAAGACAAAGGTAAAGTATTTGAAAAGGAAAGTGGCATTATTGGCATTTTATTTATGAAAATAATGGAAATTAGGAGAAAATGAAGGTGAAGAGTCACAGGTTGCATGTGAGGAGGAAACTGAAGGAAAATAATGGAAAATGAAGAAAATAGAGACCTCAATAATAAAAAGGCTTATGAGGATCAGTTGGCAAGATCTTGGATTAAACCTTTTGTCAATTCTATGGTGGAGCTTTCTTTTATTCTCTCTGTAATCAAAAGTATACTTAATGAAGAAGTGTTTGTTTAATGGTGGAGATTTTATATTCCAAGATTTTTTATATATGTAAATTCCTATGTTACTATGCGCATGATTTATTTCCTAAGTTCATTATTACTTCATTGATATTCAATATAATATTGAATGCAATTTTGTTACTGTAATTCCAAAGTTTAGTGTCCTATAGCCATTAGACGCTTCGTTATATCGTGCATAAATTATGTGGTTCTATTTAATATTTAGAACTATTGTATATATTAATGGTATACATTGCAAGCATGAAATATTGTAGATTTTAATTTGGTACTGCAATTTAACATTAAGAAGACTTGCAACGAATATGTAGTGTTCCATCACTGAAATTCAGTCTTTATTGAAGAAAGTGGAAGGTACTTAAACGATGAAATAAATTAGAGACTAATCGGCGCCAAAATGAAACATTAAAAAAACTTTCAACCAATATGAAGTGTTACATCACTAAAATTTAGTTTCAGTAATTTTAGTTACATGATTTCATAACAAGTCAACATTAAAGACAGGTTCAAAATTACTTAGGAGTAACGACTGTATGATAAAATATAGGAGTAGGTATGAAAAGAGCATAGAACCACTTCTGCCAAAGTTGGAAAGGTACAAACAACAAAAAATAAAAGGGTTTCCCCATGAAAAGAAACTCCAAGAGGACTCAAAGGTCAGGCTTTCCAGTTGGAGTGAAAAATTATTGTGCTAATAGAGATGATGATTGATCTCATGAATATAATGGCCAATAGAAAGGAACATCAACAACCTCTAAGATGGAGAGGATAATCCTGACTAGGAGGACAACAAAAATAAGAAACCTAAAACCTCCATTAATGACATGGCTTATTCTTTATCTTCTATTTCACCGTTTAAAGCAATATTGATATACCGACCTATGATGGACATGTTGATGTTAAAAATATCAATGATTAGTTTAGGAAAGTGGAGGTATATTTTAGTGTCCAGGGACAAAAAGGTGAGGAAAAAAGTATACTTCGCTAGGATTAAAATAATTAACCATGCATTAGAATGTTGGGAGAGCTATATGGAGTATGAGTAAATAAAATAGAAAAATAAAGCCCCATTTTCTTCTTGGGAGTTGTTCAAAACACTATTGAAAAACTAGTTTTATCCTATCAACTCTGTCAAGAGGAACATATGATTAAATGATAATACCTTACCAAAGTGATCGAAAAAATGGCTAAAAATGAGAAGTAAACCATTATGTTAAGCATGTATTGATAAAACACCAAGGAGGCTTGTTTGGTTGCATCAAAAAGGAATTATCTCTCTTTGAAGGAAAGAAAATTAATGATATCTATAAGCAAGAATTTTTTACTGAAGCTACGGACAAGAAACCAACACATATTTGAGTAATAGGAAACACAAAGTAAGGTACCCAACAACATGAAAAGAGAAGTATGGAGGGCGACTAACCGAGTTGTTGCGTCGAAGGACAATGGTGAGAATCATTACAACTATTGTGGTATAGATTGGTATAGTGAGACTAAATGTCTAAAATTTTCCTTGAAATTGCATCCTAAAAATCAGGAGAAAGCATCAAATAAAGCTCTCACCAACATTTGGGGGCAGTAATTAGAATGTGACTCCAATCTGGATTTAAAGGTTTCTTGTATGAGAATATGAAAACCACTAGCTAATGAGGATAAGTTGAAAAATATAATGCCAAGAGAGAGTAGGTTTTCTACATCAAGATAGAAGTTCAATGCTATTCTTTCCAAGTGAATTAACACCTCATAGGTGTTGGTGAAAAAATTGAGATTAAATACCGATAACCATCCACAACATTGTCCATTGCAATGGCTTTGGAAGAAAATGTAAGTTAAAATTTAGCATATCAGTTCGTTTCATTGATAAGGTGAGATGTGATGTAGTCTCATTAGATGTATGCAAGGTATCCTTTTGCAACGCTTTTATTGTATCACAATTCCATACACCTCAAATGACTGCATAAATATAGTTTCATTAGAAGATGCAAATCCATTCCAAGTTTATGCCTATAAAGGTAATCAGAAAATATTTGTTGCTTCAGCGAGTAAAGCCAATATATCAATCAATACAACTACTCAATATTTTACATAATGGGTAAAGGCCTGCATTTACTTCCCCAACAGTCAAAATACTGTCATTTTCTTGGTCATAAGTGGTCGCAACACCAGTATCTGATGTTACCATACTCAATTCTAGTAGAACACTCAACATAGTTTCTCCTACATTGACCAAGAAAAATGATGCTGCTCCCATGCTACAAATCCTATTCTGTACAGGAAAAAAATATTTAGGATCATGACGTGCCAACCAACTATAATCATAGTAAATAATTTTAGTTTAGGTTGTATAATAATTATTGTATTCATTCCATTATCTAAAAAATTTTAGGGTAGTTGCAAGCCTCTTCTTCGAAAGGGGGGAGAATGTTAAGAGAAAATAAACAAGAAAAGGAAGTCTACTGGGCTCTAATACTTTTGTATGAAGACCTAACTTTGAAGGATTGGTAAAATGTAATAAAAATCCAAGAGTATTCTCTATTTGGGTTCCTTCTCTGACTTTTTAATTTCTTGGTTCTCCTGAAGAAAACAAGTTAACTAATGTACCCAACGAACTTTCTTCCAAAAGTGCATTTTTAATATGACTATCAGTTTTTTGGAAGATAACATAGGATGCCTACAGACTAAGCCCTCTCTTCTTCTTCATATGCATTTGAAATTATTTCCACCAAATCCTTGATGTCGGTTTCTCCTAGATTTCTTGCAAGTTCATATTCTCCCCCATCTTTTACTAGACATGAAAGCATATTCATAACAAATAGACATTTATTAAAATTTGGATCACACATAAGTGTTATCAGTACTTGGATGAATTGTGCATTTCTCACATCAAACATTATTGTTGAACTATTAGAAGCTAGAATCAAAAGTATATGAAGAAAATAAACTTTGAAACGTGGCCTTGCCAAAGATAAAGACTCTAAAATTTCAAAAACCAATGTCCTTAGCTCACTGTGGATTTTTATTCCTCTAGATTATTCTATAGCTAAATTAGCCATGTTCTCATATGCATGCTCTATTAATTCAATTTTAAATGATTCTAAAAAAATCAGTTGGAATAAAAGAGAGTTTCATTTTAATTGAGAATGTAAACATAATTTTCCTCCATTCTTGAAAAATGTTGAAGTGTAGAAAGAGGAATAAATAGTGATTCTGGATTATTTTCCGATATCATTCAGAGAAGAGGGATGATGCCTCCATTAATTTCAACAGCTTTCCCACACTCTATGTGCTATATTTTTAAGAGTTCATTTGCAAGAAATGACTGCGTTTGCAGAGGTCCTTGGACAAGTTGGTGGACCGAGTGGTCATAATAATGGTTTTATGCAATTTATATGATATTGGAATCTACCCTTGACCTTTTCTCTCTCAAAGGAATATATATCTCCAGATTACTGTGTCCTACTTTAGAAATTTAGAGATCTTCTCCTATTGTCTAGACAGAATTGTGGGGCCACAAAATAGGTCAATCTGTCGAGTGTTTCTATAGACTCTCGTTGTTCATTCAGATGCACGATTTTCATGTGTACAGAAAGAATAAACAAGATCGCACTTCACTACCACCTGATGGTCATTCTATGCCACAATAAAAATAGAATTTATCTGTCCCCTCAAAATTTATATTCCTATGATAAACCTAAAGCAAGAAAAAACATAATTTCACTGTCATTTTAGATAATTTATTGTGCCCAAGTAGAATGAAGAAAGATAGAAAATGTATCAAATAGGGTGGAATATCTCACAACCTTTACTCTTCTTTGTTGTGTAACACCACTCGAACTAGCGTCATTATGCTGTTGCTATTGCATTTCTATTTGAAACAAAATAAAATTCATAAATATCTCTCAAATGATGGCAGAATCTTTCCCTATATTGATTGTAATATTTTTGGATAAATTATCTTCTTCAATTTACCCATTTTATAATGCTCTCCACAGCCATGGAAGAGCCCTGGTGGCTCAGATAAGAAGTTCCCAACCTTTTTTTTCTCTCCATCAATAATTTCCCACATGTACTTCTCCTCGTGTTGTTGCTTTTTTTAGTTCACAACTTCTTTTCCTCTGTGTTTATTTTTTTCTTCTTCTTTTTTTCTCCAATATTTCATTCATAAATTGGGGTAAAATCACAGAGCTCAAACTTTTGAATGACACGGTTAGTCCCAAGAATTTGATTCCAATCATGCCATAAAATATCTAGAAATTTTGGCTTTTTGGCATAGTTTGTATCCTTCATGACTACAAACACAATGCCAATCTACTCTTCTCCAGGAGTAAGAACAAATAGATTTCCATTTTTAGGCATCTCCACTCCATGAGGTTGGTAAGAAGGAGGGAAAATTACTCCATTCTGCTCCAATGTTTCCCACTTTACCTCTTCCTTGACAACCATTTTAAGTGTAGGATTTGTTGATGGAGCTTCTGGAATTGATGCTTTTGGTCTAAATGGCCAAATATTATCTATTATATCAGGTCAATAATGATAATAGAAAAACCAATATAGTCACATTGCAAACATTGAGGAAATGTCATTGATGGATTGTGATGGATGACATTACACAATTGGATGACACAATTATGGAATGGATTGGATTAGAAATAACAAGAAATTCTGGCAATTGTATTGAATTGAAAACATTGTTTTGGCAAAGGAAAAATATGCAATTCTCATTTATGGAAGTTTGAATCTTATTGTTTCTTACTGTGAAAGTACCAATTGTTTCTTTATTGTATTGTAGGTTGTGAATGAGACAATACATACTAATGAAAATATTGAGTTCATACCAAATACAAAATATAATTTGCACAAGAGGACAACCTCATATTGTTTCTAGGCTCATAAACCTAGACCCTTTCTAGAATTTGCATTGATTCGGTTTAACTAAAAGCACAAATTTTCAAATGTCATGAGCCTTAGTCTACACATTTTTTTTCCCAATCTAATACTAATAGTTTTAGATTCATTTTTGTATATTTTATTGTTTATGAAGTTGTTATATCTTGTAATCAAAAAATATTTTATTCTAATTTGGTTTGCCAAGATTTATTCCTCTTTTCAAGTTTATTTCAGGCTTCGGTTATAAATAAGTTCTGCGAAGTCACCTGACTTTGATAGTGATATGTAAAAATTATGAGAATGACTTAAATAGATCTCACGTACTTAATTCACTTAAGAATGAATAACTATAATGCACATTTTAGTAATTACATTAATATCCTAGTCCTTTAGTCTAGATATATTATATGACTAATGATATTATTTGATGTACATAACATTGTTACACATGTTTGCACAACCTTATTTCCATATATCTTGTTGATTGTAACTATTAAATTTTTGGTAGGCTATTTATAAATGAATAATTTCTTGGGCAAGGCATCCCTATTTCCTTTTAATTTCATGGTTTAAAAATATCACGCATACAAAAAGACACAATCAATTGTTTTGTGTGTTATTTTTTAGGTTATAGAAAATCTAAAATATGATGAAATAAAATAAAATGACAACAGAGGGATTATTTCAAGAGATTAGTAAAAGTTTCAAGGCTACATAGGAACAAGAATGAGTTTTAATATGCATTCCAAGTTTTTCTGGGGTAGACTGGAAACACTGGGAACAACCAGTTTTAGGAATCAAACAAATCCTCGTGTTTCCCCCACCATACGTAATTTGTAAGGATAATTTTTTTTCAAGTCAAAGAAATTATAATTTGGGTTAGAAGAAATCGAATTTCCTAATATTTCCTCTACTATATATTAAGGATGGAAAAAGAAATCATGAAAAACACTCAGACTCCAACTGTAGGATAACATTGTGCAAACTGCAATATTGTTTCCACATATTCATTCTAGTTTCAATTTACAAATTTTTTGTATTTTACCCTTTTGTTTTGTATTTGAACCTTTTGTTTTGTATTTGACTTATATAGTGGAGAAACAAAGTTTTTGATATTTTGTATGGTTTCAAAATGTTTCAAATTGTTGAATTGGTTTTCAGTATTAAGTGCATCCTTGATTTTTGCTTTGGATGTTGCAGTTGACACTTTCCCTCTCAATGCTACTCCTTCCTATGCTACTTTCTTACGTTGTTTCCTTTGCAACATTTGGTGCAATCGCTAGTTTATACATTATGTTACAACATCTCTACCATACTAGGTTGGTTATATATAACCAACCTAAATTTCATCCTAGCAGTTGATCTACCAAGCTTTAGATGCATCAAATATCTTAAGATCGAAATCTCTTTTAGAGTGAAAAGAAGTTTGATCTCTCTGGATGATTTGTAGTTATTCAGTTAAAATGGATTTAGACTCCTTTAATTTCACTCTTGAAATAGAAAATATTCCACATGAATTGGTTCTCAATACCATATTTTTATTACTATTTTATTTTTATTTTGTTATTTTTCGTTTCATTTTTTTTTTTAAATCTCGGTTAAAATGTTTATATTACGTTATATTTTTATTTTATTTATTTATTTAGACATTATGTTACAACATTTCTACCAACCAAGATTTCATCTTAATACTGGATATATCAATCACCTAGACTAATCAAATCTCTTGAGATGAAAGATTTCATCTTAATACAAATATATCAAGCACCTAGGTGAATCAAATCTCTTCGGATAAAAACCTCTTTTAGAATGAAAGGAGATTTGATTTTTTTCGATGTGTTGTAGTTCCAGAGTTAAAATCACCCTTCAAATAAGCTATATTCCACATGAAATAGTTCCAATACCATCTTTTTTATATTATTTTTACTTTCATTATTTTATTTTATTTTGAATTTGTTAAAATGTTTTCATTACATTATATTATTCTTTTCATTTAATTTATTTATTTGGACATTATGCTACATCATCTCTACCTCACACACATATAATATATCAATTTAAATATATATAGATATAGATAATTATAGTTTTTAGTTTAAAATATTATTTTTAATTTAATTTTTGTATTATTTTTAATTATATTTTATATTTTTTAAATTTTAATGAAACCCATAATAATAAATATTCAAATTTATTTTATTTTAATATTATTATGATTTAGTAATTAAATGTGAATGACACATATGATAACACATATTTTGTGTAAATATTTTTTTAAATAAATTATTATAATAATTAACAATTATATTCATTTATTTTTATAATTAATATAATTGAAAAATTGTTGTAAACTCAACTAATGTAAATATATATATTTATTTTATTTTATTCAGTTGGTATTTATAATTTTATTCAGTTGGTATATTTATATGTTTTTAAGATAATAATATTATTTAAATATTATTAAATAAATATTTCAATATATTGAAGTTCATGTTATGTTTTAAATAAATAAAAATCACTATATAGAAAGCTCTTCTTGGCTTTGAGATGTAAAATATCTATTTGTGAAGGTGAGAGCTTATATGACCCCAAAAATGGTTTATTATTGGCATGGGACTAACCATTGATACTCACCCACACAATTCATTGCCAAAGAGGCACAATCACTAGCATACATGCACACAACAAACATAGGGTGAACACAAACATACATAACCTACAAACATTACACATTGACTCAGAAAGTGACATGTTCACATACTACATTTACTATGAACTTTAGTATTAACATTATTTTGTTGCATGTGCTTAAGATTGAGTATAAATATTATGATGTTGATAGTTAAATTTATCTTATAAGTTAATTGGTATGATATTAAAATTATTAAGTATTAATTTCTTTACTATATTTAAAAAATGATTATGGTTAACAAAGTTTTAGAGACTAAAATTATAAATTATTAAAATTTATTAATTTTTTTGAAATAAAATTTTAGAAAATTTATTTAGTATATCGATTTTAGTATAAATAAATAATTAATATATGTTATTGCAAATTGATACTATTCTAAATATTATGTTATTTTTTTTCTTCTTTTTAAGGGATTTGAACCTTGAGTGTAATGGTTTTTGCATATATACTTTATAACACGACAATAGTTAATTGAATTGTAGCCTGGACTAATATTATATAATTTTTAATGTTATTATAATATATATATTATTTTTAATTTTAAAATGATAAATTAATATTATAATATATAAAATTCTGTTTGAAAAAAATAAAAATAAATAAAAAAATATTAATTAAAAAACAAAATCAAAATTTAAACCAAAAAAACCAACACACATATATCTTATTATTATTTTTTTAAAATTTTAATAAAATCCACAATAATAAATATTTAAATTTATTTAAGTTTAATATTATTATGATTTAGTAATTAAATGTGAATGATACATATAATAACACATATTTTTTATAAATATTTTTTAAAATAAAATATTATAATAATAAACAATTATATTGATTTATTTTTATAATTAATATAATTGAAAAATGGTTATAAAGTTAATATATTTATTTTATTTTTAATTTAAAATAATATTTAATAATAATAATAATATATATATATATATATATATATATATATATATATATATATATATATATATATATATATAAACACATATTTTTTATAAATATTTTTAAAATAACATATTATAATAATTAACAATTATATTGATTTATTTTTATAATCAGTATAATTGAAAATATTAGTTAACTTTACAAAAGTGTAATGGTTTTTGCATAAATACTTTTATAAAATGTCAATTGTCAATTGAATTGTAGCTTGAACTAATATTATATAATTTTTAATGTTATTATAATATGTATATTATTTTTTATTTTTAAAATGATAAATTAATTTTATAGTATATAAAATTTTGTTAAAAAAATTAATAATAATAATAAATATTAATTAAAAAATAAAATAAAATCAAAATTTAAACTAAAAACCCACACACATCTATCTTTTTATTATTATTTTTAATTTTAATAAAACTCATAATAATAAATATTTAAATTTATTTTATTTTAATATTATTATGATTTAGTAATTAAATATGATGCTACATATAATAACACATATTTTTCATAAATAATCAATAAATTAATTAGCTAGAGATAGTCGATTTCATGAACACAAGAGCGGCTAGCAATGGAAAGCGACTCTACGACCTAGAGACTGGTTCTCCCGTCTGCACTGCTAATTTCACCAACTTTGGGCGGGAAATGAGTGCCTGTTCAGCGACTTTTGCGAAAAGGGGCTTTCCCTGGCCCAGCGGATGGGAAAACTGGGGGCCTCTGGGGCCCCTTCCTTCAAGAAAATAATGTTGGACAAAGGAAAATATCCTTTGGAAGGAGTGCATATCACGGGTTCTAAAACAGCCGAAAAAAATGACTTCAGCAAAAAGACAAAGAAGGACAGCGATACAAAGGAAAACCATCCTCACAACCAAACTCAAGGCATAAAAACCCTAGAAGATAAAGGCACAATGGATTCCGCTAAAGGCAAGAATCCTCAAGACGGAGGAATGGAGTCCAAAGGAGCTGAGGTTAATGATACTTCCACCTTGAACGGATCCGCTCCAGAAGGCTCAGCAACGGAAAACAAATAGCCAAAAACCCAAGGAAGATGTAAGCCTAAGACTACCGAAAGCTTAAGGGTCATCATTACGGACCCAAAACTTCAAGCTTACTGGGATCACATGGCCATTCATGCTGTGATCTGCAATTTTATGGGCTTTTGGCCCACAGAAAAGGCCTTATGCCAATGGATAAAACATACATGGAAGCCAAAAGGAGACGTGAAACTTCACTTGGGGGCCAAGGGTTTCTTCACGGCTGTCTTTGCTAACCTGGAAGATAGAGATCACATATTTGATGGAGGACCTTACTTCTATGGTTCTGTCGGTCTCTACATGAGACCTTGGAAGCCAAACTTTGCTCCTGAACATGAAACATTCACGCATGTTCCTGTTTGGATTCGCTTGTTTTCTCTCCCGACTGACTACTAGAGACTAGCAGCGCTGGAAAAAATCAGCAACAAACTGTGGACCTTTATCCAGGCCTCTGAAGCAACTGTCCAAAAAAGTTACACTTCCTATGCTCGTACTTGTGTTGAAATGGACGTTTCAGGTGCCCTTCATGACGGTCTATGGTTAGTATACAGAGATGAAGTTTTCTTCCAAGCCATAGATTATCAACATATACCCTTTATATGTAGGAAATGCCATGAGCATGGACATTTAATTAGGGAATGCCCCGTACACAAACCTGCTGAGAAAGCTAAGGACAACTTAGATAAGAATCAGGATGGCTTTTTTCGACCTTCGGGCAAACACAGGACTAACAAAAGAAACCCATCGAAGACAGGAAACCCCAACAAAGGTTCCATGAATGCATTTGAAGTGCTTGGAGAGGAAATCGCTGTAGAGGAGAATACCCAAACTTCAATTGCAAAGCAAAATGTCTTGCAAGAACATTTTCAAAACACCCAGCCAAGGATTCCTGACTTGATTGATGATTTCCTCCTAGATCCTGGTCTCGGGAAAGATGTTGAAGGAGATGAGGAAATGGTTTTAAGTGAAATAGGCACAGAAGATTGGGACTTAAGTGACATACTAGATAAATAAGGAATGGATCTTAACACCATATTCGAGCAATGGAAACAAAAAGGGGTTGACCACATCCCAAAGGAATAGATAGACAGAGTCAACTTCCTTTTCCTCTCTAGGCAGGATTCTGCCTTTAGAGGGCAGAAAAGGAATCTGGGCACGACTACAGGGCTGGGCATAAAGGTGCAAACCTTCCATCATACACACTCCAGTACTAAATACAAGAATAAAAGAGGCAGAAGAACCAACAAGGAAGCACTCCAAGAGCTTGGCCAAATGCTCATCAACTCAGGTAAAATGAAAGCCCTTGAGGCTTTTACGTTCTCCTCCTAACCTTATTTAATCATGAAATTACTCTCATGGAACATAAGAGGGCTTAATATCCCAACTAAACATAGACTGCTAAGGAAAAAAATTACGATGGAAAAACCGGACATTATTTTCCTACAGGAAACTAAGTGTACCAGACAGAAGTTGGAAACAATAAGCAAACGCATAGGAAAGAGGTTGGAGTTCCTAGCGGTTGAGGGTAACGGTATGGAAGGGGGTTTAGCCATTTTCTGGAATCCCCTTTCCCTTCACCTTCTGAATGAAGAGGCCTCCAGATATTTCATCTCCCTTGAAATGCAAATCTTGGGGGAGAATGGCATATATCTGTTCACGAATGTTTATGGTCCTCGACGGCTGGAAGACAAGCTACAGCTGCTGAATGATCTTTCTAGTCTGCAGAACAGATACCCTAACGCAAAAGTCATCTATGGAGGTGACTTCAATATGATCACATCTTTAGGGGAGAAAAAAGGAGGAATAAGAACCCTAAACAGAGATGTTGAGGCCTTTACGTCTTTCATCAGAACAGCTAATTTGGTGGATATTTTGCCCATAAATGGATCTTTCACCCGGACCAATAAAATAGGAGGCGAAAGACACGTCTCTTCTAGACTTGATTGGTTTCTGATTTCTGATTCCATTCTCCTGGAGGGATTCATGGTGGAATCGAATATCATTCCTTCTGGAGGTTCGGATCACTTGCCTATCTCTCTAGATGCTACAATCCTCGACACTCCAAAAAACAAGCCTTTTCGCTTTCAGAAATTATGGCTCGGTCACCCGAATTTTGTCACCAACATCAAACTCTGGTGGAATGAACACTTAGACACCAGAGGAACCAAAATGTTTCGGTTCCAGGCCAGATTGAAGCATATAAAGGCTAGGATCCGCACCTGGAACCAAGAGGTCTTTAGCAATATTTTTTAGGATAAACAAGCCCTGGAGGAGCAGACGACACTGATACAAAACAACTGGATTAAGGGGGATATTTCCCAAGACTCCATAAATACAGAGCATCATCTCAGGCAAAAATGGAATGAGCGGTGTCATCAGGAAGAAATTCTATGGAGACAAAAATCCCGCATTCAATGGCTGAAGGAAGGGGAGAAAAACACCAAATTTTTCCATCGATCAGCCATGGATTACAGATGCAACAACTAAATTACCAAACTCAAGAATGAGAACGGTACTTCTGTCCAATCCCATCAAGAGATTGCTAACATCCTTAGAAATCACTTCTGTATGATTGAAACTGAGCCTGACATTGACAGAAGGGAGGCTATCAACGAGGTCGTCACTTCCATTCCCAAGTTGATCACTGAAGAGCAGAATAAAACCTTGTATTGCCCGGTCACTCTTCAGGAAGTGGAAGAGGTTGTCAAAGATATGGCCAATGGCAAGGCTTCGGGACCTGATGGTTTCACCATTGACTTCTTTAAGGCTTGCTGGGATCTGGTGAAGATTGATGTTTGGGAGGTGGTTGAAGACTCGAGGAGGTCCTCCTCTATTCTCAAATCCCTTAACTCTACTTTCATTTCCCTCATTTCCAAGGAAGAGGATGCTTTCACTCCTGCTAAGTTCAGACCTATCGCTCTTTGCAATGTGTTGTACAAAATCATCTCCAAAGTAATGGCCAACAGATTAAAGCCCATTCTGCCCTTGATTATATCTGAAGAGCAATCGGGTTACATGGAAGGTAGGAAAATTATGGACAATATCCTTTTAGCTCAAGAAATGATCCACTCCCTTCGGTCTAATAAGAAGGCAGGCATGATCATACAACTGGACCTCTCTAAAGCCTATGATAAGGTCAGTTGGAGATACCTGGAAGCTGTATTGCTTGCTTTTGGTTTTGGTCAATGTTGGGTAAACTGTATCTTAGCCATGGTTAAATCTCCTAGCTTCTCTATTCTGGTTAATGGAGCTCCTTCTCCCCCCTTCTTCCCCTCTGGGGCATTAGACAAGGTGACCCCATCTCGCCTTTTCTGTTTGTCATCTTAATGGAAGGTCTGAGTCACATCATCAAGTCAGCCAAGGAAAGGAATCTCGTCAAGGGTCTCCAACTCCTAAATCATTATCCTGCTACCACTCATCAACAATTCATTGACGACACCATGTTGCACGGTACCCTCTCAGCTAAAGAAGCCAAGGGTTTCAAAACTATTCTGAACTTATTCAGCAATGCTTCAGGTATGGATCTTAACTTGGAAAAGTCCTCTATTTTCTTCTTCAATACCCACATGGAGGTCCAAAGACACCTCATGGATATTATTGGCTTCAAGAGGTGTAGCCTTCCCTCTAAGTATCTAGGTATTCCTCTCACCGACAAGCCTTGGCAGAAGATCCACTGGGAACGCATGCTCTCCAAACTGGAGGACAGGGGAAACTGTTGGACCAACAGGGTCTTTAACTTTGCTGGTAGATTAGTTATGACTAAGGTTGTGCTTCAGGCCATCCCTAAATACATGCTCTTTATTCTCCCAGCTCCTAAAGGAGTAATCTAGAAAATCAAGAATATTCAAAGAACCTTTCTCTGGTCGGGCAAAGCGCAGAAACCCAAGTGGGCTCTTGTTGTCTGGGATAAGTTATGCAAACCAAAAAACCTGGGGGGTTTGGGGCTGAAGGACCCAGACACGATCAACAAATATTGTGGTGCCAAACTTTGGTGGCACTGGCTCAAGGAACCTCAAACGCCATGGGCTAAATTATGGAAGGCTAAATATGCTGAGGAATGGCAATCAAAGGAACTGATAAGAAAGATAGATCCCCCTGCAGGGTCCCCAATTTGGAACTTGGCCAGAGATAACATAAATATCATTCAGGATTCCTGCTTCTGGGAACTTCGTGATGGCACTAATGTGCTCTTCTGGGAGGACGCTTGGCAACAGTTGCCCAAGTTGGAAAGCCCCAGTTTTCTCCCTCTTCAAAGATGGTTTCAGAATGCTAGCAAGTTACAAGTCCACCACTATTGGTCGGACCATAATGAAAACGAGTAATGGAGGGAATGGAATCTAGCTCCCCCTCCCTTGGAGGATAACTTAACTGAGCTCCTCCAAACCCTCAATTCGGCTCTTGCTCATAGGTTGATCCGATTCACTCAAGAAAAGGACCAACTCAGATGGGGAAAGCTCGAAGGGGGCACTTTCAACCTTAGGGAAGCCAGACTGCACATCAAACACAGGGACCTTGAAGAAAAAGTTGCTTGGTACCCCAATGTTTGGGACAGAACTATGTGGCCAAAAATAATAAACTTTCTTTGGATGCTCATGCATCGCAAAATTCTCACCTGGGAAAATTTATTAAAGCGCGGTTTTATTGGCCCTTCCCGGTGCCCCTTATGTGAGAAGGATGAGGAGACCATGAACCATTTACTTAATGAATGTGATTGAACTAACAATCTGTGGGAGTGGCTGAAGGATATTTTCACTCAAACTAACAGAAATAGGAATTCTATTCAGGACTGTATTGCCAACTGGCAAACAAATTACTTCGGTTGTCACATGGTTAACACTCTCTGGCGGCTAAGCCCTGGTTTCATTATCTGGTCAACTTGGAAGGAGAGGAACAGACGCATTTTTCAAAAGGAAACCAGGCATATTGACATTATCAAAACCTCCATCATGCAAAATTTAATAGAAACGGTCCTTACCAATTGCAAAGATGAGCAGGCCAACTCGCTCTCCAAAAACGATTCTCGAATTTTGATGATGTTCGACTTAAACGTCGTTTCGGGTCCTCATGTCCCTACAAACCAGCTGAAGCCGACTCCTTCTCCTGATTCCTGGCAGCGCCCTACGCCGGGTTTCTGCAAATTAAACTTTTATGGGGCGTCTCAGGGTAACCCTGGTCCGGCTAGGCTTGGATGGGTTATTAGGAATGAAAAAGGGGAAATCTTTCACATCTTCAGCAGAACTCTGGGGGAGGCTACCAACAATGAGGCTGAGGTCACTGCCCTGGAACAAGGCCTGTGAATCCTCATCCGTCTGGGCAAAAGCTCGGTTATTGTGGAAGGGGATTCCCTCCTGGCCATCACCACAATCAGAGGAATTCAAAACGGAATGAAGCCAGGGAAATTTATCAAGCATTGGCGACTGGCCATGGTTACAGAGATCATTGCAAACCATCTAGCCTCCCTCAACAGTATCATTCTTCAGGCGGTTAGGAGGAAGGCTAATGCTCTCACAGACTGTCTTGCTAACTACGCCGTGGATCACCCAATGGAAATCATTGACAGTTGTTGGCAAGACGTCACAAGTAATGATCTTCAAAATCAGTGCACTAAAATTTTGAGACAAGACCTCACTGAAGGATCAAGTGAGGAGGATGGCCTGCAGACTACGGATAATCAATAATTGATGAGGATTAACTATTTTCTTAATAAAAAGAGTTGGCACCGATGGGAATTTTTCTATGAGGAGTTGTGGAAAAGGTGGAGGATTATCGAAAAGGATGATGGAGGGATCCAGCGTTACAAATGGCGATATGCGTGGCATCCTCAAGCACGCAACATAATCGACATTAAGAAGCGGATCCATTTTCGGGGTTATGGAAACAACACCCTAATTAGACTTCAGGCGGCTGGCAATGATGGTAGTAAGCAGATTAATGGTGATTTTTCGCGCCCCATCCAGGCTCCTATTATCATATATCTTCTCACGCTCTGGACTATTTTCATCTTGTTCAATCCCTTTGTTGTGCTCTGTATTGTGTCTCGGTCTTTCTCTCCTGTCTGTTGGTCTCCTTTCCATTGTGGTTGCATCCCAGCTATGGAGAACCGTAATCTTCATAGTGCTAAGATGGCAAGAGCGCTCAAGCATGCTCAGGAAGGCTATCAGGCGGCGATTTCTAAAAAGGGAAAGCAAACTATTGAGCGGTTGCAGGAGGAGGTTCAACAAGCCCAAACTACCATGGACAATCAGGCCATCAGTGAGGAGATAGATTGGATTGCTGACCCTGGAACCCCTTCTACCAGAGCTACGCAGTTTTTGCAGACTCAAACTATGGTTTGGAAAATGAAAACCATGCTTGCCAAAGCCATTGGCATGCAAGGTGTTGCTATCAAAGATGCTTACGCAACCACCTCCCTTGCCTCTGCTAGGAACTTGGCTCATTTGGACAAGCTGGAGGTCTCCCTAAACTCGTTAACTGAAGAATTGAAATTGATTTTTAAGAGGCTAGACGGCTTCATTTGAATGTTTGAGTTGTACCTGAGGCACGTTCTGAACGTTTCGATCGAGGTGTCGGAGGATTACTCCCAAACAACGATCATCCGACACTACAAGCCGCGCTTCATTCCCAAAGGTGCTGAGGATGCTAGTCCTAGTGTGGCTGGTCATTCAGGTGCTTCCAATCTGGTCTTATGATTTGGACTTGGCTATTTTCGTCTCTATAAATCTTGTTTTTATGTATTCTCTCTCTTTTTGGTCATGTAAGTCTGTCGGTAGTTTAAGTATAATTGCAGATATTTTTTCTTTCTTCAGATGCACTTCTCATTATGGCAACCCTGCGTGGTTAGCCTATTTTATGGTTATGCTAGTCAGTCATTCTGCAACTGTTGTTAGGAACTCTGTTAGCCCTTGGCGAGTTTTGTATGAAGTTCTGTTCGGTTGGCCTGTGCCTCCTCATGTCCATCTGGATCAGACATGCCATTTTGTAACCATATGTACTATCAGTTTTACTTCTACTTAATATACTTCAACTGGCTTACACACACAAAAAACACATATTTTTCATAAATATTTTAAAATTTAAAATATTATAATAATTAACAATTATATTGATTTATTTTTATAATCAATTGAAAAATTGTGGTAAAGTCAATATATTTATTTTATTTTTAATTTAAAATAATATTTAATAATTCATTTTTTAATATCTATATATATATATATATATATATATATATATATATATATATATATATATATATATATATTAAATAAAAATATTATAATAATTAACAATTATATTGATTTATTTTATAATTAATATAATTGAAAAATTGTTGTAAAGTCAATATATTTATTTTATTTTTAATTTAAAATAATATTTAATAATTCATATATATATATATATATATATATATATATATATATATATATATATATATATATATATCATATTTTTTATAAAAAAAATTAAAAATAAAATATTATAATATTTAAATATTATTTTAAATTAAAAATAAAATAAATATATATATATATATCAATATTAGTTAACTTTACAACAATTTTTGAATTATATTAGTTATAAAAATAAATCAACATAATTGTTAATTATTATAATTTTTTAATTTTAAAAATATTTATAAAAAATGTGTTATATATATATATGAATTATTAAATATTATTTTAAATTAAAAAGAAAATAGATATATTGACTTTATAACAAATTTTCAATTATATTAATTATAAAAATAAATCAATATAATTGTTAGTTATTATAATATTTTATTTTAAAAAATATTTATGAAAATATGTGTTATTATATGTATTGTTCACATTTAATTACTATATATATATATTGTGATTGAAATCTTTCGGTGAAAATCACATCAAAATAGATTTGGTCGACGCGTTTCGAACCAGCCAGTGTGGTTCATCATCAGGACAAGATATCTGGCTGGTTCCAAACTCGTCGATCAAATCTATTTTGATGTGATTTTCACCGAAAGATTTTAATCACAATTTATGGATCACAGAAGAAAAATTCTTAATATATATATATATATATATATATATATTGTGTTATAATTTTATTAAATTGATATATTTATATTGTTTTAACATAATAATATTATTTAAATATTATTAAAAAAATATTTTAATATATTGAAGTTAATGCTAAGTTTTAAATAAATTAAGAAAAATTATATAGAAAGCTCTTCTTGATTTTGAGATGTAAAATCTCTACTAACAAGGTCAATCACATGAAAGTGAGAGCTTGTATGATCCCAAAAATGGATTATCATTGGCATGGGACTAACCATTGACGCTCACCCCCACAATCCATTGCCAATGAGGCACAATCACTAACATACATGCACACAAAAAGCGTAGGGTGAACACAAACATTACATGTTAACTCACAAGGTGAGATGTTCACACACTACATTTACTATGAACTTTGGTATTAACATTATTTTGTTGCATGTGATTAATATTGAGTATAAATATTATGATGTTGATAATTAAATTTATTTTATAAGTTAATTTATATAATATTAAAATTAGTAAGTATTAATTTCTTGACTATATTTAAAAAAAATGATTATGGTTAACGACTTTTTAGATAAATATCTTTTCCACTAAAATTATAAATTATTAAAATTAATTAAATTTTTTGAAATAAAATTTTATAATTTTTTTTTAGGGTATCGATTTTAGTATAAATAAATAATTTATGTGTTATTGCAAATTGATGTTATTCTAAATATTGTGTTACTGTTTTTCTTCTCTTTAAGGGATTTGAACCTTGAGTGTAATGGTTTTTGCATGAATACTTTATAACATGACAATTGTTAATTGAGTTGTAGTGTGAACTAATATTATGTAATTTTAATGTTTTTGTAATATATATATTATTTTTAATTTTAAAATGATAAATTAATATTATAGTATATAAAATTATGTTAAAAACATAAAAATTCAAAAACAAAATAATAAAAAGTTAATTAATAAATAAAATCAAAATCAAAATTAAACTAGAAAATTCAAAATAAAAATAAAATAGAAACTAAAAAATTAAAATAATAATAACAACATTTTCATAAATATTACTACCAAGTATATACAATTAAACAAGACACATACAAATGTATCAAAGAATAGATTCATACACACAAAATACTTTCACAGACATACAAAGAATAAAATTAGACAAGACACATACAAATGTAGCAAAGAATAGATTCAAATCTCTTGAGATAAAAACCTCTTTTAAAGTGAAATGAGATTTGATTTTTCTCGATGTGTTGTTGTTCCATAGTTAAAATCACCCTTAAAATAAGCTATATTCCACATGAAATGGTTCCCACACCATATTTTTATTTTATTTTGTTATTTTTACTTTTATTATTTTATTTTGTTATTTTTACTTTTATTATTTTATTTTATTTTGAATGTATTAAAATATTTGTAATACATTATATTAATCTTATCATTTAATTTTTTGTTTTATTTATTTCGACATTATGTTATCATCTATACCCACCCCGCATATATAATCTCTCAATTTAAATATATAGATAATTATAATTTTTAATTTAAAATATTTTATTTTATTTTAATTTTTTATATTTTCTTAATTACATTTTATATATTTTAAATTTTAATAAAACCCATAATAATAAATAATTAAATTTATTTTATTATTATTATTATTTAGTAATTAAATATGAATGATACCTATAATAACACATTTTTTATAAATATGTTTTAAAATAAAATATTATAATAATTATAAATTCTTTTTAAAATAAAATATTATAATGATTAACAATTATATTGACTTTTATTTATAATTAATATAATTAAAAAATTATTGTAAAGTCGAATTATAAAATTATATATATTATTTTTTAATTTAAAATAATATTTAATAAATTAATTTTTAAATATTGTTAATATATATATGAATGATACATATAATAACACATATTTTTATAAATAATTTTTTAAAATAAAATATTATAATAATTAACAATTATATTGATTTATTTTATAATTAATATAATTGAAAAATAGTTACAAAATACGCCCAATATAAATATATATTTATTTTATTTTTAATTTAAAATATTTTTTGATAATTAATTTTTAAATATGGTTTAATATGATACATATAATAACACTTAATTTTTTATAAATATTTTAAAATAAAATATTATAATAATTAATTACTATATATATATATATAATTGAAAAATGGTTGTAAAATTACGAGGGGGATGGAACAGGTGACCTATCGCATGGAGTGTCTTAACGATTGCACCTTTCACCATCGAACCAAAGCCACTGACTGACACATATATATATTTTAATTTTAAAATAATATTTAATAATTAATTTTTAAATATTGTTATATATATATATATATATATATATATATATATATATATATTAAATATTGTTTAATATATATATGTATTTTATTGTGTTATAATTTTATTAAGTTGGTATATTTATATGTTTTTAACATATAATATTATTTAATTATTATTAAAAAAATATTTTAGTATATTGAAGTTAATGTTATGTTTTAAATAAATTAAAAAGTATTATATAGAAAGTTTTTTTTTTAGTTTTGAGATGTAAAATTTATATAGAAAGCTCTTCTTAGCTTTGAGATATAAAATCTCTACTAACAGGGTCAACCACGTGAAGGTGAGAGCTTATATGACCCCAAAAACGGTCCATCATTGGCATGGGACTAACCACTGACGCTCACCCACACAATCCATTGCCAATGAGGCACAATCACTATCATACATGCACACAACAAACATAGGGTAACACAAACATACATAACTGACAAACAATACACATTGACTCACAAAGTGACATGTTCACACACTACACTTACTATGAACTTTAGTATTAACATTATTTTGTTGCATGTGCTTAAGATTGAGTATAAATATTATGATGTTGATAATTAAATTTATTTTATACGTTAATTTGTATGATATTAAAATTAGCAAGTATTGATTTCTTTACTCTACCAAAAAAAAATGATTATGGATAACAAAGTTTTAATAATTAATTTTTGGAGTAAAATTATAAATTATTAAAATTAATTTTTTTTGAAATAAAATTTTATAAAATTTAATTATTGTATTGATTTTATAAATAATTAATTAATATGTGTTATTGCAAATTGATGCTATTCTAAATATTATGTTATTTTTTTTCTTCCTTTTAAGGGTTTTGAACCTTAAGTGTAATGGTTTGCATAAATACTTTATAACATGACAATCGTTAATTGAGTTGTACCATGTAGACAAATATTATGTACTTTTTAATGTTATTGTAATATGTATATTATTTTTAATTTTAAAATGAAAAAATTATTATTATTAGTATATAAAATTTTGTTAAAAAAATAAACTAAAATAGAAAATAAAACAATAAAATGTCAATTAAAAAATAAAATCAAAATCAAAATTTAAAGTAAAAACACCAAAAAGAAATAAAAATAAAAAATAAAAAATTAATAATAATAATAATAACATTTTCATAAATATTCCTACCAATGTATTTACAAGTTAATATTTAAACTAACATATTTTTAATTTAATAACCTAATATTTATATATATAAATAATGATAGTAGTCATATAAATAAATAGTGAGAAAATATATTCACACAAATTACACTCATATATATACAAGTAATAATACATATATAAATATAACAAACAAAGAATCAAACACATATAAAAGAATATATTCATACACATACACATGCACACAACAAACATAGGGTGAACACAAACATACATAGCGACAAACAATACATTGACTCACAAAGTGACATGTTCACACACTACACTTACTATGAACTTTAGTATTAACATTATTTTGTTGCATGTGCTTAAGATTGAGTATAAATATTATGATGTTGATAATTAAATTTATTTTATACGTTAATTTGTATGATATTAAAATTAGTAAGTATTAATTTCTTTACTCTATTTAAAAAAAATGATTATGGATAACAAAGTTTTAATAATTAATTTTTGTAATATAAAAACATTAAAAATAATAATTAAACACATATTAATTAATTTTTGTAATATAAAAAAATTAAAAATAATAATAATAAAAACATTTTCATAAATATTCCTACCAATGTATTTACAAGTTAATATTTAAACTAATATATTTTGTAATTTAATAACTTTAATATTTATATATAGAAATAATGATAGTAGTCATATAATTAAATAGTCGAGAAAATATATTCACACAAATTACACTCATATATCTACAAGTAATAATACATATATAAATATAACAAACAAAGAAGCAAACACATATAAAGAATATATTCATACACATATACATGCACACAACAAACATAGGGTAACACAAACATACATAACTGACAAACAATACACATTGACTCACAAAGTGACATGTTCACACACTACACTTACTATGAACTTTAGTATTAACATTATTTTGTTGCATGTGCTTAAGATTGAGTATAAATATTATGATGTTGATAATTAAATTTATTTTATACGTTAATTTGTATGATATTAAAATTAGTAAGTATTAATTTCTTTACTCTATTTTTTAAAAATGATTATGGATAACAAAGTTTTAATAATTAATTTTTGGAGTAAAATTATAAATTATTAAAATTATTTTTTTTTGAAATTAATTTTTATAAAATTCAATTATTGTATTGATTTTATAAATAATTAATTAATATGTGTTATTGCAAATTGATGCTATTCTAAATATTATGTTATTGTTTTTCTTCCTTTTAAGGGTTTTGAACCTTGAGTGTAATGGTTTGCATAAATACTTTATAACATGACAATCGTTAATTGAGTTGTACCATGTAGACAAATATTATGTACTTTTTAATGTTATTGTAATATGTATATTATTTTTAATTTTAAAATGAAAAAATTATTATTATTAGTATATAAAATTTTGTTAAAAAAATAAACTAAAATAGAAAATAAAACAATAAAATGTCAATTAAAAAATAAAATCAAAATCAAAATTTAAAGTAAAAACACCAAAAAGAAATAAAAATAAAAAATAAAAAATTAATAATAATAATAATAACATTTTCATAAATATTCCTACCAATGTATTTACAAGTTAATATTTAAACTAACATATTTTTAATTTAATAACCTAATATTTATATATATAAATAATGATAGTAGTCATATAAATAAATAGTGAGAAAATATATTCACACAAATTACACTCATATATATACAAGTAATAATACATATATAAATATAACAAACAAAGAATCAAACACATATAAAAGAATATATTCATACACATACAAAGAATACAATTAAACAAGACACATATAAATGCACCAAAAAATAGATTCATACCACGCATACAAAATACTTTCATGAAAGCATCTGAAAAGAGAACAATGAAACAGTAATACATACACATGTAGCAAGGAATAGATTCATACACACATGAAGAATACATTCACATATACATCCAAAAGAAATACAATTAAATAAGACATACAAATGTAGCAAAGAATAGATTCATACACACATGAGGAATAAATTCATACATCAAAGAATACAATTAAATAAGACATGCAAATGTAGCAAAGAATAGATTCATACATGTTAAAGAATACATTCATACATACAAAAAATACAAATAAGCAAAGATACATTAAAATCCAACAAAAGAATAGATTCACACATATAAATGCAACAAAGAATAAATTCATACACATAGAAAAAATACAAATAAATAACATATACATTATAATCCAAATACATTCATTCATATACGGATATAATAAAAACAAAATTCTATTTATTATATATAAATAAATAACATTCCAAAATTATAATTATACATAAATAATAATAATAATATATAGCATTCAAAATTATATTTATTATATATAAATAATAAAAACCAATACACAAACATTTAGATATAATAAATTTATAAAAATAAATAATAAAAACATTTAAATATTTACAAACATTTAAATAATATATTATTATTTTAAATCTAAATTTATATAAATAACAGATGTAAATGTTTTAAAAAAAAACCATAATTATAACTACAAAAAATAAAATAAAAAAACCAAAAAAATTGAAAAAAAATTAAAGAATTTATATAAATATAAGCTATAAATGGTATGTAATTTATGTGAATAAGAGTGATTTTGTCATTTCTGTGTATGTAGGAAATATGTTTTAAACATTGAGAAAATGTTAAATAATTAATGTGAATAAGAGGGATTTTTCCATTTGTGTGTATGTGGTGAAGATGTTTAAAACATTGAAAAAAATGTTAAATAATTTATGTGAATAAATGTTAAATGTTAAATAATTTATTATAATAAAATAATATATTTGTATTTGAGCATATTGAAGTAAATAATTTATGTGAATAAGAGGGATTTTGCCATTTGTGTGTATGTGGTGAAGATGTTTAAAACATTGAAAAAAATGTTAAATAATTTATGTGAATAAATGTTAAATGTTAAATAATTTATTGTAATAAAATAAAATATTTGTATTTGAGCACATTGAAGTAAATAATTAATGTGAATAAGAGGGATTTTGCCATTTGTGTGTATGTGGTGAAGATGTTTAAAACATTAAAAAAAAAATGTTAAATGATTTATGTGAATAAATGTTAAATGTTAAATAATTTATTATAATAAAAGAATATATTTGTATTTGAGCATATTGAAGTTACTATAAACTAAAGATCATGAAAACCGTGAGCACAAGGAACACAACTCAAAGGAAGGTTACAATTTAACCTTCCTAAGAGTCTTTTGGAGGGGTTGAATTCCCCTCCACAAAAAAATAAAGTCTACTCCTTTTATTAATGATAGTTTGTGTTCATGTACATTCTTTGATGGGCCCATCTAAACAAAAAAAAATATAAATTGTTATAATTACAACTTTATAAAGCATAAAAAATAGATAATGTCTTCCACTCATGAGCAACTTGGCATTCATATATAGATTTTCTGCAACATACAACATCAAAATGATATTGTTAGTATACAAACTCTTCCTAATAACTTGTAACATAATTAAATTCAAAATACATAAAGAAAATCCATTTATATTATCATAAACACATGATAATAGATTAAGGAAAAAAACATTAATACAATGTTATTGTGCAAAGCAATACAAGTATGATATAATTTATAGATTTAGCATAATAACAATTAAATTTAAGGAAGAAGAAAGATAGCTTGCATAACACTTGTTCAAACATTTGAGAGTGGTTTGACTAAAAAAATGTTTGAGATAATAATTATATAATTTAGTTAGAGTAAATGGAGAAGCTAAGAGTATCATACTCAAGATGAAAGGACATCTAAAAATTGAAGAGAACCTAGGGATGCAAGTTTAGTGTAGAGTGTGAAGTGAAAGTGAGTGAAAAGAGGTGAGCTACAAGGAATATATGTATAAGAAGAAGTTAGTGATTTGAAATGAAGTGTGAGAGGGGTTTGCAATGATGTGTGAAAGTGGTTTAAAGCAAGAACATCTTGCACTAAAGTATGAATGTGGTGAGTAGAAAAAAATATGATATGCAATGAAATGAGAAGCAAAATGGTAAACTTTTTCTTGTAATTAATATAAATACATAATTTTAAATATGATAATAATTAAATCCATAATTTTCAATATGATAATTTTTTTATTAAATCAAATGGAAAAAAAATAAAAATAAAAAAAATGTTGGAATTTTTTTTTTTTTTTTAAAATGTTGAAATTTTTTTGGACAATTAAAATAACCAAAATCAATGTCCCTAATTCCTTATATAAATCATGAACTCACCTCCTTAATCAAGGGAAATAAAATGACAGGCTAGAAATCCTTGGAAGGTAAACTACCTACTCTAAGGCTTTAAGGCTTGAGAAGAATTCCAGTATGGAAAGAAAAGAAAGGGCACCATATGGACGAATGTAGTTTCTTTGTAATATGAAAATACCGCTGGAATGCTTAATCATTGAACTTGACTGTTGTGATAAGCTGTTATTAAGTTGTTATAGCATGGAGCGTGATTAAAATCTGAGCAGATTTTAATTAAAAAATATTCCAAATATTATAAAATCAACAAAGCTTATACATTTTTGTAAAAGAGCTATAGTCATAGATTGAATTAAATTTGGGACCATTGTGATACACATCTAATACTTAATTGCTTCTTCCTCTCCAGAAGGTTCCGTTCCACAAGCTGTGTCTGCGTCTGACCAAGTTCGAAATCGAAAATAGCCATACTAGCAGAATCTCTCACAATCTCATCCCATCAGCAACAGATCCTATCACCAGAAGAATCTCTCAATATTTCATCCCATCATCGAATCTGATCGACTAGTAGTTAGCCACCTCAAGCCTCTCACTGTCCTATACACAAACTAATAGAATCTACAGAAATGGTCAGAAAAAAATAAAAATAAAAAGTTGTTTTGTAGTCAGCGTTATGATTAATGTAAATCCGGAGCGGAGAAGTTATTTAAACAAGATTATAGACAGCCCCACCAGCAGAATCTCTCACTATTTCATTCCATCACAGAATCTGATCGACTAGTAGTCCTATACACAAACTACAAACTACAGGTGGCTTGTATTTAAAAAAGAGGAGGCTCCTCCCGTTTTGTTATTCTTTAATGCCATGTCCCGTTCATTCACTGCACAATAATAATGAGACACCCACCCTATTTGACAGCAATTATAATTGAAAAGACTAGCACGAGCGTGAGAAAAGTAATTTCTCCGTGCTTTCCTAATAGATCAAAAGATTCATTGAATAGCTGCATTCAACAGAAAGCCTGTAGGCTATGTATAAGGCTTGTTGCATTCAACAGAAAGCTATTTAGGCTATTCGTCTCAATGAGATTTTTCCTTCATATGCATCAATCATTGTACACGCATCCTATACCGGTGGTAATAAAAAAAACCCGCATCCTTCGCGGTTAATCAAAACAACCACCAAGATATTTTAAGTTAAGGGAATTTAGAGTTCCCAGAAATAGCTCCTACGATAGATCCACCTCTCTTTTCCTTTTTCTTCCACTGCTTCTCTCTTCAGGTGGTTTGGCCTAATCCTAAAAATCTATATTCCACTTTCTTCACTGTTGAGCACTTTGCACCGCCACTTTAACCTCTCTTCCATTTACACACAATCCATTTAAAATAAAAATATATAAATCCTCCTCCATTTACATTTTTCCATTTAAAATAAAATAAAATATCCATTTAAAATAAAAACAAATAAATGAAAAACTGACGCCATAAAAAGTGCGAAACAAGCGTGAAATAAAAATGTATGGTTATAAAAATTTACGTAAACGCTACGGTAAAATTGCATGCACCTTAAATTACGTCAAGCAAAGATAAACCTGAACCGTCAAATTTCAGGTCATGAATCTAACACCGTCAAAATTTATTTATATATTTTATTTATTTTCTAGCTTTTCTATCTTTAAATTTGTTGAAGTTCCCTCAACCCAGTCTGCATAAAGTTCCCTGAATACAGTCTACATAAAGTATAAAGAAAGGCCGGAGAGGTTAATTTCAAGAGTTTTATACATACCTAAACATATATTTATTAACATAAAATATTTTTTATTGCAGATATAATGCAACAACATCAACAACGTGTTACAAATACTTATACAAAGAGCACAGACAGCAAATAATGGTGCCTAATTGGATCATCGGAGGTTATTAGTCTCGCTATGGAGGGTATTCATTTTTTCTACGCCCTAGGGTATGTAGCTTTCGAATTTCAGAATGAATAGAAATTAGGACTGGGTCTAGATCTGGCTCTACTGAAGCGTCTTGCACTGTAAGGTTTTTGGTGGTGTCTGGCTCTACTGTAGAGTCTTGCCCTGTATTCATCTAGCTTTCGAAGGACTGGGTCTAGATCTGGCTCTGTAGGGTCTTTCCTTATATATGCAGCCATAAGGGAAGCGTCGGAACAGAGCCAACTGGGAACATAGCCCTGTCACCGCTGGAACAGAGCCCTCGCACCGGTTGAGCAGAATCCACTCAACTGGAATTGCAAGAGATCTATGGTAACAGAGGAAAGTCTTGTTAGCCCTCATCTTTCGGTCTTGAACCTGGTCATTGTTAAGAAGGGAGAAAATGACTCTGCTAGAATTGCAGAAAAGAAAAAGAGGATATCTAAATCCAAGAGCGAGGCAGCTGAATTAAAGGTACGCAGGCTAAATTGGGGATTCATGATTTCTTTCACACACCATAATAAATAAACCAAGTAGTCTACATAGGGGCTGATATGTAAAAATTAAATCTAATAAAAATCCTTTAAATTTTTCAGGAGAGGCAGCAAAGCTTGAAATCCTATAAAAATGGCTGCTGCTCAATGTTTAAATTATTTGAAAGAAAGGTTACACAACCCTACCTGAATTGGATTTGGGATTCTTTCATTTCTTCAGCCAACCTCAATAACATCCTCGATGCCCTGTATCATTCAAACATTTAGCAACAACATTAACTACATGAATTTACAATCTAGAAAGATATATACATGGCAATGAAATATAATTGCGGCACAAACAAAATATAAATGGAAAATCGATAGCTCTCTTGCATACCATTTTGAAGAGGATCTGCATTGATCTCTATGAGTCATGACTGACACCTCCTCCTCTATCAATGCAGACAGACATCACTGACACCTATACATGACTGATGGACTCAGACCAACCACACACACCAACCTATACTCAGACTCAGACTCAGACTCAAACCTGCACATAGCCAAGCACACAAAGGATGCCAATGCCAATCTGAACATACATAGATAGAGGAGGACAAAAACGCTGTAAAATGAGCTGCTAACGACATATATATAAGTTTACCAAATTCGTTCAACGGCTATTCTAGCGCTTGCCTCTCATCTAGAACAGTTCACCGGATATGTATTTTTCCGGTGTGTTTTGAAAGTTTTATCAACTCAATTTTCAGGAACAGTCCACCGGATATATGTTTTTACCGTGTGGTTTGAACGTTCTAGAAAAAAACATTCTTCTGACAAATCCGCGCCCACTACTTGGAATCTACCTTCAAACCCGCGCCCACTACTTGGCATCTACCTTCAAACCTTCGCCCACTACTTGGTAATTACATGGTTACCACGCCACTACTTGGCATCTACCTTCAAACCCTTGCCCACTACTTGGTAATTACAAACTTCTTTGATAATTTAGATATAATTTGATTTGATTTCATAATTTAGGTATAATTGATTTGATTTGATTTACATAGGGGTATTCATGAAGGAACCATATAGCATGTACCGGTTGTCGGTATGTTCACTGCATATTGAGGTTAAAGATCTAAAGAACGATGGAAAAATACAGTGCTGAATACTGCGGTTTTTAAATGTAAAAATACAGTGCTGAATACTGGGCTTTTTAAATGTTTTCCTAGAATGATTAGATCGTTCAATAATTGGTTGGAGGATGCTTTGCAAAGCTTAAACAATAGAAGCTTGAACCAAAATCAAATGTAAAGAAGGAATCTTGAACCAGAATCAAATGCAAAGAAGGAATCTGTTGCAACATATTTATTTTGTGAATTATCTATTGGTTCAACTTTGGTCAATCACGTGCCCAAAGCAGATTACCCGTCATAATGGAATAAAAAATTGATTTGGTGCTTGATTAATATAGTTTTGATTAATTAAAAAAAATGATTTTAATTTAATATAGATTCTATATATATTTTTTTAATTTAATAAGAAAATTATTATAATAATTTATTTATTTTTTTAGAATGCAGTGTTTTATTATTATTATTATTTTTAAGTGATTTGTTAGAATGGTTAGAAAGGGCACAAATTTAGTCATGTGATCTCTAGATATGATGGCTTAAATACCTCACTGCTAATAATTACTCAAGCCACAAATTAATCAAACTACATAATTTTATTTTTACTTTTAAATAAAATAAATATAACTTTATTTTTTTCAATGATTTTTAATATAAAAATAATAAAAAATAAATCTAATTTAAAATATCATTATATATCATCAATATAATTTTGTAGATATTTAAAAAGTTAAAGATAATGTTATTTTACAAAAAAAAAATTAATTATAATGATAAATTATTATAATTCTAATGGTTAATGTTTTTAAGTATTATAATTATAACTATAATACTTAGATTGTAGATGGTTCTAATTATTGTGGTTACAATCTAAATGTCACTTAACCAATATTTAACTTTAAGCATTTTGGGGAGATAAAATTGAAAATTTAACCATTTTTTTTCAAGATAAAAAATATTTTTTCAATTGAAAATTTAAATTAAAAATAACATAAAATTTATTAAAAAAAATTAACATAATAGAATTTTATTTATTTAAATATAATTATTTTAGCTATTTAAAAGAGAAAATAAATTATTATAAATATATCATATTACTTCTCTCTCTATGTATACAACTTTGTTATTTAATGGTAGAGAAATTGATTTGGTGAAAACATATTTTATGCAAAACTTATAGGAGAAACTTAATTTTTAATTTAATAATTTGAGATGAAAATAAATTTTGTGAAATAGTATTTTTAAATTAAACATTAATTAAAATGGAAATTAATGCTTTAGTTATTCTTCAAAAGCTTTCTATATAAGTTTACACTATAAATGCTACATCAAAACAAAAAATATACTAAAAATAGATAAAAATATAGAATGATTAACAATAGCAAGATCAAGGTGGAGTGGATTAAGAAGGGCCTTTATAGAAGAAGTCTCAAATCATTTGTCTTGTTGTAAAATCTTCTTTCTTGGTTCATTCTCAATGATTATCAAGTTAGATTTGTTACCCCAAGAAAAATTCCCATGACTTCCAATATGCCTTCCTATTTACCTAATCCCCACTCATAGACCTTCAAAATATGTTTGAAAATGACCTTGCACAGTACTATGATCTCTGTTTCTAGTCTTCTTAGTTTATTTGACACTTCGAATCATGATTCCATTAGTTCTCTAAAGTGATAGCTACTAGGGTCTTGGTCAACTAATAAAATTGGAGAGTGTAGATGATTTTTGGGACTTCAAACTTAAAGAACCTAGAGTCTAAGACCTAATTCCAAAAATTAGTTACAATTTGTTGTTTATATATCTATAGGTGCCTCTCTTTGATAAATTCCACTAAACATTTCAATTTTATGTTGGATATTTTGTAGTTTTCTTTGATTGACTAGTTTTTGAGCCTACTATGCCATTTTTTTTGCACCTACAAAGTGAGGGAAACACATGATTCACTCATTTTGTGGCATCCTAGCTTCCCCCCTTCATATAAAGCCTCAATGATTAGCTTCTATACTTTCTAGTGGCATATTGTCTTTCATACCTAAAGTCCAACTCTAGGGACATCAAAATAGATTTATGACCCACTCGAAACCATAAACATCCCCACCATTTATAAAATTGTGATATTTCTAGAATCATTGAACTTGTCATAATAGAAGATGAGAAACAACTCATTAATATTTGTTTATGGAGCAGAAGAAATAGAGAAAAATTTTATCCTGCACCACGCACCTTGACAACCCCCATTTGGCACTTCAGAGAAAGACAAAACCTACACATTGTTGACATCCTATCAACTTAAAACACCTTTATATAATTTAATGTAGTGTCTTTTGGGGGCATAAAAGCCACAAAGACCGCCCCTCATGTCAAGCTAGAACATATGCAAGAATAAAACTAACAAATATTAAATAAAAATGGGAAAGAAACAAAATGAACAACTCAGTATAATCAACCATACTAGGTCATAAGAGGGTCAAGTCTTATGAAACTAGTGTTTGTCATCAACCACTTGGATCACCTATAGGTGTATTCATCTTCCTCCACTTCCATAGCAAATCCAATAGTATTCATCTTCTTCCACTTCCATACCAGATCAAAATTATTTATATCTCTTAGGGTCCTAATGCTAAGTCATCACAAGGGTAAATCATTACACCTATGGTACTTACTCCTGCAATGTTCTTTATCCAAAACCAAACATCAATTAATATCCCACAAATTTCCATAATTACAAATCTACACAACCAAAACTAATTGATAAGAGGTAGAAGGAAAATAATTTAATATTAGGCTTCTACCCACTATAGTAAGCCTAATATCGTTCCAATTTTTTCATTTGGAGTTGGAGCTAAAGCTTGCAAGAAGGAAGAAGGAAAGAGCTTGCATTGGTTCCCAACTAAGTCGTTCTTCCATATTTCAAATTTCTCTAGGGAGAGCATAGTAGTTTTCATCTTAGTTGTTTCTTGATCAAGCCACTAGGCCTGGGGGGATTGCTTCTCTCCGCAAAAGGAATTTCTCCATAAAAAAACCCTTCCAAAAATCCCCAACTATTCATGACCTAACTATGCTTGTAAATGTGTTCTTTTGCAGCTAGGAGAAGAAAGTGCTAAGGTGGCTTATGGAAGGCTTGAACACATGGGTGAAAGGCTGAAGGTGTATGAGTGGTTTTTGCAGGTCTAGAGGATGTGGATGGTGGTTTTTTGGCTTAAGGAGGGGCCCACTGGTGCTATTTCAAGTGTTTCTACAGGTTTCTTATTGTGTTACAGGAAAGTCTTGAATTGATACATGAAACAGTCTGAGGGAAATCCGAGGCCAAAAATAGGTGGAAAAAGGGTAGGGAAGGTGGAGTGAAGGTGGATTAGGATGAGTGGAAGGTGGCCCAACGCTTGGACAAGCTCAGAACCTCTTGGGAGGTCTGTCTTGCACCCCTAGGGTTTGCTCGTGGTGTGGGGATGAAAAATTCGAAAACAGGGTTGATGGTGGTTTTGATGAACAGAAGGTTGATGAAGGGTGAGAGATGAAGCTGAAGGTGCTAGTGAAGTTCTCCTTGGTTGTGCTACTTGTACCTGCAATAAAAATACCTATTCATGCAATAAAAATGGACAAATTCATGATAAAGACAATGGAAACGATGACTTAAATTTGTAAATCAAATCTACTCTAATCTACAAACAAAGATTTAACAAAAAATTCTAAGCATGTCCATGGAATCACAACAACTAATCTTATCTATTCCAAGGAACCATAAACTAAAAATCACTTTTGGTCTATGGGGAAGGTCTACCCTCCTCAAGCTCTAATGACATAGATGAGAAGGGGAGGCTTGAATCACAACTTTATGAAGTTATAACCTATTTTACAAACATGTAAGAAAGCTAAATCTACAACAAAAGACAAATGGAAGAAAACAAAAAATAGTAAATGAAAATACAACCAAACTAGCTAGATACTCATAAGCAAAGCTAGCTAAATGACATGAAAGTAAGGAATTATTACACAAGAGAGGTCGAGGCACATGGATTGGGCCCGAACCCACAAGGATGGCTCTCTGAAACTAGATCAGTAAAGCACAATAGGAATACTCATTTCATTTCAAAATATAGTCTCATTACATCAATATAAAAGTCTTGAAAACTAATTACAAGAGAAAAGAGCCTAATGGATTTCTCCAAATTTTGAATCCTAATGAGCTCTTTCTCAGCCCTATTTAACCTAAAGGGTAGCTACCAACAATTCCCTAAAAAGTAGTTGATGAGTCCACTTGACTACAAGTGAAGTATGGCTTTAGTGTACTTGATCTTGAGTTTGGTTGGTTGCCTTTGATTTCGAGTTGTTCGATGGAATATCGAGGATACCTTGGTTGCCTTTGGGAGTTAAGGAGGGTGGAAAACCCCCTAGAATCTCTCCTTACTATACACTCTAAGTCTTGATGATAAAATCTTCACAAAAATGCAATATCTTCATGATTTTCCTACATTTAACTGATGTCAGGTACTCGAAGTATGATAAATCTCAATCACCATATACACTAGCATTATAAGACCATAATATAATTAAAATGCATAAAAAAGAGACTTAATAAGGCAAAAAGGTGACCATCAACCCCTCCAAATGTACCTAATGATGGAGCTCATCATCACCCCCATACTAAATGGTTGCTCATACTCTAAGCAACTAGTCCTCCTTCTGCATTTATTTTAAGGCTTTGATGAACCCTCTGACTTCCCAAGGAAGAATTGTTGGAGTCCCTTCAGGAGGGTAAAACCCATCATTATTTTCTTCTTCCTCCCATTCTTTGTTCTGCTCATCTTGGTCCTTTCCATCACTCAACCCCAACATCAAGGCTGAACTGAGCTTCAAGCCAAGCCACTAAATATTTTTGGTCTGCATGGCCCTCTTGTACAATGGGGCTCTCTTTAAGGGACCCCTAAATATTTCTGGTGTGTAGTACTCCATGTTTCTAAGGCTGTGAGGGAAGTTGTTCCATCTTCTTTGGCTAGCCATTATGCAGTCATCTCTAAACAACCTAGAAACATCATCAAAGTGAGGCATTTCTTGAGCTTGTGTATGGAGCTATCTTTCAGCAAGTTCAGGATCCTTTTCAATATTCAGATGGTTATTGATGACTCCTCTAGGGCTGAATAGTTCTTCCCTAATGTGTAAGGGTTCTCTGTTTTCTCTTCTCATAACCCTTCTCATCTCTTATGCTCTTGTATCCTCACTAAACATCCATGATTCCAAAGCCATTAATTTCATATCCCCCATCCTAGGATTGGGATCCCAAATATTTAAATTTGTAAACACAAGGTTATGCATGTAAAAATTTTCCATTTTCTCCTTGTCTACCATACTTGCATGATTGCAAAAATCAATGAGCTGTCTACAGTTTTGGAAAGGTAAGGATCCACGGGAGGCTAATGTTTTAATTTGAAAGAGGAGCCACTTCTCCTTGAGGTAAATTGAAAATCTTCCATGGTGGCACTTGTTTACCCTTTTGCTGAAGTTGCTCTTGTAGTGCTACATTCTTTGCCTGTGCCTTCTAAAGCTACACCTTCAAAACTAACTCTCTAAGCCTCACACCAAATAAATACTTCCCCAACTCAGCTACTTTTCCTTCCATGACTCCAATGTCATACACTCCTTTAGATGTGGCAAGATTCATCCAATGATGAGTGCATGCCCTCTCTTCCTCCAACTGATAAAATAAAGGAATTGTGAACTTTTGAGGAATTAATCTACCCGCCTCAATGTATGTGTAATAAGGGCTGAGATTGGGTTAAGGGCTAGGGTTTGGTACTATTGCACCATCTTTGAGGATTGGTTTTGATGAGGTGGCATCTTCCTTATCATATTTTCCTCCCTCTTTTTCATCATGCTTTTACTCTTGTGTCTTTCCCTCAACTTCCTTGACCTCTTGCCCCTCTATGGCTATATTTTCCTCTTCAACCAAGGCCTTTTTATCCAAATCTATGCTTGCTAGAGTTTCCTATAAAAAAAACATGATGGGCTAAGTGGTGATATTTCCTTTGCCTCACTTTATGGCTCATGTCAGTGATGGAGTTTAGGAGGAAGTGAGGGAAACTTAATCTTTGTTCAAGTGGGAGCTCTCCTTGAAACCTTATTTCATTTAAAAATATGAAATGATACCCATAGACCACACTAAGTCTACGTTCACAAGAAATAATCCTCATGATGTGGAAATCTACTTCATCCTAGGGGTATCGAAGGATTTCTCTCCTCACTCCATTTTTATCTTCAATGTAATCCTCTCCTGGTAGAAAGAAATTATGTTTAGTTGCAGTGCTAAGCATTATTTCCTTAACCCATTTGACTCCTAATGGAAAGGTTGTAACTCTGCTTATGAGTTCAGGATATAATGTGATGGTTAGGCCTTTGATCATAGTGGTGGCTCTCTCTTCTAAATATGACTGCAGAGCCACTACAAATTATGTAGCTATCTCATCATCATACCCTTTCAATAGCTCAAAGAACCTTACCCATTGGTGATTTCAAAAGATTTCCATAACCCGAGGGTGCTGCCTAATTATCTTAATGCCACTAGGCTCTCTTCTCTTGAATCCCCCCCGCTACCCACCCATTTTAATGTTGTGAGATGAAGGCGGCGATAGGTTTAAGAGTTATGTCTCGAAGATGGGGGTCTTGAAACAAAATGAAAGAAAATTTCTTTTACCGTTTAACTATAAAATTTACTTTTGTTGAGTGTGAATTATATGGGGAAATTTCAGTGCCAGAGGATGAAAATCCACTTACCATGGTACTCTTCTATTTTTGTTTAAGATATGGAGGCTTTGGGAAGCCAATTCACCCACAAGTGACTCTGTGTTGCCTTCTGAACCCTTCATGGTTTGCTTCTGAAGTTGCCTATAGAAAAACTCTATTTCCTATAGCACGATGGTGCATGCAAGCCCAAACCTCAATTTTTCTCTTCTAATGGCTCCCACTACTTTCCTGCTCTTCCTTCTTTTTGAAATTCTCAATGACCTTTATTGGATTTTTAACTAAATTTGGAGCGTTTTGGTGACTCGTACTTAACACGAGTTTCCTCTTTGAGACCGTTGCTCCCCACTTCTGTTAATCATTTCTGACCTCATGATCAATTCACTTCGTACCCATCCACTCTTACTTGAATTGATTTGAATTTCCAAGGTGGCATGCACTTTTAATTTTCCTCCAGTTTCACTTTACCAAGGTGGCCAAGTTAACTGGCCACCTTTTTTTCCTTTTAAATTTTTAAAACTTGACATTCAACTATTTTTTCCATTATGGATGCACAACGAGAGGTGAGAGGCGATACCTGAGCTTACTTGGTGTTGGTGAGGTGCTGAAGGAGCTGGATCTGGTGGTGGTAGACTTATCATTTTATTTTTTGTGTCTTCATTTTTTTATTTGTTTTCTGAGTGAGCTTCTTGTCTTTTTTGAGTGAGTTTCTTATCCTTTTCTTGTTTTTATTTTTCTTTTTCAGGTGTTGCATGGAGGCCTTCAGGTGCCATGGGTGGTATGCTTATCCTTCTGGAGTCGTCTGGTGGTCTCCTGGAGTCATCCTCATCAGTTTCCCTTCATCTTTTGGACTTCTTGTGCCACACACAAATTTTCTACAGGAAACTTTCTGATACTTGTAGTAGTTTGTTCCTTGCCTCTTCTTGCTTCAGTTTGCTCAGAAATGGAGGGATATGGTTCATGGAATCTATGTATGAAGTCTTGGAATGAATGGAGTGGAGGATAGGAAAGTGAAAGGGTTCTCATGCCAGGTTTCCAATGATTTAGCTGCTAAAGGTGCAACTGAGGGTTTAGATAGGGAAAACTTGTGCATGGAGTGAAATAGGGTTTTGGGAATGGTAGGTATAGGAAAAACATGAATTATAATACCCTTATTGAAGTTCGTGAATCCATAAGCAACCTTTTTCCTTCATGAATGAGTTTCCTATAGCATTTACAAGAGTTTCCTGTAGTGCTACAGGAATCCTATAGCTGCTTGATTTTCCTGTAGCAATTACAGTTTAGGGGAAAAAATGAAAGTGTTTCCTACATGAAGAGTGAAATGGATGAAGGGATGTATGATGGAGTGGCTTATGGAGTGTGGAAGCAGAGAAGAAGAGATAATGAAGAGAAATCACTCCTTTGGATCCCAAAAAACTTCTTTAATAAATAACCTACAAAATAGAAAAACAAATAAATGCATAGGTATATCACTCCTTTGGATCCCAAAAAACTTCTTTAATAAATAACCTACAAAATAGAAAAACAAATAAATGCATAGGTATTTTTTCATTTTCATTTTCTTTCTTTCTTTTTTTCTAATTTTTTCTCTCTTTTTCTTGAAGGAAAGTGGGTTGCCTCCACAGAGGTTTTCAACCCACAGGCCTGCCATGGGTGCCTCAGAGAGGTTTTCACCCAAGGATCCGTTATTATTTGTTCTATTCTATTTTTTTCTTACTCCAGGACTACCTCATGGAGGTTTTCAACCCTGGAGTTGGCCTAGGGCACCTAAGAGAGGTTTTCACCCATACCTCTTTATTTTTTTTCCCTCTAGGAGGCACTATAAACTATGGATTTTCCCATGACATCCACCTCCTTGTTTATGGAATTTATAAATTCTGCCCTAAATAGGGGCTTCTTGTAAACCTTGAGACACTAACCATTGACAAGTAGGGGGATTCCTTCCTTATCTATGGTTCTAATCTGAAATGCACCATTATCATAACATTTGTTCACTTTTTAGGGTCCCAGCCATCTTGTCATCAATTTGCCTTTGAATTCCTTAAACCTTGATTCATATAACAATGCCCAATCTCCTTCTTGAAAGGTATTTTCCTTAATGTTTTTGTCATGCCAAATCTTCCTTTGCAGCTAAATTACCTTTGTGTGGAGGAGTTCTTGAATCTTGAACTCATCCAATCCATTTAATTGCAAAAACCTCTCCTTTTTGGTATTTGATATGTCTAGGTCTAACTCAGCGGCCATCCTTAAGGTTTTGAATTCAAATTCAACTGAAATCAGAGCCTTCTTGCCATAGATTAGGTCGTAAGGAGTGAATCCTATTTTTGTTTTCCAAGTAGTGTTGTAGGCCCAAGTAGCTTCTACTAATATGTCCACCCAATCTTTCCTGTTGCTGCTCACAATCTTGGTGAGGATACTCTCCAAGGCTCTGTTATTAACTTCTGTAGAAATTATATGCACTAAGCATGCATATGTCCTAGATTCACCTGATCTCACACTATTTAACTTTATGCAAGATATTGAATCATTCCACTTGTTAATCTTCTTGCAGAGAATTAATTGCACACACATGTAAAGCACAAATAAAAATAATCGCACATACACAACTGTTTTTAACCAGGAAAGCCTGAAGCTAAAAACCCCAAATACATATTATGTATCATGGAATCATATAACAATCCTCATACAAAGCTTATCAAGCTCTCAGTACAGTACAATCGTCATACACTAATCAGGAACAATCTTGCAAAGCCATGCACCGATCTCTGCCCCCTGCTAGCCTGCCTCCACTGCGCAATCCATGATGAAGAATAGCTCTGAATAAATTTGAATTACTCTTGCCTTGACTGCGCAATCCTCATTGGAAACTCCAATGTGTGTGTGATGCAATCACTGCATCACTATAGTCGCAACATATAGTCTATCTTGCCCTTTCACCTACCTCTCCAGTGGGTCTCCACTGAAACTGCCATGAACTGTAGTTAACTGCTGTATTGTTCAGTTTATTAATGAGTTATTATTTGTGAATTAATTAACTAATTAATTCACTCCACTCTCACTAGTGTATCATTCAATTAGACTAGATACAACTAACTCAACTGAGTCTAACTGAGTTAAACTGAATATTACTCCATAACTACTTCTTCCAACTGTGTCACAACTCAACCACTTGAGTTCTAACTGAGTCCTCCATGCATTAGCTCCATTAAACCCTTGGGAATTGCATAATTCCCTCAGTCCACTGATGTGCCACATCTATGCACCGAAGAAAAGCGCTCCAAGAGAATAAGTTGCTGTTTAGAGTCTGATTATTATTAAGAGCTAATAATAATCGACCTACATCAATTTTTAGATCAACGATCTATAAATAGACTTCACCCAATATTCTAAAAATAGAATTTCATCTATTTTTCCAACTTGATCAACCATCCACAAATAACATCCTGCAACTTTTGAAATATGATCACCATGTCTAAAAATAGACTTGTGCCAAAAATAGCCTGCGGGCCCACTTAGTGAAGGCGAATCTTTTCACTAAGCTCATCATCTTGTTGAATCTCAACAACTTCCACTTGGCCATTCTTTTGGAAATGTTTTCATTGATGGCAAAAGAGGTGGCAAAGGAGGAACACTTGAGGCAGCAACAAGGCAAAGAAAGCAGCAAAGCAGTAAGACGTAGAGAGGGTCGAGCAGTAGAGACGGGTTCATTTAAAGAAGCAAAGGTAGCAAAAGGAGAATTAAGGAGTAGCATCAGTCAAGGAGCAGATGAAATAAAAGAGAGAGCATAATACAAATAGCTACAGAGACAGAGCTGTTATCATGGCAATAAAGACATCAAGGAAGCAAATGAAGAAAATAAAGGAGACATGCAGAGGCAGAGGAAGTGAATATAAAAAGAGACATAACCGTTATCAGAGGCAGAGGTAGAGGCAGAACGATAGAAGTAGCAGAGGCAGTGCCAGGGAAGAGCCATTATAAGATTCCAAGCTGGGCATTATTTATATATATATAAACAAAGTTTGTGAACTATGTTGATGGTGGCGATAATATAGTGAAGTTATCCATAACACTAACGGAGCAAAAACACGACGATGTTAAACTAAATAGAGGTGGAACCAGAATTAGATGTGCAGTGGTAATGGAGTTGTGTGTTATACATATCATAGGGATACTTATAAAAGACCGGAACCTGGAGTAAAAGTGTTGGACCGAAACCTGGAGTAGAGAACGGAACCATGACCAGAAGAACAGTGAACGCGGATTGTCGAAAACCACCCTGCCATTTCGCACCACTTTTCCGGAGCAGGTGGTATTTTCTGAATTGGAGCGATTCCATACAGGAATCGACACGTGGCAAGGGACATGTTTCAAAACCACCCTGTAAAGTGCGCCATTGCGCGTTATACATCGACTGAAGACATCGAGCGAAATTGATACACACCGTTGATCTGGAGGCTCGATATCCGACGGCGATCATTCGCAGAACTTGCTCGAAGTTTAACTAAGGTGTGCGGAGGTTAAGCCAGGTACAGATGCGTTCATTTGATTGAATTGCGGGCCCCGGCGGAGTCATATATATATATGAATTTGGTTTATTAATGTTATTTGACGCTTTATGAGGTCCGCGGGAATATATACGAAAATATTTCATATAATGTTTAAATTTTCCAAGTGGGTACCATATGAATTAAGATTTATATGCGTAGTTAAAAGACTGAAGGTTTAATACGCATAGCGTGGAAGCCTTATTATTTGGGTTTACTACATGTGTTTACAGAGGGTTAAATTATATGGTTCAATAGTCAACTATTATGTTGCGTATGAGGGTTGTAATGCGAAGTTAGCGCATATGTACATGTAAGAGATTGTCGAGTTATAATTATACAGGAGTATGGAATTAATATCTAAATCCTTTGAATTTAGATAAACCGGACTTGTTTATTTAATTGAATTTGCCAGCATGGAATTAAAGAGAAGTGGGAGATTGCCCGGATTGGGAAAATTAATGGGCAATGAAATTTTGGGATGCATTTACACACAGTTAAGTGAAATATTGAAAAATGAAAAAGAGAATAAGGTTGGATGAACTGAAAATGTAATGTGAGTTTCAAACCATTATGTTTAACTCATATATGAACAGAGAATGTAGACAGGTAGCTCGAGAACAGGAATAAGCACAGAAAACAGGGAATATGCAGATGAAAGTGAACAAAGAGCATGCATAATAGGTTCTTAACAGCAGCAGGAAAAGACAAATCCAGTAAAGCCAAAATCCAGAAAAGGAACTGAGTGATATTGAAATATGTTATTAAAAATGTGAATGTAAATGATGTAATTTAATTTTTTTGTTGTTTGTGATGCAAAAGCAAGTATCCTAAGGAAAAGAAAAAATCCCACTGTAGCATGGAAATTTGTACATATTATTATTATAATTTAGTTGGATAAAGGAATGAGAAGACAGAAGTCAAAAGGTCAGGACTATTCAATTCAAATTCTCTGAGGAATGTAAAGAGTCATGTGATGAACCCTATATATAGAATATCACATTGATATGAAAGAGAGAGAGAGAGAGAGAGAGAGAGAGAGAGAGAGAGAGAGAGAGCAAATACAGAGAATGCAGAATATAGAAGAATAAAGTAGAGAAGATTAAGAGAAGAAGAGCAGAAAGAGAAGCTACAGAACAGAGCTAATATCTGAAGTAAATTAGCAAACCTTCAGTTTGATAAATTCAGGAAATTGGTGCTTCCTTGCAAGTTGTAGCTTGCAGAATTGAGGTTGGAGCTTCCTGTAGGTTGGTGCCTGTAGAAAAACAGTGGTGAGAGGGAGTTGGAGCTTGCCTTTGCATCACAACAATAATAAGATGTGGTTTTCTCCCTTTATGGGTTTCCACTTATATCTGATGTCTCTGTGCATGATATTTATGTGTTGATATGATTTATATCATCTGCTTAATACCTGCTACTCTCATATTAAGTCTACTATTATATTATACTTGTTGCTTACATTCGAAGATTACTCACATATTAAATTAGATATGAAATGAAAGTGTAAATAAGTTTAATGAAAAGTTTTAAAAGTTAAGGAATGTGTTAAACTGATTCACCCCCCCCCCTCTCAATTTAACTAAAGGTTCAACAATTGGTATCAGAGCTGGTTCGTTTTATATCAGTCTAACAACTGAAAGGAGATCCTAGGCTCTCAAGATGGCTAGTCAAGAAGGAAGCTCAACCAATAAAGCCCCTTTCTTTATAGGTGCAAATTATGCCTTTTGGAAAATCAGAATGAAAACATATATAATGTCTTTACGACTAGAAGTTTGGGATGCTGTGGAATTTGGATATGTCACAAAGTCAACTGATTCAGAGAAAGAAGCTAAACAAAGCTTTGTAGCTAATGCAAAAGCAATGAATGCAATCTTAAATGGACTATGTGAAGTTGAGTTTATCAAAATAATGCACAGTAAGACTACCAAAGATATGTGGGACACTCTAGAGAATATCCATGAGGGAAATAAAAAGGTAAAGACTGCCAAACTTCAAATATATAGAGCCTAGTTTGAAAATTTAAAAATGAATGATGATGAAGATATTGGAAGTTTCTTCTTAAAAGTTGCAGAAATTGTTAGCAATATGAAAGCTCTTGGAGAAACCATGCCAGAAAGTATAGTTGTGAAAAAGATTCTAAGATCACTCCCATCCAGATTTAATCCCAAGGTGTCTGCAATAGAAGAGATAGCTGATTGGGAGACCTTAACCATGAATCAACTACTTGGAAATCTAACAACATATGAGATGAGGCTCCCACAAAAGAATCCAAGTACGAGGGAAGCAGCTTTTAAAACAGAAAAGAAGAAAGAAGAAAAAGAAGACATATGCTCTTGCTCTGATGAAGAAGAAGCTAAATTTGTCAAGAAACTAGATAGAGGCTCAGGTAGATACAAAGGTAAACTACCCTTCAAATGCTTTAACTGTGGAAGAGTTGGACATTATGCTGCTAAGTGTCCTCACAAGAAAGTAAGGAATCAGGCTCAAGAATCAGAGAAAAACACATCAAAGAACTGGTAGAAAGGAAAGAAATTCAGCAGAAAATCCTTCTATGCTCAACAAGACAGTAGTACATCGGAAGACTCCGATGAATCCTCCGAAGAAGAGGGAACCTCTGAATTTTTACTGATGGCCATAGAAGATCTTGAAGGACTCTTACTAGAAGATGAAGAAGAAGAAGGGGAAGTTGACCTTGAGGGGGAGCTAAGAAGTGCTCTGGAGGAGATTGACAGACTCAAACTAAAATGTAGAAAACAAAAAGAGATTCTCCTCAAATGTGTGAAAGAAGAACAAAATTCAGAAGTCCTCATGCAGCTGAAGGTAAAGCTTGAAGAAGCTAAGAAGATAGAAGATATGTTACTTCAGCAAATCAAGGATAAAACTCGAGAACAAGAGAAGCTGGAAGAAGAAATTGTATGTCTGAGGAAGAAATTAGAAAGAGCTCAACAAAAAGTGTATATGAACTCCTCTCAAACAACAAGCTCTGGTAAGTTGGATGAAATTTTGGATGCTCAAAGATCTCCTTTGATAAAAACTGGAATAGGCTATGAAGGAGAATCAAGTAAAAGCAAAGAAAAGGAAAACAAAAAAATTATCTTTGTAAAAGCAAAGAAGAATGATGAAGCACCTCAAATAATGCCTACAAAAGAAGAAGCAGGTAAGGAGGGAAACAGAACCCAGAAGAATCCTCGAATAACAAAGAATGAAAGAAATACTCAGACAACAGGAAAAATTTCATATACTCCTGGGTCTGTCAAGCTTGCAAGCCATCAAAGGAGATTCTTACCTCCTATGAAGAATGCCACCTGTTATGTCTGCCACAAGTTGGGACACATTGCTGCATATTGCCATACAAGGAGGAGTAATTCAAACCTGTAAAATATGCCAACAGTGAAGAGACTACCTCAAACAAGCAACTAGAGAAGACAACCTTACATCAGGTATGCAAACAGTTTCTATGGTTACTGTTTTTATTGTAAAGAATTTTTCCATAAAATCATTGAATGTAGAAAATATGGACAAAGATTGATTTTCAACACTTCAAGGAGGTTTATGAATCAAAGAAATTTTGTTCATACTCACAATTCTGCAAAAACTATGATCAAATGCTTCATGTGCAATCAAGCCGGACATATGCCTTCCAAATGTCCTCTAAAATGATGCAATTCATCACTTTACAAAAGATATCAAACAGAAGGATGCCTCTAGTGGAAAAAGAAGGAGAACAAGTGTGACCTGGCTCTAACTGCTCAAGATCTGAAAAGCCAGTGGTATTTGGACAGTGGCTGCTCTAAACACATGACTAGAGACAGAAGCAAGATTATAACTCTTGATGAAAAGAAATATGGCAATGTTACTTTTGGCAATGATAAATCAGGAAAGATCAAGGGAAAAGGCTCAGTCAGCATAGACAATGGCAGAGGAAAGGCCCAAGATGTACTACTTGTGGATGGACTGAAAGCAAATTTACTGAGTGTCAGTCAGATGTGTGACAAAGGCTGTGAGGTTCTTTTTAGAGCACAATTTTGTGTAGTCAGGTCAAGCACAACAGGAAAGACTCTGCTCAAAGGTGTTCGAATAGAGAGTAATGTGTACATAGTGAAAGAAGAAGATGAAGCCTACCATCTTAGCAAACTTGAGGAGTCATGGTTATGGCATAGGAGATTGGGACATATCAGTTTCGACCACATCATCAGACTGAGAAAGAAGAAAGCTGTTAGAGATATGCCAGAAATAAAAAGACCTTCAAATCCCATATGCAAATCTTGTCAATTTTGGAAACAGACTCGCACATCCTTTAAATCTAAAGATGAGCTATCAACAAGAAGACCACTCCAGCTTGTGCACATGGATCTGTGTGGACCTGCTAGAACTAAGACACCAAGTGGAGAATCCTACTTCATGCTGATAATAGATTATTTCTCCAGAATGACATGGGTTTCTTTTCTCAAGAAAAAATCAGAAGCACTGGACAAGTTTAAGATATTCAAAGCATTAGCAGAAAATCAAACAAGATGCAAACTAAAATGTATCAGATCAGACAGAGGAGGAGAATTTACAGATTATGATTTTGCTGACCTATGCAATCAACATGGCATAAAACAACAATTCACTATTGCAGGAACACCTCAGCAGAATGGAGTAGCAGAAAGACAAAACAGATCTATTCAACAAATTGCCAAAGCCATGATGCAAGAGAATAATATAGCTCAAAACTTCTGGGCAGAAGCAATGCACACAACAATACATATCCTTAATAAAGCTCACTTAATGCCAAGTAGTGACAAGACTCCCTATGAACTATGGCATGGTAAACCTGCATCAATCAAACACTTTAGAGTCTTTGGCAGTAAGTGCTACATAAAGAATAATGATGAAAATCTAGAGAAGTTTGATGCAAGAGCAGATGAAGGAATATTCTTGGGATATGCATCTAAGAGTAAAGGATATAGATGCTACAACAAGACTCTTCGAAAAATTGTAGAAAGTATTGATGTAAGATTTGATGAAGAACTCCCAAACAAGACAAGAGATATAGACTGCAGCAGCTATTCAGAAAATCATGAAGAAGAGGACCAAGATGATGATGAAACAAGCAAGACATCAGAAGATACTGGACTGAACCCGAAAACCCCCTCGAGATACACTCAAAAGAACCATCCAGAAGATCAAATCATAGGAGACAAGAGTGTAGGAGTGCAAACAAGAAGGCAGCTAACTGAACAGACAGAAGAAGTATACATAGCAATGTTATCACAAATAGAGCCAAAGAAGTTTGAAGAAGCCAGCAAGGACAAGTATTGGGTAAAATCAATGAATGAAGAATTGGACCAAATTGAGAAGAACAATACCTGGGAACTAGTTCCTAGACCTATTGAGAAAAATATCATTGGTTCAAAATGGGTATTCAAAAACAAAATGAATGAGCGAGGACAAGTAATCAGGAATAAAGCAAGGCTGGTCTGCAAAGGATACTCACAAATTGAAGGACTTGATTATGAAGAAACATTTTCCCCTGTAGCCAGAATGGAAGCTATCAGAATGTTCCTGGCATTTGCATGCTACCAAGACTTCAAGGTATATCAAATGGATGTAAAGTCTGCTTTTCTTAATGGAGATATAGAAGAATAAGTGTACATGGAACAACCAGAAGGCTTCTCATTGACAGACAAAGAAGACTATGTATGCAGACTGAAGAAGGCCCTATATGGACTGAAACAGGCTCCTCGTGCTTGGTACTCAAGACTGGATAAATATTTGCAAAAAAAGGGTTTTAAGAGAGGTGGAGTAGACAACAATCTATACATAAAAGCCCATGAAAATGAACTCCTGATTGTTGTAGTGTATGTTGATGACATTATGTTTGGAAGCAACAAAGATGAACTAGCAAAAGGGTTTGCTAATGAGATGAAAATAGAGTTTGAAATGTCTATGATTGGAGAGCTCAGTTTCTACTTGGGACTACAAATTCAACAAAAGAACACAGGCACCTTCATCTCTCAAGAAAAATACCTAAAAGAAATGCTGAAAAAATTCAAAATGGAAGATTGCAAACCTGTGTCAACTCCCATGACCACAGGTTGCAAGCTGTGTGCTGATGATGGGTCTGCTGATATAGATCAAAAACTCTACAGATCCATGATTGGAAGTCTATTGTACCTGACTGCATCAAGACCGGACATCATGCTAGCAGTAGGACTAGTGGCTAGATATCAAGCAGCACCTAAACAAAATCACCTTCTTGCAGTCAAAAGAATATTCAGATATCTACAAGGAACAACACAGTATGGACTTTGGTATCCTAAAAGCAAAAACTTCACTTTATCAGCATACACAGATGCAGATTGGGCCAGCTATGTGGATGACAGGAAGAGTACAAGTGGAGGTGCATTCTATCTAGGAGAAAGTCTGGTGGCATGGTTAAGCAAGAAACAAACATCTATCTCCCTATCTACAGCAGAAGCAGAATATATTGCAGCAGCAACATGTAGTACAGTACAAGTCATGTGGATGAAGAAAACTCTTCAAGACATGAAGGTAAGCATTGATGAACCTATCTCAATCAAATGTGATAATACAAGTACTATAAGTATATCTAAAAATCCTGTACTTCACTCAAAAACTAAACATATCCCAATCAAGTATCATTTCCTCCGAGAACAAGTGGCTCAGAAGATAGTAAAGCTGGAATATGTACCAACAAAAGAACAGATAGCAGATATATTTACCAAACCTCTTGCTAGAGAAACATTTCAATATTTGAGAGATAAACTAGGGGTAGTATCTGCAGATGCTACTCTCTGATATAAAGAGAAAGCACAATTTCAGGGGGAGAACAAAAATGAAAATATCATTCCAGGGGGAGAACAACCAGCAAGGAAAGCATGAATCAGGTACTCAGGATCAAAGGATTAAGGCAAAAGAACACCAAGCTATTATCGTAGAGTTGTCTGCATTATTCAAGCATCAAAAGGTCAATTACAGAGCAAAAGGATCAGTATTGTGTTCTGAAACACTATATTAAGAAACTGAAACATAAAAGACGAGTAGTGATTATCATTTGAAGCCTCTCAGCATTTTAGTTGCTGAATCCAATCATACATCTTTGACTAGATAAAGCTGATACAATTTATTCTATAAAGTATCATTATTCTCACTTTTAGCTCTATACAAGTGAAAGAACTGTATCAATTTACAGTGTATATTCAAATTCGATAATCCTCAAAGTGTTCTCTCAACAAGTCTTATACATCACTATGGATCAGCATGGTACAAAGTCAGCAGAAGAGGGGCTAAACATAACTCAGAGAGAGGAAATGCAAAAAGCAACCCTTTGCCATTGATATCAAAGGGGGAGGAAAAGCAAAAGGAGAGGTTTTGCCATCAATGCCAAAGGGGGAGGCTGTTGGAAATGTTGTCATTTATGGCAAAAGAGGTGGCAAAGGAGGAACACCTGAGGCAACAACAAGGCAAAGAAAGCAGCAAAGCAGTAATATGTAGAGAGGGTTGAGCAGTAGAGACAAGTTCATTTAAAGAAGCAGAGGCAGCAAAAGGAGAATTAAGGAGTAGCATCAGTCAAGGAGCAGATGAAATAAAAGAGAGAGCATAAGACAAATAGCTACAGAGACATAGCTGTTATCATGGAAATAAAGACAGCAAAGAAGCAAATGAAGAAAATAAAGGAGACATGCAGAGGTAGAGGAAGCGAATATAAAAAGAGACAAAATCGTTATCAGAGGTAGAGGCAGAGGCAGAACGACAGAAGCAGCAGAGGCAGTGCCAGGGCAGAGCCGTTATAAGATTCCAAGCCGGGCATTATTTATATATATATAAACAAAGTCTGTGAACTGTGTTGATGGTGGCGATAATACAGTGAAGTTATCCATAACACTAACGGAGCAAAAAAACGACAATGTTAAACTAAATAGAGGTGGAACCAGAATTAGATGTGCAGTGGTAATGGAGCTGTGTGTTATACATATCGTAGGGCCACTTATAAAAGACTGGAACCCGAAGTAAAAGTGTTGGACCGGAACCTGGAGTAGAGAACGGAACCACGACCAGAAGAACAGTGAACGCGGACTGCCGAAAACCACCCTGCCATTTCGCACCGCTTTTCCGGAGCAGGTGGTATTTTCTGAATTGGAGCGATTCCATACAGGAATTGACATGTGGCAAGGGACCCGTTTAAAAAATGCCCTTTAAAGTGCGCCATCGCACATTATACATCGACTGAAGACATCGAGCGAAATCGATACACACCATTGATCTGGAGGCTCGATATCCGATGGTGATCATTCGCAGAACTTGCTCGAAGTTTAACTAAGGTGTGCGGAGGTTAAGCCAGGTACGGATGCATTTGTTTGATTGAATTGCGGGCCCCGACAGAGTCATATATATATGAATTTGGTTTATTAATGTTATTTGACGCTTTATGAGGTCCGACAGAATATATACGAAAATATTTCATATAATGTTTAAATTTTCCAAGTGGGTACCATATGAATTAAGATTTATATGCGTAGTTAAAAGACCAAAGGTTTAATATGCATAGCGTGGAAGCCTTATTATTAGGGTTAACTACATGTGTTTACAGAGGGTTAAATTATATGGTTCAATAGTTAACTATTATGTTGCGTATGAGGGTTGTAATGCGAAGTTAGCGCATATGTACATGTAAGAGATTGTTGGGTTATAATTATACAGGAGCATGGAATTAATATCTAAATCCTTTGAATTTAGATAAACCAGCCTTGTTTATTTAATTGAATTTGCCAGCGTGGAATTAAAGAGAAGTGGGAGATTGCCCGGATTGGGAAAATTATTGGGCAATGAAATTTTGGGATGCATTTACACACATTTAAGTGAAATATTGAAAATGAAAAAGAGAATAAGGTTGGATGAACTGAAAATGTAATGTGAGTTTCAAACCATTATGTTTAACTCATATATGAACAGAGAATGTAGACAGGCAGCCCGAGAACAGGAATAAGCACAGAAAACAGGGAATATGCAGATGAAAGTGAACAAAGAGCATGCAAAACAGGTTCTTAACAACGGCAGGAAAAGACAAATCCAGTAAAGCCAAAATCCAGAAAAGGAGCTGAGTGATATTGAAATATGTCATTAAAAATGTGAATGTAAATGATGTATTTTAATTTTGTTGTTGTTTGTGATGCAAAGGCAAGTATCCTAAGGAAAAGACAAAATCCCACTATAGCATGGAAATTTGTACATATTATTATTATAATTGAGTTGGATAAAGGAATGAGAAGACATAAGTCAAAAGGTCGGGACTATTCACTTCAAATTCTCTAAGGAATGTAAAGAATCATGTGATGAACCCTATATATAGAATATCACATTGATATGAAAAAGAGAGAGAGAGAGAGAGAAAGAGAGAGAGAGAAAATATAGAGAGTGCAGAATATAGAAGAATAAATCAGAGAAGAGAAAGAGAAGCTACAGAACATAGCTGATATCTGAAGTAAATCAGCAAACCTTCAGTTTGATAAATTCAGGAAGTTGGTGCTTCGTTGCAAGTTGTAGCTTGCATAATTGAGGTTGGAGCCTCCTGTAGGTTGGTGCATGCAGAAAAACAGTGGTGATAGGGAGTTGGAGCTTGCCTTTGCATCACAACAATAATAAGATGTGGTTTTCTCCCTTTATGGGTTTCCACTTATATCTGATGTCTCTGTGCATGATATTTATGTATTGATCTGATTTATATCATCTGCTTAATACCTGCTACTCTCATATTAAGTCTTATGTTATATTATACTTTCTGCTTAAATTCGAAGATTACTCACATATTAAATTAGATATGAAATGAAAGTGTAAATAAGTTTAATGAAAAGTTTAAAAGTTAAGGAATGTGTTAAACTGATTCACCCCCCCCTCTCAGTTTAACTAAAGGTTCAACACATTCACCTGAGGGTGGTGTTAGGTCCTCGTAATTTTTTAGATTGGCAAGACCAAATTTACAGGGGTAACATTAAACTAGTCTTTAGAGACCTAGGACCTAACCTTCCTGGACTTAGAGAGGGCTCTCTCTATGTTTGTGTAAAGGATGTGAACTTGATTGATTTTAGGGTTTTTGATTTTAGGCTAGTTATAAGGATTAGTGTTTTCTTTCTTGTTTGTTTGGTTAGATAGGTTGTCAAGGAGAATAGGTAGAGTAAGAGAGAATCAATCCATTGAGCTATGGAGTCTACAAAGATCTTGGAAAGTGCAAAAAATAGGTCAAGGGTGTTTCATAGGGAAAGTTAATAGGGCCAAATGGATCTAAGTGGGTTTTGTGTGGGGGAAATGAACATGGAGTTGTGAATACAGTAAGTTAAGGGGAAATCAAGGATCCTTTAACATACTAAGAACAAGAAAAATATTTCAGTATGATAGCATAGCAAAACTTGAAGAGAAATAAAGGATTTTGCAATCAAACAATACTAAGCAGACCTCAAAATAACAGATAAGTAAAATTAGAGAGTAGTTAAGGATTCAATAGACATTACTTTCAACAAATAGAACTTTTAACATAACATTTTATTAAAACTAAAGAGCATCTAAGGTTTCTTTAATCAAACTTCAAAGAAGGAAACATAGAGATCAAAGGAGGCAGGCATAAGTAGGGTGCCAAGAAAGCATATCCTATTCTCTAATTTCGGTCCTATGATTATAAACATAATGAGAACTGAAGAAAAAAAATACAAAGGTGGAATACATCACCATCCAACAGAGCTCATGAATCCTAAGAACGTACTCAATCCATAGATGTTTAGTCCAAAGCCATCACAAGACACCAAAGCCAATTTCACTAATAAACTCAAAGGCTGTATCATATTATGCTAAAAAACCAACCAACATGTACAATAAGGCCTAAATGTAGTATTTAACAAAAAAAAAGGACCAAAACCCTAACTAGGGTTTCCAAAATGTCATAAATACATCATAAATGATAAATTTGTCCATTAAGGCCATGCAAGGCCCAAGGCACAAAATATCTAAGGAAATAAATGAAAAATAACTTCTAACACCTAAACTTGGCAAAAACTAACTTTGAGGCTCCTCAATAACTCCAAAATATCTTCTAGTGTGTTTTTTTTACTTTGAAGGCAAGGGTGCAACATTGAGGTCCAAGGGCGCAGCACTTGCACCGGAAAAATAGGTCACCTTGCAGCTGAATTTTGAAGGCCTTCTCGGTGTCGGAATGAGCTCCGTGATATCTTGTTGGAAATCTTGTTGAGTATAATTTCCAAAAATTTCTTTATTTTTTCATTTAGCTTCCATTTTCTTGTCGAAAAACTAAATCTCCTATGACTACTAAGGGCACATCGCCAGCTCTGAAAATAGGGCAGAATGGTGATTTTTGGGTGTTTTTAGCACTTTTGGAGGACCAAATATGCTCCAAATGATTTGAAATTTTTTGTGCATGATTTCCTTGGCCTGATGAATCCAAAAATTTAAATTTTTACTTCAATGGATGCCTCAAGAAAAATTTCAACGCCAGGGGCACTGCGCACTTGGCGCTTTAAATCAATCAAAAACCAAACTTTACAAAAACTTGCCAAAATTTGAAATTGTCTTGCTCATGGTGTTTGGGATGCTTGTAGGTATAGGTCAGCTAGGTTTTCAAGGTTTTCTTTTTCTTATTTCCCCTTTGGTAGGTTTAAAGGAAAAGGCTCAGTGTCCACCATTTCAGTGTCTTCTGTCCACTTTCATGTGCTCTTCTGTCATTACTGTCATCAAGACTCTTTGAGCCACTGTCAACATCCTTATTGTCATTTCCCTCTCTGCTATATTTATCACTAATGTGCCTCACTAATCTCTTCTTCATTTACATTTGCCTCATATCCTTTAATTTTGAGATTCAACAAGATGATGAGCTTAGTGAAAATCAGTTACCTTCACTAAGTGGGCCCGCAGGCTATCTTTAGGTGTAAGTCTATTTTTAGACTATGTCTATTTTTAGACATGGTGATTATATTTCAAAATTTGCAGGATGCTATTTGTGGATGGTTGGTAAATTTGGAAAAATAGATGAAATTATATTTTTAGAATATTGGGAAAAGTCTATTTATAGATCGTTGATCTAAAAATAGAAGTGTCGATTATTATTAGCTCTTAATAGTAATCTGACAATAAACATCAACTTATTCTCTTGGAGCACTTAATTTCAGTGTATAGATTTTTCAAATCAGTGGGCTGAAGGAATTACACAATTCCTAGGGTTTACTGGTGGTTCATGCATGGAGGACTCAGTTAGAACTGAAGTGGCAAAGTTATGACAGAGTTGGAAGAGTAGTTCATGAAGTTGTTATTTAGTTTAACTTAGTTAATGGAGTTAAACTCAGTTGAGCTAGTTGTATCTAGTCTAACTGAATGATACACTAGTGAGATTGGAGTGAATTAATTAGTTGATTAATTCACAAATAATAACTCATTAATCAACTGAAAAAATACAATAGTTAACTACAGTGCATGTCAGTTCCAGTGGAGACCTAGTGGAGAGATAGGTGAAAGGGCAAGATGGACTATCCATTGTAACTATAATGATGCATTGATTGCACCACACACACATTGGAGTTGCCAATGAGGATTGCGAAATGCAAGCAAGGTAGATTCGAATTCATTCAGGGGTCTTCTTCAGCAGGGATTACGCAGTGGAGGCAGGCTATCAGGTGGTAAGAAATCAGTGCATGGATTTGCAGATTTATTTTGATTAGTGTGTGATGATTGATTGTACTGAGAGCTTGATGTACTAAGCTTTGTATGAGATTGTTACATGATCTCCATGATACATAATATATGATAGTTGGGGTTCTCAGCTTCAGGCTTTCCCGTTAAACAACTGTGTTATGTGAGAGTGTTTTATTTCTTCATATGTTTGCAATTGAGTTTAAATTTCCGTAAAAGATTAACAGTGGAAGGATTCTGTATTTATAAAGAAGATAAATATTGTTAGATCAGGAAAATTTGGATATATACATGCATCTTGTATATAATTTCTACATGGTATCAGAGCAGTGTTAATTCTTGAAGATTGCAATTGTGAAGAATTGTTGAGTTTGTGCTGGTGGACAATTCGAATTTGTTGCAGAGATTTCTTGGTGCAACAGTTGAGTATACATTGAAATGTCTTTCAATGGGTTGAGATTGGAGTATGCCCTTGATGGCAGCTCGAATTACATAGCCTGGAAGGATAGGATGGAGGCAGTGCTGGAAGATAATGGACTAAAGGAGTTCATCGATAGTGATGTTCCTAAGCCAGGATCTGGCGATGTTGCATTACTTGACGCATGGCAAAAGAAGATAGCAAAGACAAGAAGAATTATGTTGGAAGGTGTGAAGGACCATATTGTGTCAAGCCTTCATGGGAAAGCCACTCCACTTGCAATGTGGAAGGCTTTGATAGATTTTTTCCAAAGCAACAACGACCAGAGGAAATTGGTGCTGAAAGATAAGCTCAGAAAAATAAAAATGGAGAAGGGAGACAATATTCCAAAATATCTCACAAATTTTTTCCACTGTAAGGATGAACTGGGAAGTGTGGGGATTACTCTTGATGATGAAGACTTTGTGAGCTTGGATCTCCTTGGGCTTCCGAAGAGTTGGCATAGCTACGAAGACTCTGTCAATGGATGGGGGAAACTGTCGGGATGGGAGAAAATTTGGTCAGATCTTGTGCAGGAGGTGATAAGGCAAAGTACCAAGGATGGCTATTCATCGAAGAATGAAGATGAGGAGAATTTCACTTTAGCTGCCAAAGTAAGGAAAGGGAAGGGGAAGAAATTTCCTTCAAAATATGAAGCTAAAGGCAAGACGCAGGATTTGTCCAAGGTGAAGTGTTTTTACTGTCATGATCATGGGAATTTCACCACTAACTGCCCACAGAAGAAGAAGAACAGGAATGTTGTTGGAGTTGCAGCTGGAGAGGCCTTAACCTCACAATTTGAACTTGATTTCTCTTTGATCGCATGCTTGGTTTCAAGCTCAATGGGATCAGTGTCGTATCTTGATAGTGGTGCACCTTTCCATATGACGAGAGAAAAGGAGTTGTTTAGTGACTTGGAGGAGAATGACCTTCAAACACATATAGAGATGGGCAATGATGGTCGATACAATGTGACCGACATTGGGACCATTGCCTTTGAGAGGGAGTCAGGTAATTCATTTATGTTGAGAGATGATATGCATGTTCCAGGTCTGAAGAAGAACCTAGTCTCAGTCCCAATGTTAGAAGACAAAGGTTATGATGTTGTTTTCAGCGAAGGAAAATCTTTCCTGCGACATAAAACAATGGGTCAAACCAAGAGGATAGGGATTCGAGTTAAGGATATCTACAAGCTGGAGGTAGATGGCTACGCTGCAATGATGGGCAAAGTAGAATAAGTGGTGAGCCGGGATGAGGGTGAATTATGGCACAGGAGATTGGGCCATCTTCACCATGGCACTTTGAATATTTTGCAGCAAATTTCTACTGGACTTCCCAAGGGTACTCTTGCGCAGTCAGATCAGTGCAAGGGATGTAATATGGGTAATTTTGTGAAGACCACCTTTCATGAGAAGTAGAACCATGCTTCGGTGATCCTTGAGAGAATTCACACAAACGTGTGCGGACCTTTCTCGATTTCTTCAATAGAAAAACATGGGTATTATGTTATATTTGTTGATGACTATTCTCGTAGATGCTGGATCTTCTTCATGTAGAAGAAGAGTGAAAAATTCTCAAAGTTCTGTGAGTTTAAAGCATTGGTGGATAAGGAGTCAGGGAAGCAAGTGAAAGCTCTACGGAGCGATAATGGTGGTGAATACATCTCGAGCGAATTCAAAGACTTCTGTAGCAAAGAAGGAATTCGAAGAGAACTCATAGTGCCTCATAACCCACAGAAGAATGGGGTTGTGGAGAGGAAGAACATAATGATCGTGGGTGCTGCATGAGCTATGCTACATGATCAGGGCCTACTGATGCACTTGTGGGCAGAAGATTATGTTCAAAACCATTGTCCTCATAAAGTACTTGGCATGAGTACACCTGAAGAAGATTTTACTGGTAAGAAGCCCGATATTTCTCATTTGAAGTTTTTTGGCTCATCTGTTTACATTCATGTGACAAAGGATGCTAGGAAGAAACTGGAGCCAACTGCAGAAGTTGGGATATTTGTGGGGTACACAGAAACACCCCATAATTATTGTGTGTATTTTCCAAACAGTTGAATGAATGTGGTACAACATGATATAAAATTCAATAAGGTGAAAGCCATGAAGTTGTCGCTTGAGAGGGAGCTACACTTGCATGCAGAGGAGGAGCTACTTGTTCCCAAAGATGAGCCTCTAGATGTGGATCAACCACCAGAGGAGATTCATGGAGTGGAGGAATCCACTCATGCAGAACCAAACATCAAACAAAGCAGAAAGCGTACCACAGAAGCTGAGAGAATGAAGCTTGATGCGGCACAGAATGTAGGAGTCCCTACATCACATCACAGACAGAGACAATCATCTAATCGATTTAATGGATACATGGCTCTTATGAGCAAGTGTATCGTAACATAGCAATCTTCTTTTGAAGGAGCAGTATAGAAGCCCGCATGGGTAAATGCCATGGTGGAGGAGTATGACTCCATTTTCAGAAACAGTGCTTGGGAGATTGTTCCAAGGCCAGTGGGTAAATCATTTGTAGTATCAAGATGGATCTACAAGGTAAAGCAAGTTGTTGATGGGAGCATCGAGAAGTATAAGGCAAGATTTGTTGCTCAGGGCTTCTCATAGATTGAGGGGATTGATTATGAAGAAACCTTTGCACCTGTCGCATAGTATTCTTCCATAAGGACCATCCTTTCTCTCTCAGCGCAGATGGGTTGGCACATTCATAAGATGGATGTGAAGACTGCGTTCCGTAATGGGATCATTGAGGAAGAGGTGTACATTGAGCAGCCTGAAGGATTTGAGATCTTCAACAGTGAGTTGCATGTGTGCAGCCTCAAAAAAGTGTTGTATGGGCTTAAGCAAGCACCTCGTGCTTGGTACACATGGATCAAAAACTATTTCACTGGATTTGGCTTCACCAAGAGTGAGGCGGATGCAAACCTGTACCAAATTGTGGTGGAGGGTAAGATTTTAATCATTGTTCTTTATGTTGATGATTTAATACTAACGAGTGATGAGCATTTGATAAACTCATGCAAGGCAGATCTTGCAGAGGAGTTTGAGATGAAGGATTTGGGCCTCCTTCATTATTTCCTTAGATTGGAAATATGGAAGCGGGAAGGTGAACTGTTTGTGTCTCAAGGGAAGTATGCTCGAGAGATACTGGAGAAGTTTCACATGCAAGGCTACAAGCCTATCAACACTCCTCTTCCAGGAAATTGGAGGAAAGAGGATGCTACATCGGCAGAGGTAGTGGATGCCACTGTTTATTGACAGTTGGTGGGTTTGCTAATGTATTTAGTTAATACAAGACCGTACATATTCTATGCGGTGAACCAGCTTTCACAAGCGATGGTTAAGCCTACCAAGCTCTCTTGGAAGGCAGGAAAGCATGTCCTGAGGTATCTCAGGGGCACATTTTAGTATGGATTATGGTACATACAGATGGATGAGGTGAAGTTGCATGGCTTCATGGATGCAGATTGGGTAGGCAGCCCAACAAATAGAAAGAGCACATCAGGAGGGGTTTTTAGTATCGGATCTACAACATTTTCTTGGTGCAGTAGGAAACAAATATCCGTGGCACTCAGTTCAGCGGAAGCAGAATACATGGCAGCAATTCAAGCTGCATGTGAGGCTATCTAGACGAGGAAGATCCTGGTCGGTTTGTTCGATTCACATTTAGATCCTACAGTGATACATTGTGATAATCAGAGTTGCATTAAACTCTCAATTAATCCTGTGTTTCATGATAGATCTAAACATATTGATATCTGGTATCATCATATCAGAGATTGTGTCTAGTGGAAGATCATGTTGCTTCAGTACATTCATACGAAAGATCAGGATGCATATATTCTGACGAAGGTGCTCAGCAGGAGAAAATTAGAATACCATCGAGGCAGGATCGGGGTGAAGGATAATCTATATCTTGTTGAGAGGGAGTGTTTAGATTCAACAAGATGATGAGCTTAGTGAAAATTAATCACCTTCACTAAGTGGGCCTGCAGGCTATTTTTAGGTGTAAGTCTATTTTTAGACATGGTGATCATATTTCAGAAGTTACAGGATGCTACTTGTGGATGGTTGGTCAAGTTGGAAAAATAGATGAAATTCTATTTTTAGAATATTGGGCGAAGTCTATTTATAGATCGTCGATCTAAAAATAGAAGTGTCGATTATTATTAGCTCTTAATAATAATCCGATAATAAACATCAACTTAGTCTCTTGGAGCACTTAATTTCAGTGTACAGATTTGTCAAATCAGTGTGATAAAAGAATTATGCAATTCCTAAGGTTTACTAGTGGTTCATGCATGGAGGACTCAGTTAGAACTGAAGTGGTAAAGTTATGACAGAGTTGGAAGAGTAGTTCGTGAAGTTGTTATTCAGTTTAACTCAGTTAATGGAGTTAAACTCAGTTGAGATAGTTGTATCTAGTCTAACTGAATGATACAATAGTGAGAGTGGAGTGAATTAATTAGTTAATTAATTCACAAATAATAACTCATTAATCAACTGAACAAATACAGCAGTTAACTACAGTGCATATCAGTTACAGTGGAGACCCAATGGAGAGATAGGTGAAAGGGCAAGGGCAAGATGGACTCTCCATTGTGACTATAGTGATGCAATTATTTCACCACACACAAATTTGAGTTGCCAATGATGATTGCACAGTGCAAGAAAGGTATATTTGAATTCATTCAGGGGTCTTCTTCAGTAGGGATTGTGCAGTGGAGGCAGGCTATTAGGTGGCAAGAAATCAGTGCATGGATTTGCAGATTTCTTCTGATTAGGGTGTGATGATTGATTGTACTGAGAGATTGATGTACTAAGATTTGTATGAGATTGTTACATGATATCCATGATACATAATATATGATAGTTGGGGTTTTCAGCTTCAGGCTTTCCCGTTAAAAAACGGTGTTATGTGCGATTGTTTTGTTGCTTCATGTGTTTGCAATTGAGTTTAACTTTCCGAAAAAGATTAACAGTGGAAGGATTCTGTATTTAGCAAGAAGATAAATATTGTTAGATCAGGAGAATATGGATATATATATGCATCTTGTATATAATTTCTACATTTAATGCTCTTCTATTCACTTCTTAATTCCTTATTTTCACAAGTCCCCTTAGTGCATTCTGCTTCACTGCCACTGTCTCTAACATTGTCAAACCTATCTTGAGAGACCTTAGGATTGCAAAGAAAAATAGGATAAAGGGATAATGGAATGGTAGCCTTTGCAAGTGAGTGGAAAGGGGGTGTATGAATGAGGGTCATAGGAGTATAGACATGCTCAGATTTAAAACCACACTCAACAGAGTAACCCTCCTTTTATTACTGATTTCCTCTATAGGTAGACGAAGTAAATGGAAAAGAGTGATTTTTAGCTTTATAGCCTAGGGCTTCTTCTTGGGGTTTCATCTCTATTAATTAGGAATCATCAAATATCTTGAAAACGGGGTTAGGGAATTCACATACCCCTTATCACTGCCTTATAGGACATTGGAGAAATATTTGAAAGAGTTTTGGAGTGCATTGAGCATTTGTAAGGTTGAAGAGGCCCTCCTGGCACATAGCGCCTAGGATTTTTATCGGGCCTGTCAGGAAAAATCAGGAAAGCATGCAGTTCCTGAGTAAAATACATAGGAGGAAAGATCCAGGCGCACAGCACCAGGAAAAATTGCCTGATTTTGCCTTAAAAACTCAACTTTTCTCACCTTTTTGAAACTTCTAATTCTCTGCAAGGCATTAATGATTCATTCAAGTGTAAAATGAGTTTGTATAGGCTAGTGATTTGACCTTAATCTTGACAAACCCATTTTCTAAATTTTTAAGCCTTTTTCTCTTTCACTGATATTCTTTATGCCTTTATGTTTGCAGGTGACTGAAAAACACTTGAGGTGGCTCTTTCTTTTGCTCTTTGAAGACTTGACATGTTTATCTAATGATTTTGTGATGTTTGTACACAAGAGCAGCTTCAAAATCCTCTGTTTCGTTCATCATCAAGTTACCTTAACTTTTCTTCTTGGCTGACAGTTCATTAAACACCTTTGGAGTATTTTCCCTAGCGGCAACTTCAACACCTTCTTTGGCCATTTTTTATTGCATATATCTGAAAACACTAACTTGGCCTTCTCTTACTGATACCCTTCACATATTTTCTTTTTGATGCATGACATATTCATTTTGACCATTTGGGATTCACACACAAAGTAACACCTTCAAAACCCCTTTTGTTCTTGCCTTGAACTCAACTTATCTCTTTTACTCATTTAGTCATGGCAAACTCATTTTTCGACAAGTTTGGGATTTGATCAAATAGTGGCATATTCAAAATCGTTCCTTTTCTTGTAGCATGGAGTTGAACTCATACCCTTTACCTTCTGTGGCCACTTTCCCAAAACCCTAGGTGTCTGGACTGCTTTAACACAATCATTAGTGTTGTCTTCTAAGTTCTCTATAGCCCTTTCAAGCTCATTTACTTCTATCTAGTTTACCTCACCCTTCTATCATACCTCATCAAACATCTCTGATAGACTTTTCTTCATGTTTGGTCTTTGGTGTACCTCTTCCATGGTTATTTCTACATTTGATATGTGCTTGGTACACTGCTGGACTATTAAGCTCAAAAAACCTAGTCCCTCTTAAGGCCAAGTGTTTCCTCTCCTCCTTGCTGCAATATTTCTTTATTTCGGAGCAGACTTCCCACCATATCACAACCTTCTACTGATGGAAATTTCAACACTTCTGCAAAAGTGTCAAGCTATTCAATTACCTCATGTGCAGACTTTGAAATTGAATGGTATTCTTCTTTGGAAATTATGACCTTGGAATATATGAACCCTAAATGACCTAGTGGGGGATTTTTTGGCTTGGTCTCTGACTGAAAATTAGCTTGGAGTCTTCAAGTGTAAAAACAAAGTATTGAAAAAGTGGTGTATTGAAGATCCACAATCCAATATACTTGATTTATCTAAAGAGCCTACATAGATAGTTTTGAGACCATCAATGCTTGAGAAAATTGGGGATCATGGGCATGAGTTAGGATATAGGTAAACCTAGATGGAAAGTGGAGTTATGAGCAAGGGAAAAAATAGAGTAATGAGGTCATAGGTATGAAAGAAGGATGGAGATGAGTGGCACAAGACCATAAGAAATCCTTTTAGGAGTGGCAGGGTGACCATAGAATGGAAAAATGGTAGAATAATGAAACATTTTCCATAAGGATAATGAAAGTAGTGAGATTTATAAAACTCACAATATTCAGGGAATTTTGTTTTTAGAAATCTAGAACCAATACTTAGTCATCTTCAGATAGTAAAAATTACTGATGAGTAACAGTGGCTCCACTTGGGGAGGGCAGCTCATTTTCAGGAGGTGTCTAGGACCCGAGAGTTCAGATCTCTAAGTTTTGAAGACCAGTACCTTACTTGTACCTGGAAGATCCCTATTCCTTCATTTTTCGATGTTCTCTTGAAGTTATGATCTCATAAAATCTAAAAAAACATGATTGCTTCAATCTTAGTTCTACCTACCCATCTTACTTTGCCGATTTTTTTTTCTTCTTCTGGGTGCACTTGGATTGGAAAACCCTTGACATTATTTTATTTTGAAATCATTAAAAAATAATCTACTTGTACCCTTATTACTTCCAAGAGTTCAAATTAGGCTAATGAACTCTGTTATTCTCTACCTAGTCTACTCATCTGTCAAGATTAAGCTATTTGATAGACTTTATTCTCTAACCAACTGGCATGAAATTCAGAATATGACCAAACCAGGATTAAGCAATCTTATTTGTCATGGGCTGTGGCATTTGGAAAAGCTACACACAGACATTATTTTTGTACAATAAAAAACTAGAAAACATGAGGGCTGTGATTCAAAATTGGTTATGCACCCCCCTCATTTCCTTTGGTTCAGATTTATGTTCTCGGAATGAGCAATCCCTCCTATTCTAATCTACTAACAAGCGAAGTTTACATGGTTTGGAAAATATTCTTTCACTAACCTATCAGCAGAAATTTAATAAACATGTTCCATCATGATTAGGCTAAATGACTGAACACGACCTTATTTTTCAAGTAGTGGCATTTAGACTTGCACACTTTCAAAAGTACTCTTTTTTGGTATGGTGTTGTACCTCTTCTTTAGTGACTACCCTAATTTTCTTCTTTTCTCTTTTTTTGTGTTTTCATTTTTCCAAACAATCTAAAACTAAAAATATGTAAAAATGTTGAGCTTATTTGCATACCTACCTATCCTAATCTAATTTACATATGATACATCTTTATTTGGTGAACTCACTTTTCCAATATAACCAATCAAGTAGATGATTCCATGAGTAATCTCGGCTCTTTGAGTGTGCTAAAGAAATCAAAGGCCACTTTCACCTTACTTGTTTTTGAATAGTAGTGCCTAAAATATCCTTTGTATTCTGCAACAAATTTCTCTTGACATAACATGTTCCTCTTCTAGATGCCTCTAAGAAAAAAACAGAGGGATATTGAAACAATACCTGGCTTAGAGGATTTGAGAAATAAACTTCATTCAAGACTACTCCTTCCTCCACTTGGCTATGCTTGGGGTTCCTTTGGGAAATAAACTCCACCTCTTCCTTATGATCATTTGTATTGGCAGCCTCATCATATATTGCAATGTTTTCCTCTAGCAAACCTGCTATGTTCTGATTGAGTGGCCTGAATTTTGGGTGAAGACCATCATGTTGATGAGAAAGATCACTCTTTGGAAGAAATTCTTGCTGAGAAGGCAGTGCAGTGACTATCCTGTGTTTATCAATTTCCAAGCCTTCATCTGCAATTTGAAATTCAATGGGACTTGGTGGCTGCAAATCTGGAGCTGAGGAGAATTCTATGTCATAAATTATTTCCTCGTCCATTTTAGGAAAAGGTTTCTCATTAACAACTTGCTCAAGAAGTTCATTATCTTCCCCAACCTCAACATCAAAACTGAAAGATTGCTGATTTCCAATCACATGAAAGCTATTTCTAATGGACTGAAATGAAGTAGAACAAAGAGTCAGAGATCCTTTACTTACCTCCAAATTTTCTAGACTTTCCTCATCAGTGTCATAGCTGACATGTATTGGCTGATTACTATTTTTAAGTTGATAAAACTAAACTTCCTCCCACAAACCAACTACTGATTCCTCTGCAATATTAGCTTTTGTTTGGAGAACATAACCATCATCATATTAATCAAACTTCGGAAAATAATCAACATAAGTAATGTCACCAATCAAACATATTGGATTATCAGATTGTTTTTCCTTGAGTTGATCTACAAATCCCTTTTCTGATCTATGGTAGCTGGGATTAGCATGAGAATAAATAGAGATGTTATATTCATATGAAGGTTTAGAGGCTGGTTGCATGTTTAGAATTTGATTTATTTCCTCTTCAGTTAAAAGAGGAGGAAATTTTTTCTTTTTTTGGATAGAACTAAAGTAGTTCTCTTTCTCTTGCGAAGGTTGATTATGAGGTTTAGTGTCTTCTTTAGCCTCACCTAGAAGAGATGGTGAATCATCACTTGTGCCTTCAGAGAGATCTTGTGGATTTTCCTTCGTTTCTTAATTGATTTCATCCTCAACCAACAGCCAACTCCTCTTGGATATCATGATAGATGATTTGAGAATGAAATTCATGAACTACTTCTAATAGGCTTTCAGGATGCCAATTTCCCAAATCTTCATCAATGTTTACAAGGTATTGTATGAGATCTTCAGATTGATCACAACAATTATTAGTTAACGATAAATATGAACAATTTTCCTTATAATGTTCATAAAACACCTTGTGGAAATCCTTTAAAGAAAACAAGCTACCAGGGTCTAGGCCTTCATACCATTTCCTTGCCTTTCCTTCTAATGTCCCCATGAACATCTTCATGAGGCAGTCCTCATGCCATTCAACTTTTAACCTCCATACATGTATATGAAATTTGATGGGATGTAAAAAGGGGTCATCAAATTTTTCATCTTGAAAAATAGGTAGGTTTTAAACCCAGTCTATCTGAGGCATTTTGTGTGGAAATCTAAGGATGTGATCTTTGTTCATTGGAGCATATCTATGTTGTATCCTTGGATCCATCTTTATCAATCAAAAGGGTCACTGCATCTTTTCAACCAGTCTATAATCTTCTATCAATGGAGTCTTTAGGTCTATTGAGAGTTGCGGAGTCGCCAGGTGGAAGGTTTCAACTTTTTTGTCCACCATCAGCATGATTAATGCATTCCTAGGGGAATCTACGAGAACTAGTGGGTTAACAAGGCTACTAAAGACCAGTGGAGTCGCCAGGTGGAGGATGCTTACTGTTTTAAGGATGTAATTGTTGTCCACCATCAACAACTAAATATCAATCTAAGGATGTTTGTGGGTTTTCTGAGGTCCTAAGGAATACTTAGATTGTCACTGAATCAGAAGGTCCCACCGTGATCTCCATTATGTTAGGTCCCCATATTTTGTTAGATTGGAAAGACCAAATGTACAAGGGAAACATCAAACCAGTCTTTGGAGTCCTAGGACCTAGCCTTCCTGGACTCAGAGAGGGCTCTCTCTATGTTTGTGTAAAGGATGTGGACTTGATTGATTTTAGGGTTTTTGATTTTAGGCTAGTTATAGGAATTAGGGTTTTCTTTCTTGTTTGTTTGCTTAGATAGGTTGTCAAGGAGAATAGGTAGAGTAAGAGAGAATCAATCCATTGGGCTATGGAGTCTAAAAAGGTCCTGGAAAGTGTAAAAAATAGGTCAAGGGTGTTTCATAGGGAAAGTTAATAGGGCCAAATGGATCTAAGTAGGTTTTCTGTGGGGGAAATGAACATGGAGTTGTGAATACAGTAAGTTAAGGGGAAATCAAGGATCCTTTAACATACTAAGAACAAGAAAAATCTTTCAGTATGATAGCATAGCAAAACTTGAAGTTAAATAAAGGATTCTTCAATCAAACAATACTAAGCAGACGTCAAAACAATAGATAAGTAAACTTAGAGAGCAGTTAAGGATTCTATGGACATTAATTTCAATAAATAGAACTTTTAACATAACATTTCAGTAAAAATAAATAGAATTTAAGGTTTCTTTAATCAAACTTCAAAGAATAAAACATAGAGATCAGAGGAGGCAAGCAGAAGTAGGGTGCTAAGAAAGCATATCCTATTCTCCAATTTTTGTCCTCTGATTATAAACATAATGAGAACTAAAGAAAACAAATAAAAATTTGGAATACATCACCATCCAATAGATCTCATGAATCCTAAAAATGTGCTCAATCCATAGATGTTTAGTCCAAAGCCATCACAAGAAACCAAAGCCAATTTCACCAATAAACTCAAAGTCTGTATCATATTATGCTCATCAACCAACCAACATATACAATGAGGCCTCAATGTTGTATTTAAAAAGAAAAGAGGACCAAAAACCTAACTAGGGTTTCCAAAATGTCATAAATACATCATAAATGCTAAATTTTTCTATTAACGCCATGCAAGGCCCAAGGCACAAAATATCTAAGGCAATAAATGAAAAATAACTTCTAACACCTAACCTTGGCAAAACCTGACTTTGAGGCTCCTCAATAACTCCAAAATATCTTCTAGTGTGTTTTGTTGACTTTGTAGGCATGGGCGCAACATTGAGGTCCAAGGGCGCAACGCCTACACCGGAAAAATAGGTCACATTGTAGCTGAAGTTTGAAGGCCTTCTCAGTGTCAGAATGAGTTCCGTGATAGCTAGTTGGAAATATTGTTGACTATAACTTCCAAAAATGCCTTTAATTTTTCATTTTGTGTCCATTTTCCTATCCAAAAAATAAATCTCCCAAGACTGGTAAGAGCGCATTGCCAGCTCTGAAAATAGGGCAGAATGGTGAATGTTTGGGTGTTTTTAGCACTTTTGGAGGACCAAATCTGCTCCAAATGATCTGAAATTTTGTGTGCATGATGCCCTTGGCCCGATGAATCCAAAAATTTAAATTTTTCCTTCAATGGATTCCTCAAGAAAAAGTGCAAAGCTAGGGGCGCTATGCCGTTGGCACTTTAAATCAGTCAAAAACCAAACTTTACAAAAACTTGCCAAAATTTGAAATTGTCTTGCTCATGGTGTTTGGGATGCTTATAGGTATAGATCAGCTAGGTTTTCAAAGTTTTCTTTGTCTTATCGTCCCTTTGGTAGGTTTAAAAGAAAAGGCTCAATGTCCACCATTTCAGTGTCTTCAGTCCACTGTCATGTGCTCTTTTGTCATTAATGTCATGAAGACTCTTTGAGCCACTATCAACATCCTTACTGTTATTTCCTTCTCTACTATATTTATCACTGATGTGCCTCACTAATCCCTTCTTAATTTACATTTTCCTCACAACCTTTAATGTTATTTTCGTCACTTCTTGATTCCTTATTTGCATCAGTCCCCTCAGTGCCTTCTGCTTCACTGCCACTGTCTCTAACATTGTAAAACCTATCTTGAGAGACCTTAGGATTGCAAATGGAAATAGGATAAGGGGATAATGGAATGGCAGCCTTTGCAAGTGAGTGGAAAGGGAGTGTGTGAATGTTTAATGTTCCCAAAATTAGCAAGAAGCTAATTGGAACATTGATTTTTCTTATATCATCTATGAGGTGAATAAAATGGGTGAGTAGATCCATGAGTAGGAATAAAATCCCTCATAGTGTGATAGGGATCAATAGAGAAGCTTTATTTTTCACCTTCCAGTGTGAAAAGGGGCAAATTCATGAGGAGAAGGTCAAGTTTGACCAAGTCAACAGCGCTGCCAAAGAGGGTGTGGATTGCTTGGGAAGACAACACAGTTGCATGGAAGGAAGATCACGTGGTGAAGGAAACCCTAATGTGTGGGGTCCAAGACAAGAAGGCTTCATTTGCATAAAAGGAGGAAGAGGCAGCCATAGAGGATTATATTTTGAGTATTTGATTTTGGTCTATCTAGACTCTTTTCATTCTCGGGCTATTTAGCAGAGTTGCAGTGCTGTATAGCATAAGGAATTCCTGTTCAGGATTCCTTCCCCTTCTTGAGAGGCCTCTTGAGGGATTGTTCTGCATTTCTCCACATTCAAGCTCAAGGCCAAGCCACCTCCTCTAGCTACAACACAGTTTCTGTTTAGAGTTGGGTTGTGTTGTAGGGTGTTGCAGTGGAGAGTTCCATTACACCACTTCTGGGGCTTATCTTTCAAAGGAGGGAGCTTCTATTCCTTTGGAAGATCAGTTAGGAAGATTTCAGAGCTGATTTTCATATCTTGGCATCAGGACAAGCATCTCCCATCTACTACAGTGCAGTCCCTCTCCTTGACTGCGTTATTCCAGTGTGTATCTGCAGTGGGGGTTTGCACCACTATTTTGGAGGGTGAGATCTTCAGTGTTAGGATTAGCCTATCACTTGAGAGATCTGTTGGAGAAGGTCTATTTCAGATTGTGCTACATCTTCAGCCATCTCCATCCAGTTTCTAAGTTGCAGCTGCTACCCAGCAACTCCGGCATTTCTGCAGATTTTCCATTTTATATATGTTTCAGCCAATCCTTCTAAGGATTGTTGTACTATTGTTTCCAGGGGTTGTGAGCTTGCTCCTCGACATTTCTTGAGCCTTATATTGTTATATCTTGTATTATGATTCAGTATTTTACAGTGTCTCCAAAGAACTGTGTTATTTTAGCCTTATGACATTTTTGTGTAGCAGTGTTTCTCTATTCTCATGTACATGTCTCATTGAGGCTTTCATTGCCTAGATTGAGTGATTGATTCCTCAAATCATTGTATACATTTGCTGCTATAATATCAAAGGGAAGGCTATTTACATCTTCTTGTCTCATAGCTAATGAAAATAACGTTTTTGTTCCATCTCTTGTTCAAGAATTGTTGTAGAGCCTTCATTGGGCACTTTTTCAAGACAACTAGGTGTGGGAGACCTGTTTAACCCCCCTAGAGGGATTTATTTTGGGCCTCTTCTTGGATTTTGGTCTTAGATACATTGATCTAAGGGATCCAGGTCTTGGTTTCAAATCCTGTTGCATACATTTATGGAAAATGAATTTTCCAGCCGTGTATTGCTGATAGATCCCATTTTGGGATATTACAGTGGTATCAGAGCGTCAATCTTGGCTCATCCTGTGAGTCTTAGCTAAAGAGATCAGAAGATTGAAGAGGATGGGTTTTATCTCATCATATTTCAGATCCATGAAGAACCTCCCCAAGGAGGATAAGCAAATAGAAGAGGAAGGACCCTGCACTTCCTATTCTCATCAAGAAGGAGACAAAGAGATGAGTAGGAGAAATTCTTCATCTACTGGAGGACACAAAGGGGATAGGCTTAAAAATCTTCTTCCTAAATCTGTACAAAACATTCATGAAGATATCCAGAAGATAAGGAGGGAGATGTATGGAGAATCTCCAAAAGATTTTGAATCTAAGGCAAACTCTAGATTCTCAAATGAGGAGTGTGAGCAAGTAGCCACACACCATAACACACAGCGCAGTCACATGCCCAGGATTTCCATGAGAGAGATGGAAAGAGAAGAAGAGGTTGCTAGGAGTGAAACTCTTAGTGATTTAATGAAAGAGTATGAGTCTCAAACTTAGAAATTCCAAGATCATCTCAGTTTTTCATAGTTTTTCCGGATCAAGGTGAAGGGAAGAGAGCAGCAGGATAGAATTCTTCTATCTACTTTTGGAGGTTCACCTACATGCTCAGCCAAATCTTGGGTGGAGGAGTTAGATACCTTCTTGCAGTAGCACCAAATTTCTGAAGATGGAGCTATCAGAGTTGCAGCACTGCATTTGAGAGGTAAGGCCTATGCCTGGTGGATCTTTGAATCCTTTTCTTTAAGAAATGTAAACATTACATCTTATGCAAGTTTCAGTAAGGAATTAGTGAAAATATTTGATAGAGGGATTCATGAGACACATATGATGGAGAAAACTATAAACTCAGATCCATTTTAGAAACCCATGAAGGAGACTGACATCTTGCAGCATACCTTGTTCGAGGCAAAGCCTCTATCTCATATTTCTGAACATGAGCGCATGGAGATTTCTTTTTTAAGGGAGGATCCATTTCTTAAGAGGTTTCCCATACATTTTGATGAGGAGGAGGGAAACAACGCTGTCATATCTAGAGTTGATCTAGCACCTCATGCAGAGGAAGGAGGAGCTCTTGCTCCAACTAAAAGGATTCTTGTATCATTGCAAGAAATTCCACAGGTTCTCACATGTGGAGATCAAGGCACAACTCATGTTCTACATGTGCCATTGATGATGAGGTGTGGAACTATGGAGATACAAGGAGGATATAGGGAAGGTGACCAGCAAAATGTGATGAGGAGCACACATCTATGTCTATTTCATGAGGTTGATGCACCTAAGAGGGAGACTAGATTGTGCAGTGAGAGTAGGGACACGTCTGTCCACTCATGTATGTAGTCTACTCTTGATGATGATGTCTCATTGCATGGAGACATTTCACCAAGGAGACCACCAGATCAGTAGATGATGAGAGATGTTTCACATTTTGAGGCACCATTCATTGATTTCAGAAGAGTGGAGACCTTGGGAGGTCATTGTACAGCACTGAGGGTCTTGGGTAGACTCAAGGAGGAGAGAGGAATTCTCTCAACATCATCTTTACCCACTCTCAGTTTAGATTCTGCGCTGTGGCAGAAGCAACAGGGGAAGGATAACAGCCTTCCAACTTTCATCTTTGGCATGGGAGATGTCAAAGAGGAGGATGACCATATGACATATGTTATTCATGAGAGATCATCAGAGTTGTCACTATGGAGGATAGATCCATATTGGAACTCCCAGATGTTGGTGGAGTATTCCAAGGATCTTTTCACTTGCATGATATTGGATGACCAGTTGCATGAGGAGGGATATTTAGTTAGAGATGGGGTCATATACTATCATGATAGGATATTCTTATCTGGAGCTTCCAAGCTCAAGGAGAAGTTGCTACAAGGTGCTCATGAAGATTTCCTTTTCAGCCCCACTTGTTCTATGAGAGCATACCACACCATCCTGGAGGGGTATTTTTGGAAGGGTTTTGAGGAGGAGATATATCAGCATATGAGGAGATGCATGGGTCATATGGAGATGGAGGAGTTAGCACATCCAACTCTTTTCCCTTTGAGGATGAGGGGAGACTCATCTATGAGCCACTCCATTTGTATGAACAAAACATATGGTAAGGGTATTGTTGATTTGCATAGTAGTTTGTCTATATGTATGCATCTCTTAACCATATATGTGCAGGAATTTTCTCAAAGGAGGAATATTATTCCTTTTAGATGTTGTGGTCTACTTAAGGCCATTATAGATGATCACTCCCTAAGAGGATATGGGGAGGAGATTTATTATGGAGAACATACTCACCTTGCAAAATACATCATTCACTTTCTCCAGACTTGTGAGGAGATTGGGGCAGCAAGCAAATGGTGGGGAGGCCACCCATCATTTCATTTGCTATGGCAGTTGAGAGTAAAACTACATTGGCTACATTTGAGGGACCATTTTCCTTCTCCCTTAATTCACATGGCAGCTAGCATGAGTCTCCTTATGGTTCCCTTGGTTGATATTTCTATTTCTTTTCTTGGGAGCATGACTGGGAGAGAGACACATTGGGTGAATGTGTTCTTGGAGGGAGAAAAATCCCACACTTTTTTCACTACATGTTCTAAGGGGAGCATGGGAGATGGTATGGTCACCATAACAACACATTTGTTTCCTTATGAGGTGAGATATATAATGGATGTGATGCCATATGATGATGATCTCCAACTCATCATATATGGGGATATTTGGGCCAACATGATTCATCACGTTGGATAGGAGATCTTTGAGGAAACCATATTCTTCCTGCCACTTGAGGGCAAAATCATTGCAGCCCAGGATCAACAAACACTCTACACCTATCTTAAGTGGAGAGGAGGACAACGTGGGGTAGACTATTTTGTCTACCAAGATCAGATTTTCAGCCCACCTACATTGCCAGAGCACAAGGTGCAGGAGCATCTTCAGGAGTTGCCTAGTTGGAAGGTGACTCATTTTGCATGGCTAATAGCTTGGGGATGGAGGATCCATATGGGGGAGATAGTTCCCATTAGATTTCAGATCCCATTCCCCAAAGGGACCTCTAGACATCACTTTGCTATCCTCTTGAGTATTTCACCTTTACATGATGATAGCTTGTGGCCCAACTTCTATGTGCCAGAGGAGAGGAGAGAGAAATAGACATTTGAAGGCGATGGGAACAACATATTTTACTTGGAGGGGGATTTAATCATACATGGATGCACTCGAAGGGGGAGAGGAGGAGAAATATTCTTTCAGTTCTATCCTTGCCTTGCTTGAGGACAACGATTCTGCCGGTGTGCTTCAAGAATTCCTATTCAGGATTCCTTCCCCTTCTTGAGAGGCCTATTGAGGGATTTTTCTGCATTTCTCCACATTCAGGCTCAAGGCCAAGCCACCTCCTCCAACTACAACGCAGTTTCTGTTTAGAACTGGGTTGTGTTGCAGGGTGTTGCAGTGGAGAGTTCCATCACACCACTTCTGGGGCTTATCTTTCAGAGGGGAGAACTTCTATTCCTTTGGAAGATCAGTTAGGAAGATTTCAAAGCTGATTTTCATATCTTGGCATCAGGCCAAGCATCTCCCATCTACTATAGTGCAGCCCCTCTCCTTGACTGCATTATTCCAATGTGTATCTGCAGGGGGGGTTTGCACCACTATTTTGGGGGGTGAGATCTTCAGTGTTAGGATTAGCCTATCACTGCAGAGATTTGTTGGAGAAGGTTTATTTCGGATTGTGCTACATCTTTAGCCATCTCCATTCAGTTTCTGAGTTGCAGCTGCTACCCATCAACTCCGACATTTCTGCAGATTTTCCATTTTGTATATGTTTCAGCCAATCCTTCTAAGGATTGTTGTACTATTGTTTCCAGGGGTTGTGAGCTTGCTCCCCCACATTTCTTGAGCCTTATATTGTTATATCTTGTATTATGATTTAGTATGTTGCAGTGTCTCCAAAGAACTGCATTATTTTAGCCTTATGACATTTTTGTGTAGCAGTGTTTCTCTATTCTGATGTACATGTCTCATTGAGGCTTTCATTGCCTAGCTTGAGTGATTGATTCATCAAAGCATTGTATACATTTGCTGCTATAATATCAAAGGGAAGGCTATTTACATCTTCTTGTCTCACAGCTAATGAAAATAACGTTGTTGTTCATCTCTTGTTCAAGAATTTTTGCAGAGCCTTCATTGGGCACTTTTTCAATACAACTAGGTGTGGGAGACCTGTTTAACCCCCCTAGAGGGATTTATTTTGAGCCTCTTCTTGGATTATTTTCTTATGTACATTGATCTAAGGGATCCAGGTTTTGGTTTCAAATCATATTGCATACATTTCTGGAAAATGCATTTTCCAGCCATGTATTGCTGACATATCCCATTTTGGGATATTACGGAATGAGGGTCATGGAAGTATAGACAGGCTCAGATGTAAAACCACACTCACCAGAGAAACCTTCATTTTATTACTGATTTCCTCTATAGGTAGACGAAGTAAATGGAAAATAGTGATTTCTAGCTTCGTAGCCTAGGGCTTATTCTTGGTGTTTCATCACCATTAATTAGGAATAATCAAATAGCTTGAAAATGGGGTTAGGGCATTCACTTACCCCTTATCACTACCTTATAGGACCTTGGAGAAAGCTTTGAAAGAGTTTTGGAGTGCATTGAGTTTTTATAAGGTTGAGGAGGCTCTCCTGGCCAAGCGCGCAACACCTAGGCCTTTTACCAGGCCTATCGAGAAAAATCGGGCAAGCGCATAGTGATATGCTCCAGGTGCACAACGCCTATGTAAAATACACAGGAGGAAAGAGCCAGGCACGTAGCACCAAGCCAGGGGCGCAACGCTAGGCAAAATTTCCTGATTTTTCCTTAAAAACTCAAATTTTCTCACCTTTTTGAAACTTCTAATTCTCTGCAAGGCATCAATGATTCATTCAAGTGTAAAATGAGTTTGTATAGGCTCATTATTTGATATTAATCTTGACAAACCCATTTTATAAGGTTTTAAGCCTTTTTCTCTTTCATTGATATTCTTTATGCCTTTCTGTTTTCAAGTGATTGAAAAACACTTGAGGTGGCTCTTTCTTTTGCTCTTTGAAAACTTAACATGTTTATCTAATGATTTTGTGATGTTTTTACACAAGATCAGCTTCAAAATCCTCTGTTTCTTTCATCATCAAGCTAATTTAACTTTTCTTCTTGGCTGATAGTTCATTAAACACCTTTGGAGGATTTTCCCTAGTAATAGCTTCAAAAACTTCTTTGGCCATTTCTGATCACATGTATCTGAAAACACTAACTTGGCCTTCTCTTATTGATACCCTTCACATCTTTTCTCTTTGATGCATGACATATTCATTTTGACCATTTGGGATTCACACACAAAGTAACACCTTTAGAACCCCTTTTGTTCTTGCCTTGAACTCAAATGATCTCTTTTACTCATTTAGTCATGGCAAACTCATTTTTTGACAAGTTTGGGATTGGATCAAACAGTGGCATCTTCAAAATCGTTCCTTTTCTTGCAACATGGAGTTGAATTCATACCCTTTACCTTCTGTGGCCACTTTCCCAGAACCCTAGGTGTATGGACTTCTTTAACACAATCATCAGTGTTGTCTTCGAAGTTATCTATAGCCCTTTCAAGCTCATTTACTTCTGTCCAATTTACCTCACCTTTCTATCATACCTCATAAACTTCTTTGATAGAATTTGCTTTATGTTTGGTCTTTGGTGTACCTCCTCCATGGTTATTTATGCATTTGATCCCTGCTTGGCACACTGCTGGACTATTCAGCTCAAAAACCCTAGTTCTTCTTAAGGCCAAGTGTTTCCTACCCTCCTTGTTGCAAGATGTCTTTATTCTGGAGTAGACTTCCTACCTTATCACAATATTCTACTGATGGAAATTTCAACACTTCGGCAAAAGTGTCAAGCTAGTCCATTACCTCATGTGCGGAATTTGAAACTGAATAGTAGTCTTCTTTGGAAATGATTACCTTCGAACATATGAAACCCTAAATGACCTAGTGGGGGATTTTTTGACCTGGTCTGTGACTGAAAATTGGCTTGGAGTCTTCAAGTGTAAAAAAAAAGTACTGAAAAAGTGGTGTATTGAAGATCCGAAATCCAATATACTTGATTTATCTAAAGAGCCTAGAGAGATAGTTTTGAGACCATCAATGCTTGAGGAACCAGGGGATCATGGGCATGAGTTAGGCTATAGGTAAACCTATATCGAAAGTGGAGTTATGGGCAAGGGAAAAAATAGAGTAATGAGGTCATAGGTATGAAAGAAGGATGGAGATGAGTGGAACAAGACCATAAGGAGTCCTTTTAGGAGTGGCAGGGTGACCATAGAATGGAAAAATGGTAGAATAGTGAAATTTTTTGCATAATGATAATGAAGGTAGTGAGATTTCTAAAACTCAAAATATTCAGGGAATTTTTTTTTTAGAAATCTAGAACCAATACTTAGTCATCTACAGATAGTAAAAATTACTAATGACTAACAGGTGGTATGCAGTAGAATTCTTATGCTTTATCTTATGCCTTTTCAGAATATTCTGAATGAGATGAGAAGTGAATTGTGCCCCCTAATCATTAACTACTTCTATAGGGTATCCAAATTTGTAAAACACATTCTCCCTCAGAAATTATTCTACATTCTCCTCGATTTCTACCTTCACATATTTTGTTTTGTCCCACTTTTTTAGATAGTCATTGCAGACTATGATATAATTTTTTCCTCACAAGAAACTGAACTCACAAGATGGTGGATCAAATAGGTGCAATGAAGTCCATGCCCTATTTTTCAAATAACTCAAGAGCCACCGAGAGTGCAAAGGAATCTCATCCCTTTATGTAGGTTTCCCCATCCGCACTAAGAACACCGCTAGTGCATCTTCGCAATTCGTGAAGTGGTAGTGTTTGGTCAATATAGTGTGTCCTAAATTGCTGCATTTAATTTGTCAATCCGGGAATCGTAAGCTGATGAAGTGCGGCGCACTATATGTGCAAGATAACCTATTTCTTAACTTTTTGTCGTTTTTGGTTTTTCTAAGGTGAAATCGAAATTCTAAGATGAAAACAAGTTTGGTTATGTTTGTTCAAGGAAGTGATATCCCCTATAATGATTTACCAACTTGAAACTTTAAAAAGAAAATTGAAATTTACAATGACAAGACTTGAAAGAAAATGGAAATGTACTGCTGAAATGAAAAGGTGCTGCTAATCTAATAAATCAAAATAGTAAACTAGTGAGCATGAAAACCAAACTATTCTTGCTGCCGACTAAACACAAAAGAAACTATGCTTAAGGAAATTCAAAATTGCAACAAAATAAATCTAAATCACATTACATCAATTTATCTTCTGACCCTTCATCATTAGTCCAGCTATGATTTTCGGAAGTAATCATAAACAACTTGAGTAACTGATATTTAATTTGCAGAAAGTAAACTAATACTAAACCATACACTCATGATTCAATCCTTCACCATCAGTCCAGCTGTGGCTGAGGAAACCAAGATGTCATGCATGATTTAATATATCTAAATTTGCAGAAAAGAAACTAATACTAAACTACACATTTCATACTGCAATCCCTCACCATCAGTCCAGCTGTGGCTTTCGGAGGCAACTGAAGATGCTATGAGCAGCTTAATATATCTAAATTTGCAGAAAAGAAACTAATACTAAACTACACATCTCATAATACAATCCCTCACCATCAGTTCAGCTGTGGCTTTCGGAGGTAACTGAAGATGCTATGAGCAGATTAGTATATCTAAATTTAACTATTGAAGCAGATAAGCAATACTAAAATTAAACAAAAAACTAAGAAAAAAAAATTAGCAGCAGAACAATGTTAATTCCATGTCATTAGTCAAAAAGCTATGAAAAATGCCCTGTCGCCTATCTATAACTCAAAACAAGAACACCGATCGATGATTAACAAATCATAAAAGCATGAAAGAGCGAGAAATGAAAAATGGAAATTATGAAGTGTATAAACGTAAATGAAACAAATGCAATATATGAACATATGAATGGATTATGACACAATGAAATGAAATTAAAAATTATACACTAATGCACAAAACCTGTAGCCTGATAGGGCCCTCTACACTGCCACTTGGCAACATCATTCGACATACGAATTAAGTTGGAAAACAGTAGTCTTCTCATATTAAAAAGCAATCATTACAGAATGGTAACAATACACGACACAAGTGCATGTAATCACTACGACGGACAATCAAAAGATATATGTGAGACTACATTCACTAATATCAACTCAACTCTATATGCGATATGCAACGCATTATATATAACAACGAACTATAACCGTCTTCCCTAAAGTTCATGTCAGGAAAGCACGTAGACCACTACGTCCACGGACATAGGAGCATGGCCGTGTTGAAAGTGAATCTACGAGAGGTGGATGCTTGAATTGACTCTAGAGCCCCGTACTGTGATGTCGATTTATCCTCCAGCAGCTTAGAAACGGCCGTATGGATCTTTATGTGACACGAAAACGTAGTCCCGCCGACATGAAACTCCATGGTTGACTTCCATGTGGACGCTTTGACCGCGGCTTCTTTGGATGAGTTTGCTTGAACCAATAGGACACGAACCATGTCCACGTCATTCTTGACTCGCCCGGTGTGGCTCGTTTCCCTTGTAGACACCGTAGCATATAGTTTCACAAAAATAGGGCCGGGCGAGAAAGTTGACGAACATGGGAAAGTGGCAAGATTCTAGCACTGAATGAACAAGAATCCAGATCAAATAGCAAACACAAAAAATATAATTAAAAAACCATGTTAGATGCTCTTTTTGCACATGATATTGACAATTTGGGAGGTTTAGGTGAGTGAAAAAGGTATGGAAAAAGTGTATGGAAAAAGATGCAAATTTGGGACTCAACATACCCCACCTGTAGAAGGTGTTGCATGTCCTCATGCAACCAAAATTTTGATACTCTTTGTTCGATCCATGTGCCTCGATACTTCAGCCAAAGCATCATCCAATCCTCTTCTCTTCTTCCTTGAGCATTTCGCCATCATTCGGGTTTCTTCATTAAGCACCTAAATTTGATATTTACAAGTGCTCTGCTCAATTTTTGAATTTCCTTTTCAATTCTCTTATTCTTCTTTTTGCCATATTCCCAAATGTAACATAGTATTATCATGGATGATTTTTGTCCGATTTGCCTTGTTCTTTCAATGTTTCATTTTCATTTTTGATGTGCCTATTTAAAAGCTCCGACTCAAAAATTTCCCCTGTTTTAATGATTGAACTAAATCATCCTCGCAATGTATGAGGTCGAATGGAAGAAGTACTTGGACCTGTGCGTTTGCTTTTTCCAAAGATTCCATATATAGTCATATACCTCCCGTCGCTTGGGGTCTATTTTGAGTGTCATTTTTATTGGGTCATCCCTAAAATGTCCGTGAAGGAGAGTTATGTTCTAAAATCCGGCGAGGAGGCTTAGATCAATATTTTGCCGAGAATAAGATGGAGTATGCTCATTGTCCGATTGGGAATGGAATGAACTGTGTTCACTAACCCTGATCGAGATGTACTATGGTCGGGCCAGACTCGTTCGGATGTCTCCTCACCCAAATCAATGAAATGAGGACTCTTAATTTGCGTTTTTTTCTCAATTTCCCCTTAAGTCTGGTTGCTTCTCCTCACTACGCTCGTGGTACACTATCCTTTTGTTTTTGTTTTCTTTTTCTGTTTTTTTTGGGCATGGATGGCTCGTTTTGAAGATAAACTAATCTTTTCCGATAGCACTTGATGATCTTCTTCTCGGAAGAAGGAGTTTTATGTACAGCACTCAATAGTTTTCTTTCTCTTTTGGTATTATTGGCTTCTTACCCTTGATTTCCTTCTTCTTCCCCTTACCGCCCTCTTCCTTATTAGTTCTTTCCATAGTATTAGTAGAGTATTTTTGGATTTCATCAATTTTTCTTTTCCTCCTACTTCTTCTTTAGTGCTACAACTGCAGGAATTTCTCAGTAGAGTAATTTGGGTTTCAACGTTTATTCTTTTTCTTCTACTCCTTCTTGTTGAACTACCTTCGTGAATTTCCGAGGTTCCTCAAAGAAATTTCTAACTAGAAATTGTTCCCATGTGTCTTTTCTTTCCTTTAACTCCTTTTCAATCGAATTTTTATAAGGCCGTAGTGATATAGATGAGGCTCTACATCTCCTAAGTGTTTTCGAACAGATCACGACCATTTTCTTCAAGCTATTGAATAGAAAATATGGGAGATTGAGAGTTTGATTTTCTAGAAAATTCATTAATAGCTCGGTATGGTACATGTCACATGGAACCAAAATGGCCTTTCACATGTAATGAATTTCTGAACAACTAGCAATAAAGTGGCCCATTCTTCTTTCAATGCATGCACAGGGAATTTCTCTTTTAAAAACAAGTATATCCATACCTTGGTTTCGTAAGATTGTTCTCCATGCCTCATCACCGATGCTTTTATTTTTGAACCAACGCTCTCCCTCCCGAAGAAGTTCCGTGGTCATTGCGTATAGATGCTTCATTGACCACAAACTTAAGGTCTCCAATTTCTCGCTTCCGAGCCATCAAACGACCTCTGCAAATGCTTTTCGTAACTTCTTTGTGATAACCTCTGAATTTCTGGATAAAACGCAGCCAATTTGCTTTCTTCAATATCTCCTTTACTTGTGGATATCCCTCTATAAACTTAGGTCCTTCCGGCTCTACTCTTAGCAATTTACCCATTTCTCTTTTCTGCTCTTCACAACTTTGCCTGTGTGAGGGTTCAAATGGAAATAGAACGATTGAATGCACAGGAACAAGTACAATGACTGTGGGAATGTTTCATAAAATGGGAATGAGCACCATAAACGGAATGGAGTGAGACTGTGGGTAGATATCCGGGAGTGAGAATGAGCACAAGGAACGAAATGAAGTAAGACAGAACAGAGTGGGGTTTCATAAACATGGCAGAGACACGACATTCGGCAGCGTTTTGAATTTGGTGGCTGCATAATAAATATGAGCACGTTTTAACAACGGTTATGGATTTATGCGGCTGTAAGAGTCCTTGGTCAAATCAAATACGTCTCATTGTCTTCGGTGGGATATTGGAACATGAGTGAAAATCGGAATTTTAATGATGAAACCGTTTGTGAATGAATGCAAGAGGATAATATGGAGATCGTGAAAGATTACGGAACTGTCAATATAATCATTGCACGTAATGGATAGAGCTCATGGTTCAGAACTATATAAAAATGTGTTTTTCAATGCTATTTGAAATAAATTTTATTCATACCTTTGGAATCTTTTCCTTTTCCCTTGGTCTTCAACTGATTGATCTCCATTGGTGTCTTGAATGCTCCATGTCTTCATTTTTGATCCTCTCACCTGCATTTTATTTTATAATTATGGAAATAACATCTGACTGTACATTCTCTTTGAAAATAGAGTAGTAGCTGCGGAATCTGCTTCTGGCTGCGGAAACTGGAGTCAGCTGCGGAAACTGACACAGCTATTACTTGGATGAATAGAAATGAACAAATGACAAATGACCAGATGGAAATGGTCATGAAAAATATTTTTATTGATGGAATGGAATGAAATGAAGTGGAATGAAGTGAAATGAAATGAAATGAAATGAAATGGAATGAAGTGGAATGAAATGGAGTGGGTGGTGACAAAGCTTGTGAAATGAAAGAGAGATTTTTTTTGGAAAATATAGAGTGTCAGGTGTCCCTGATTTTCACCCTATATTTTCTGTATAAGACTGCCAATCAATGATTGGTTTTCAGGCTTATACCATTTTTTTTTTATTTATTTTTTTTATTTTTTTTAACTGAAAAGAAAAACTAGGCTGGTGGAGAAGAAGAATTCTTCTGTACCAGCCTGATTGCAGAACTTTCTTGAAACATTTTGACAAAATCCTCTTTTGAGAGTGGCTTATGATAAACTTTCAATCTATGGCCATTCAAAATAAGAGGAGTTTGAAACTCATCAATGGTCTTGATTCTTACAGCTCCATTGCTAAAGATCTTGTCAATCTCATATGGCCCAAGCCAATGAGTCTGAAATTTTCCTTGAAAATCTTTAAACTTGGAATCAAACAACAATGCCCAATCTCCTTCTTGAAACTTCTTCTCTTTGATATACTTGTCATGCCATTTAGCTCTTTGATATTGAACTAGATCAGTTCTTAGAATTGCTTCTTGTCTGATCTCATCTAGCTCATTCAACTACTCCATTCTATGCTTTTGGGCTTCTGATAAGTCCATCCCCAACTGAACTGCTATCTTGAAGGTCTTGACTTGGAACTCAATGGGGAGCAAGACTTCTTTCCCATAAACAAGTTCATAGGGAGAATGTCCTGTTGTATTTCTCCATGTAGTTCTGTAGGCCCACAAGGCTTCAGGAAGCCTTTCCGCCCAATCTCTTCTGTGAAGATGAACAATTTTGGTGATGATATTTTCAAGAACTTTGTTTGTAGACTCCACTTGACCATTTGCTTGCGGATGGTAAGGAGTAGATTTTCTGTGCTTGATTTTGTATTCTTCCATCAGCTTCTCCACCAAGTTGGATGTGAATTGGCTTCCCTGATCTGTCACAATTTCTCTTGGAATACCAAAGCGAGTAAAAATATCCTCATAAAGAAAATTAACAACTGAATTTTCAGTAGCAGACACTAATGCTTTAGCTTCTACCCATTTAGTAACATAATCAGTACAAACCAATATATACTTCTTTTGCTTAGATGGTGGATTAATAGGTCCAATGAAATCTAAAGCCCAATTTTCAAAGGGTTCAATGAGTACCTGTGGTTGTAATGGCATTTCATTTGAAAGGGTAGGTTTCCCTACTCTTTGGCAGCTGTCACACCTTTTGACATATTGTTTTGCATCTTTGAAGAGGGAAGGCCAATAATATCCTAAAGAAAGGATTTTATAAGCTATCCTTTTGTCTGCAAAGTGTCCGCCGCATGGTTCATCATGACATGCCTTAAGAATATCAGGCATTTCATCTTCCCTGACACATCTTCTGATCACAAGATCTGGCCCTCTTTTAAACAATTCGTTAGAAATCCATGAATATTTTGAACTCTCCTGAATAATTTTTCGTTTTTCACTTGGAAATAAACGTGAAGGTAGTTTCCCTGTAACCAAATAGTTAGCAATATCTGCATACCAAGGGGTTTTAATAGTTACTGCAAACAAGTATTCATCAGGAAACTTATCTTCTACAGGAGAATCTTCTTTAGTATTCTGAATCCTAGACAAGAAATCAGCTACCGTATTCTGTTTTCCTGGTCTATCCAACACAGTAATATTGAATTCTTGCAAAAGTAAAAGCCATCTTGTCACTCTGCCATTAGTAACAGGTTTGTTCATTAAATATCTAATTGCAGAATGGTCAATATGAATAAAAGTTTCATAGCCTGTTATGTAATGTCTAAACTTATTAATTGCATGAACAACAGCTAAAAACTCTTTTTCAGTCACAGTATAGTTCAACTCTGTGGGAGTCAAATTTTTACTGGTGTAATAAATGGCATACGGAATTAAATCTTTTTGACCCAAAACAGCTCAAGAGCTGTATCTGAAGCATCCGTAGAAATATGAAAAGGGAGTTTCCAATTTGGTCCTCTCAAGATAGGTGCTTCAGATATTTTTGTTTTCAAAGTTTCAAAAGCTAATTGACAATCAGGATCCCATTTAAATTCACAGTCTTTTGTAAGCAATTTGAAGAGTGGAGATGCTATTTTAGTGAAGTTTTCTATAAATATTCTATAGTAACCAGTAAATCCTAGAAAACTTCTAACATCTCTTTGACAATTTTGAATAGGCAACTTGGAGATGACTTCAACTTTTGATCTATCAACCTTAATCCCATCTCCTGAAATATGATGTCCTAAAACAATCCCTTCAGTAAACATCATAAAGCATTTTTCATGGCTTAATGAAAGGTTTGTTTTTTTACATCTTATAAGAACTTTTTCCAAATTTTCTAATGCCTCTTCAAATGAATTACCATAAACTGTAAAATCATCCATATAAACCTCTACACAATCATGAATTAGATCAGAAAAAATTCCTAGTACTGCTCTTTGGAATGTTGCTGGTGCATTACATAACCCAAAAGGAAGCACTCGGTAGGCAAAAGTTCCCCATGGACAAGCAAATGTGGTCTTATCTTGATCTTCAGGTGCTACCTGAATTTGATTATAGCCACTAAAACCATCCAAAAATGAAAAGTACTTTTTACCTGCTAATGTATCTAATACCTGATCAATAAAAGGAAAAGGAGAGTGATCCTTCAAAGTTGCTTTGTTCAATTCCCTGTAATCAATGCATACCCTCCATTTACCATTATTTTTAGGCACTATAACCAAAGGAGAAACCCATCGGCTATCTGAAATTGGATAAATGAAGTTTACATTGAGAAGTTTTTGGAGCTCTTCTTTCACTATCTCCCCAAGATTTGGATTCATCCTTCTTTGAGGTTGTCTGATTGGTCTACTGTTTTCCTCAATATAGATATGATGGATGCAAGTCTTAGGATCAATACCCTTCATGTCAGTATACTCCCATGCAAATGCAGTAGAATGTTTTTGCAAGATTCTCGTTAGTTCTTCTTGTTGTGACTTCTCCAAATGTTTGTTGATATTCAATGTTTTTTCTGGAAAAATCTCAATAGCAGAATTACCAAACTCTTCCATAGAGTAAAGAGACATTTGTCTTAATGATAAATATTCTATGTCAGATTCCAACTGAAATTGTGTGGGGTCATATTCTGAAGTTATCTCAAAATTTTCTAATGTGTTCAGAATTTGACTATCCTCACTAATTTCAGAAATGGTAAAGACAAGTTGTATAGTGTTCTCATCATCGACCCATTCATTGTCTCCTATTTCTGTGATTGCTCTTGCTGGAGGATACAAATTGAATTTCTTTGTCGAATTACCATTAGAAATGTACATGTCTCCAGATCTACAACTAATAAAAGCATCAGCTGTGGCTAGCCAAGGTCTTCCTAAGATAAGTAGATGTCGTCCTAAATTACTCTTGGGAGTCAAAATCATAAAGTCTACTGGATATTCCCAAGAATCTAAGGAGACTGAAATATCTTCTAATACACCATTTGGTTTAATAACTGATCGATCTGCAAGTTGCAGTAAAGTAGGTGTAAAAAGAAGGTTAGGAAGTTTTAGCTGTTCCATAGTCTGTCTACTCATAATGTTGATAGCAGCCCCTAAGTCAATCAATGTGTTTGGAATTTCTATCCCATTTATATGTGTCTTGACAATTAGACTTCCTGGATCTACATACTTCTGCATGGTAATTTTTCCCATCATAATATCTACAATCTTTCCTACCAGGTGGATTCTTCTTGTGTATTTTAGTTTCCTTCCTGGTCTTTTGAAACTCAACTCCTTTATGGTTTTTGCTAGAATAGGAATTTCTCGAATGGCTTGTAGCAAGGGAATCTTGATACAAACATTCTTCAATTCATCTAGAAAGTCATAGTTAGGCAACAATATTTGTTTTTCCACCCCCTTGTCAATTTGTAGTCTTTCAAGAAAAGGAGGTATAGATGAAGATGCGGGTTGCTCAACTATAGGAGTTGTGGATGTTAACTTTTCTTTTTCTTTTTGAATTTCTGAATTTTGAAGAGATTCTTCCTCGGAACCCTTATTGACTTGAAGAGAGTCCTCCTCAGAGGTATCTTGCTCTTGAATATCTATAGAAGGTTTTTCTAAAATTCTACCAGATCTGAGTTGTACATCGTTGAGAGGAACAATCATGTAGGTAGGAAATTGTTTTCCTTCTACCATATAAGTAGTTTGAGGATTCTTATTGTTAGGATTTGGCAATGGATGAGCTGGAAGTTGATTTGTCTTCTGTTGGTATGGGAGCATGAGTTGAGGATTTGTATTTTGTTGAGAAGGTTGATGTTGTGGAAATGGCAATGAAAGTTGTTGTGGATTTTGGCTTGGAAATTGTGGAGTTTGTTGATTTTGAAAAGATGGAGGATATTGATAAAATTGAGCAAATCTCCCATAAGGATTTTGCATCCCTTGTACCCATGGCTGATATGAATTTTGATGTTGGGGCCAAGGTTGTTTCCAAGGATTCCAATTTGGTTGGGTTTGAAGATTCATAGGGTTGTTAAACCCTTGAGATTGTTGTCCCTGCCAAGGTCTCCTTGCGACAAAACAGAGAGATTCTACTGAATTTGGATCTTCTTGAAAAACAGCTTTGAGTCCAGGGATTGAAGGACAATCCTTGATCTCATGATTTTCCGAGCAAATCATACATGTTTCTACAACTTTTGCATCCAAGGGACATTCCCTTAAAGCATGTTTCTTCCTACATTTCGGACAAAAGATGGCTAAAGCATTTGTTTCTGCTTTCTGCTTGTTTTGGATTTTAAGGGTGTCTAGTTGTTCACTAAGGCTCCCTAAGATATCAGTTTTGAATTCATCAAGCATGTTACCAATCTCCGCCCTACTTACTGATCCAGTTGCAGATTTGTTAGCCCTAATAAAAGAAGGATCCCTAGGCCCTTTTCCTGTTTTAGATTTTCCTCTTGAGAGATGGACACATAGTTCTGTTATATCACGAAGTGGAAGTTGAGAAATGTCTCCTTTCCCCATCATGTTTAAAATATCTATCCATTCATCTCTAATGGCTTTTAATATGAGGGCTTTCAAGGTTTCTTCATCTAAGTTGCTCATCTTTGCTCTTTTCAAGTTGTATTGAAATCTTTCAAGTAAGTCTTCCAAATTTTCATCTTCTTTTTGCATCATTTTGAATACCCCATCCTTGTGATTGGTGGGCATACAATAGTCCAAGTATCTATCCAAAAATGTTTGTTTCATATCATTCCAAGTCCTAATAGATTGAGTGGCTAATCCCATGAACCATTTCAAAGCAGATCCCTTCAATGTTGAAGGAAACAGTTTGAGTTTTTGAGAGTCTTCCATATAGTCATAAGTTTGGCACACAACTTCAAACTCAAATAGAAATGTTTCAGGATCCTCACTTCGCAATCCGTAAAAGTTAGGGAGAACAGATGGTGAGATATTTTTCATTGTTGCATGAGTTTCCTCATCAACTATAGGGAATCCAAACAAATTGTCTCCTTCCCTATTTCTACCATTATTTCCTTCACCATTGTTGTCTCCATTATCTCCTCCTCTTCTACCTCCACCTCTATTTATTACTTCCTCTGCCATGATAGTTTCTTTAGAGTCCTTATAGTCTTCTAGTTCTTCTACCAAGGAAGGATGAGAGAAAGTTTCTTTGTTTTCTAAGTGGGTTTTAGTAGGTGGTATAGGAGAATCCTCTAATTCAGCTGTTCCTTGACTTCCAAAAATCTTAAGGCTAGGGGTAGATGGTGGTGAATCTGGTCTATGCCTTGAAGAAGATGGAGTTATGAAAATCGAACTCTTGGCTTTAGCTATAAACCTTTCCCTAGAATCTCTTGCTCTATGCATGTCATTTTTTTTATTTTTTAAAAAGTTGGGCTAATAATTCTCTTTCTGATCTTCCAGATCACACTAGGTGCAAGAAGAGAGCATACTTAAGAAATTACTAAACCAATAACTCTTTTTTCTGATCCTCCAGATCACACTAGGTGCAAGAGGAGAGCATACTTCAAGAAGTTATCAAGTTTTCCCTTCTTTTATGATTTTATGTTTTTTTTTAAGAAATTGGCTACCTAGTTACACTTCCCCGGCAACGGCACCAAAATGTTTGGTCAATTTAGTGTCCTAAATTGCTGCATTTAATTTGTCAATCCGGGAATCGTAAGTTGATGAAGTGCGGCGCACTATATGTGCAAGATAACCTATTTCTTAACTTTTTGTCGTTTTTGGTTTTCTAAGGTGAAATGGAAATTCTAAGATGAAAACAAGTTTGGTTATGTTTTTTCAAGGAAGTGATATCCCCTATAATGATTTACCAACTTGAAATTTTAAAAAGAAATTTGAAATTTACAATGACAAGACTTGAAAGGAAATGAAAATGTGCTGCTGAAATGAAAAAGTGCTGCTAGTCTAGTAAATCAAAATAATGAACTATTTAGCATGAAAACCAAACTATTCTTGCTGCCGACTAAACATAAAAGAAACTATGCTTAAGGAAATTCAAAATTGCAACAAAATAAATCTAAATCAGATTACATCAATTTATCTTCTGATCCTTCATCATTAGTCCAGCTATGATTTTCGGAAGTAATCATAAACAATTTGAGTAACTGATATTTAATTTTCAGAAAGTAAACTAATACTAAACCATACACTCATGATTCAATCCCTCACCATCAGTCCAGCTGTGGCTTTCGGAGGCAATCGAAGATGTCATGCATGATTTAATATATCCAAATTTGCAGAAAAGAAACTAATACTAAACTACACATTTCATAATGCAATCCCTCACCATCAGTCCAGCTGTGGCTTTCGGAGGCAACTGAAGATGCTATGAGCAGCTTAATATATCTAAATTTGCAGGAAAGAAAACTAATACTAAACTACACATTTCATAATACAATCCCTCACCATCAGTCCAGCTGTGGCTTTCGGAGGCAACTGAAGATGCTATGAGCAGCTTAATATATCTAAATTTAACTACTGAAGCAGATAAGCAAAACTGAAATGAACAAAGCAATACTGGAATTAAACAAAAGCTATGAAAAACAAATTAGCAGCAGAATAATGTTAGTTCCATGTCATTAGTCAAAAAGCTATGAAAATGCCCGGGCTGCCTATCTATAACCTGAAACAAGAACACTGATCAGTGATTATCAACATAAAACATGAAAGACAGAAATGAAATGGAAATTATGGAAGTTTATAAACAGAAATTAAACAAATGCAATGTATGAACATATGAATGGATTATGACACAATGATCTCTAAAGAAACGAAATTAAAATTATACACTAATGCACAAAACCTTAGCTGAGCAGGGGCCCTCTACACCAGCCTTGGCAACGGTCCTCAAATACGAATTAAGTTGGAAAACATAGTCTTCTTATATTAAAAAGCAGTCATTACAGAATGGTGATGTTACGGCACAAGTGCAGCGTAATCACACTACAGAGCAGACTAATAAAATATAACAGAGACTAACATTCACTAACTCTATATGCGTATGCAAACGCATTATATATAACAAAAGAAATATAACTGTCTCCTAAAGTTCATGCTGGTGAAGAGCACGTAGACCACTACGTCCACGGATCTAGGATCATGGCCGTGTTGGAAAGTAAATCTACGAGAGGTGGATGCTTGAATTCGACTAAGGAGCCCTGTACAGATGTCGATTTATCCTCCGCAGGCTTAGAAACGGCCGTATGAATCTTCATGTGACACGAAACAGAGTCCAGCCGACATGAGACTCCATGGTTGACTTCCACGTGGACGCCTTTGACCGCGGCTTCTTTGGATGAGTTTGCTTGAACCAATAGGACACGAACCATGTCCACGTCATTCCTGACTTGCCCATGTGGCTTGTTTTCCTTGTAGACACCTGTAGCATAGAGTTTCACAAAATAGCTGCGGAAAGTTGCAGCAGCTGCGGAAAGTGGCAAGATTCCGCAGCTGAATGAACAAAATCTAAATCAAATAGCAAACACAAAAACATAATTAAAAACCATGTTAGATGCTCTTTTGCACATGATATTGACAACTTGGGAGGTTCAGGTGAGTGAAAAAGGTATAGAAAAGTGTATGGAAAAGATGCATATTTGAGACTCAGAAGTCTGGGTATCACTAGGTACCAATTGAACCCTCCGATGTGTGGAAGACTGCCTTCAAAGCCAAGGAAGGCCTTTTCGAATGGCTAGTCATGCCTTTCGGGTTGACGAATGCTCCCGCCACCTTCATGAGGATGATGGATGACATCTTGCGGCCATTCACCAACTCATTTGTAGTGGTGTACTTGGATGATATTCTGATCTTCAGCCAGACTTGGGAAGAGCACCTTCACCACATTCGACAAGTCCTCCAAACACTGCGACAACACAAGTTGTGTGCCAATTTCGAGAAGTGCACTTTTGGCATGACCCAGGTTCAATATCTGGGATACATTATTGATGAAAGGGGGGTGCATGTGGATCCAGCCAAGATCCAAGTCATTCGAGATTGGCCAGCCCCAACCACTATAACAGAGCTTCGCAGCTTTCTGGGTCTTGCTAATTTCTATCGGAGGTTCGTGTTGGGATTCTCTCATATCACTTGGCCCTTGAGTCAAGTCACCAAGGGAGGAGCGAGAGCAAAATTTTTTTGGTCGGAACCTCAACAGAAGGCGTTCACAGAACTGAAAAACCGCCTCTGTTCTGCCCCAGTGCTCACTTTACCAAACTTGCAACAGCCATTTGAGATCGAGACAGATGCCTCTGACTATGCTATTGGGGCAGTTCTTACTCAACAGGGACATCCAGTGGCATTTCACAGTGAGACATTGTCTGACACAGTTCGCAAGTACCCCACATATGACAAAGAAATGTACTCCATCGTGCAAGCTTGTCGACAATGGAAGCATTACATTTTGGGGAAGGAAACAATCATCCACATAGACCACAAGCCCCTGCAGTTCATACAGACACAAGGGAAGTTGCAGAATGATCACCATCAGAAGTGGTCTACATATCTGCAACAGTTTCATTTGAACATCAAGTATAAGAAGGGTAGCACCAATCATGTTGCAGACTGCCTCAGCCGATCACCGATCGTGGCGCTCACCACTGTGCTCAACTCTTGTGGGCACGAGACTTCTGATTGGCCGCTTCTCTATGAGAGTGACCCAGAATTCGGCCAAACTTACAAGGCACTCTTGGGGGGTACGCAAGTTCCAAATTTTCACCTCCAAGATGCACTTTTATGTCACATGGGACACCTTTGTGTTCCTTCAAGCGAGCGTGCCAATATGATATGGGAAGCACACTACAGTCGAGTCGCTAGGCATTTCGGGGTCGAGAAAACAGTAGCAATCCTGCAGAAGTATTTCTATTGGCCGAACCTTCGAAAGGATGTCGAGAAGCACATCAGATCCTGCACTGCTTGTGCCATTGCCAAACCGACCATCAAGAAGAAAGGCCTATATACTCCTTTACCTACCCCTAGTCGACCTTGGGAATCCATCTCCATGGATTACATGTCGGGCCTGCCTTCTACTAAGCAGGGAAATGATTGTGTTTTTGTGGTCGTCGACAGATTCTCGAAGATGGCCATTATGGTGGCCTGCAAGAAGAATATCACAGCAGAAGCCACTGCTAAACTCTTCTTTGAACGAGTGTGGGTGCACTTTGGGATCCCAAAGTCTATCATATCATATCGGGATAGCAGGTTCCTCAGCACATTTTGGTCCAGCCTCTGGTCGATGTTGGATACCAAGCTCACCAAGTCCACAGCTTTCCATCCCCAAACAGATGGCCAGACAGAGGTCGTCAACAGAATGATTGTACACATTCTGCGCATGTACAATTCAAAGCATCCACACACATGGGACGAGAGCCTCCCCTATGTACAACATAGTTATAATCGGGCTCTCCACAGTTCAATCGGCCATAGCCCCTTTCAGGTGGGCTTGGGATTCCAGCCACTATGTCCCATTGACGTAACCATGCCATTTGCAGCTGCTCAGGCCAATTCAGCTCATGTCCAGTCTGAAGTTGACAAAGCCAGTAGCTTCATCGAGCGCATTCAACACATCCGCCAACAGGTTCATGATATATTGGATAGAGCCAATGCCAAGTACAAGCAACGCCATGATCAACACCGGGTGCCACACAACTTCTAGGTGGGTGACAAAGTATGGCTACATTTGCAGAAGGAGCGCCTCACTGGACCCCACCGCAAGCTTCGCCCGCTCCGATACGGGCCGTACACCATCACTAAGGCTGTAGGGAACAATGCATTCGAGCTCAGTATTCCACCATTCCTTGGTCTGCACCCAGTCTTCAATGTGGATCGCCTTCGTCCTTACTTCCCACCTCTACTGGACACCTCGGACATTGCAGAACAACTCACACCAACAAAGTTAAACCCAGACTACATGGAACAGGCCACCACAGATTGTATCATGGACATGAAAATCAAGAAAAATCGCCAACAGAAGATCCAACTGTATCGAGTTGTCAAAGCTGGCCAACTCCCGCACCAAGGAAAGTGGTTCACCAGGGACCAAGTTCAGCAGAAATTTCCTCATCTCATGGAGGAACTTAACGCAATGGGGACCATTGCTTCCTAAGGGGGGAGGAATGATCCAGGTGGATATTGGTGGTCACCCGCCTATTCCACCTGGGGCTCCACCATTGTCTATTTCAGTTTTTCAGTTTCGGCACAGTTTACTATTTTTAGCAGTTTTTCGGGTCCTAAACTTCCGGAGCCGTTTTGAGGCCCTAAACGACGTTTTTTGGGAAAACGGAGGGCAACATGGGTCCATGGACCAATGTTTCTCGTTCCAAATTTGTAGTCCTCAGATAGATCTTTCTAACAAGGTATGGTACGCGTCAAACGGAGATCGTATGCCAAAGTTACGCCCCTGGGAAGTTGAAACACCAATTTACCCAAACGGGGCCCATAGTTTTGGCGCTTCATCTCCTAGGGTTAGGGTTTTGGCTATTTAGGATTTCCCATTGTTTCGAAATGATAAATAGGCCCTCGAGCCTCATTGTAACTCAGTTCAGAGGCCTGTAGCCGCCACATCTCTTCTCAGAGATAGCTACCAGCGCCCTAGCTAGTTTTATTTCCATTCTGTCTCTAAGCAAATTTCAGTTCTTTGATATTAATGAAATGAAGTGTTATTTCCACTGCATCTCTATATTTATGGTAATATATTTATTCTGTTGCATTCCTGCATGAATCCGGATCACTCTTCCAAGAGGTCACTCAATGAAAGAGGAGGGATTCCCGACCAGGAACACCCTGTGCTAAACAATACTTGCAATATTTGCTAAACAACCCAAGAAAGCAATGGAATGTCACATGACAATTCCAGCTCTAAAAAAACCTCCAAATCTATATTCAATAGCCTGCCTTAATTTTTGCCTTCATCTCCTTTATATAGTTTATGAGCCTTCCCATGCCTTGGCCCTCATCTAAACTATGTTGTGCATGTGGACATGATCCTCCATGTTTGATTGCGTTGTCTATCCAAGTCATCCATCATGTCTAGGTGCAATGTACACCCTCTCCATAATGTGTGCATTAATTTCACAACTTCCTCCATCATCTCATCATGAATGCTCCATGATCTTCTGTTTGATCTCTTCCAAGATCTTAGTTGATTGTATCAACCTCCATGATTTATCTCATTAATGAGACATAATCTCCAATCCATTCACATTAGTAGTTGCTCCACTACCTCCTTTATGTAGATCTAGGCTTAACTAATCCACATTCACACATAAAAAGTGGATATTTATTCATCTTGAGGGTTATGGGTCCCTCCACCCTTTTATTTACTTAATTCATTAAGAAAATTAAAAACTCTAATATTTCAAATATCAAGTGAAAATTTGGGAATATTACATAATGTGTATTTTGTTGCAATTGTTTTAATGTCGGTAGCCCAATTTTAGTTAAATATTTCAATAAGGATATGTTTATCATCTTAGGAACTAGAACCTTCCATTTATGAGCTAACTGGAATCACTATAAAACATTGTCAAGAGATTTTATATTCCATTGATGAGTTTATCCCAATATTTTCAAGTACTTGAAGCACCATATCATGTAATAAATGATTTGGATTACTGGAAAAAAAAATCACTGCAAAATACTCAATGCTCCCTACCCACATGTATTTTTTATTGGTTTGTAATGTATTTGCATGGGTTAACAACAATTATGGCTAAGAAAGTAGAGGTATCCAACCATGGAAAATTTTACGGCTAATATTCGTAGGTGGGCTAATTTTCCATGTTTTTTCCAAAAAAAGGATTCAGCTAATTTCCATTTTTTTCTAAAAATGATTCACCCAAATTTTATACTAAAAGAATTATTTTACCTTCAAAAATTGCCAAAATTTAGAGAGACTATATAAAACCATTAGAAATTTGAATATTTTTGCAAAAATATAGCCAAACATTTTATGGTTTGCATATTAAGGACTAGTAAGATTCACCAAGGTTTCTAAACTTTTAGATAAATGTATTAAAATTTTACCTACAACCAATGGGCATGCTTGAGAAGTTGAGGCTATGAGAGGCATCAAAGTGACAATATTATGGTAGAAGGTGGATAAATATTCAACAATGGGATTGAGCTCTAACAGGTTCAAGTCAATCCAAAATAACTCTCTTTCACAGATAAATTTTCACGGATAAGCTCTACTTGAGCCAATCATTCTTGGGGAAGAAAATTCTAGCCATGTTCAACATACTTTTCTTACCATTATTACAACTCTAAAATTCCACCAACCCACTTCCCAAGAACTCAAGATAGGTAGATGAAGATATAACTGGATAACTGAAGAAACATCCCACCTTTTGATCATTAAAAAATATGAGAAAGGCCAAGAAGATTCATGTATCCCCTACTATCAGACCTATTTAAGGAAGAAAGTACTGCTTTGGATACTATAGATGGTGATGCTACTTATTTGTTCTATTATGACTGTTGTCGCACAGAATGTCTAGGCACCACGATAACGGCTTAGATCGGGGGCTGTCATCCTGATCCTCAATATCTTTATCTAAATTGTCTCCTTGCAGAATAAGGGAGGTAGACCCTAATGAAAATGAAGAAGGAGAACTGGTTGAAAACCAACCAATTCAGGAGACACAGTTAAATGACCGAGTACTTGTTAAGATTAACGAGATTTTGCAGATCCAATTAGATGAAAAACTAGTGCCTTGTGGAGTCAAAATATCCCGTTATGAAATTAAAATAAAGTAATTGATAAGTAACTGCTGCTATGAAAAAATCAATCCACCACGACAATATTTAATTTCTCAATGAAGTGCTCAATTGATCAAAATGGAAGATAAGCTCTTTTCAATAATATGATTCAATATTCGATAAAATGCCTTTGTAATCATGCATCAACAATGTTTGATAAAGACATGCAATTTATCATCATTTTAAATATTCCCAAAGTTGACTAAATCAATTAATCACCAATTCCAAGCAATTTAAAACCACACTTATAGATAGTTTAACAATCATCAACCACAGTTAATCATGAAAACACTTCGAACCAACCATTTAAATTTCGAAACAGAAAATATTATCATGAGAAAACCATCGAATTTAAATGCTAGACATTTCCAATAATTCCGAATTTAAATGATACTCTAAATAATTCCAATTCAAAAAATTATAGTCAAACTTTAGATAAAAAAATGAAATTTAAAGTTCACCTTTGACTATGTAAAATTTTTAAATTTTTTGAAAACAAATTTCTAAAGTTAAAAATTTCATTTAAAATTTTTTTGGCCTTTTTAAATTTTTTAAATCTAAAGTTAATAAAACTAAAAGAAAAATATATATACACAAATAAAGCTAAAGTCCTACAAAAATGAAAAAGTTAAGCATTTTTGAATTTTTTTATTTATTTATATTTTAAAGTTTCAAAATCTAAAAATTGAAGGAGAAAAAAAAAATCAAATCCTAAGATTAAATCAAACTTTAATGCTAATTAGACAAACTCAGCAAAATCAAAAAATCTGAAATTTAAGATTAAAACTAAAACCAAGTTAAAAATTAAAAAATTAAAATCTAAAACTAAGGCTAAAGTCAATTTAAAAGTCGAAAATCTAAAATTCAACTTGCGGTTGATGCAGGTTGTAAAAAATCGCAGTGTGAGGAAGGAAAGGAAATGGGTAGCGGCAGTGAGGGACGGAGATGCTACAGGTGTGGAGGATGGACGACAAGAGAGGGAGAGGGCTATGTGAAGGAGCTATGCAACAAAGGTTGAGGGACAGACAACGTATGCAGAAGATGGAGCGAAGGGAGACGAGGGCTGACGACAACAATGAAAGAGGAGCGTAAGGGATGAGAGAAGAGTGCAATGAAGGACAGATTTGCAGTAGTGCAACATTGAGGACATAGGCATCGAGGACACAAATGGCAGGGAGTGAGGAATAGATAGGATCTACCAGCGTTGAATGAGTGAGGAAATGGCATAAGAAGGAGCAGATCAAGGGAGCATCTACAGGCATACAACGCAGGCACACCGATTTTTCAAATTTTTCCTATTAGAACCAATGCATCTGTAATTATTTAATTATTTAAAACAAGATGCAACCCATATCTGCAGCCCAAAACAAACCTGAGGCCAGATCTTACCCTCCAGGGCCTAGATCTGGCTCAGATCTAAAAAAATTTCCCGAGAATCTCCCAATACGACCTGCAAAAACCAGAAACTAAGAAACCCCCCAAAAAAAAACAATATATGCACAAAATGAAAACCTCAAAACCCCGGTGAGTAAAATAAAAATAATCGGGATTTAAAATACTATTTTGCAAATCAAAGCCCTCATGGCTAGATTTAAAATTGTTCAACACAATTAAAAAAAATAAAATTAGAGAGGCACAAGCCTAGTAAAGAACCCTACAAAAAATAGAATTTAAGATAAGTCTGGGGAATTAGATTCGGAGGGCTCTTTAGACCTTATTTCCTTGGGAGTCGGCTGATCCAGCTGAGGACTTCCCTAAACGCTCAATCATAAATCTGGAAAATTTTCTGCACAATTAAAGTTAAACTGTTAAATTAATAGAGAAATAAGATAAAACATAAAATTTTCAAGAGCTAGAGATAACTGCTAACTCGATCAAATTAATATTCTTACGCTAAATCTAGTAACCTAATCAAGATAAATGTGCAATATATTACTCTAAAAGAGCCATTAATCAACAATCCATAAAAAATAATCACAAATAGAATATTAAGAACAAGTTTACCATAAAATACTGAAGAGGAACACCACCATCAAAATAAAACCCCAAAGTCTTCGTTTGTATTATTCTAGAAAATATTACAGGAGAGCTTCAAGAGCGAGTGCATAATAAAGATATTGGATCTCAATGACATACACAGACCTCTAATTTATAAGATAAAATCTCCAACGGCTAGTTCGGTTGATCCTTGTCAAAATAATCTCGACCTTTGAAATTATAATTTTGAGGAAAATTGAATTTATCATTTAATTCCATTTTAATTAACTCAAAAATAATATTTTTGAGCTAATTACCTCAAAATTTTGACTTTGAATTAACCACCAAGGCCCAAGGGTCCAAATTTTTTTGAAATTCTCAATATTCCCTTGGCCTGGGACCTTTAAAAATTTATTTTTTTAAGGACCCATGAATTTTTCCTTTGAAGAATTTTAAAACACCTAGGACTTAAAATTAATAAATTTTTGGCTTAGGATTTTTAATTTAATTTGGCCAGAAAATTTAATTAATTGACTGAGAGGGGATTTAATTATTTTTCCAACCCTCTTTACATAAGATAAAACATTTATACACATAAAGGGGGGATACCCATTCGTGATAGACCCTCAAATAGCTACCCAGTTCTAGGACTCAAAACATGATCTAGTAGACCAAGTAGTTTGTAATAAAATAATCTAGCCAATTAGCTAGAATTATTCCCAAACTACTTTTACAAAGACTCGATAGAAAACACTAGGACTCACTTAGCATCTTGATGAAAAAATCAACCCTAGTGGGAGGAATCAAAAGGGTTAAACCCTTTATAAACCAACCAATGCAATACAGGTGCTTATGAAAACTCGACCCTTTTTATTATCGCATTGATCCAAGTCCTTTCATTTTTTAATATCCATTGGAGACAAGATAATGCCACAACCTCAATATCACACAACCAACGTTGTGACGAATTCCCAAAAATAGATCCCGATCTTTTCCTTATTAGTGTATTCATAAATGTTAATTTTGGGAAACTAGCTCCAAACACCATGTTGCACTGCTCATATGATGATGATTATATTTTTGTTGGATTCCTCTTTCGGAGAGGTGCAAGATTGATCTAAAGATCATCTTGTTGTGGATGATCAGACCAAATATTTTTATTTTATTTTCCACACATGTGCAAGGTCGGCCAAATTTGTAATGTAGGCTCACAAGCCTAATAGATGTGTCACACACCCTCACTGGTGGATATAAATTGGAGAGAGATGGAGATCATTTGCTCATCATCTCATCACACATTCTCTCATTGTGATATGATTGGTTTGATAGCCTTTGGAGGTCTCTTTCCTTCACAAGTGCGGAGCTGAAACTGGGGAGATCTGCAGATCTATTTTAGGGTCGTTTGTTATGCACTGACAATGGCCAACCCTTGACCGTTTGACCTCCAAAATTTGTTGAAAATCTGATTTTTGAAGGTCGTACAGTTGGGCACAAAAATCAAGGAAAAAGGAGAAGGTTGACCAAAGCCCTAAATCTGCAGCGTTGACTTTTTGTGTTGACTGTACTCTGTTGACTTTGTTTGACCAACGTTGACTTTTGATGATCTGTCTTTGAGGGCTGTGTGTGACATTTTGGAGGGTTGGTTGATCTGATGTTGAGAAAGACTTTGTTGGCTGGTGCATCCTGTTGACAGTCGTAATGCACACTATCTTATATCTTTGCTGGACAAGATGAATTGTAAAATGTAATCTATACTATTGGATTGTCTTTCGTTTATCTATTATATTGTTTTATCAACATTTTACTTTCACGTTTATGTGATTGATAAATTGAATCTGGCCTAAGAAATATTGAAGTAAATTTACATTAAGCACAGAACACACCATGGTTATCTAAATTTAATATGTAATAAGAGCTGAGGTGAAGACAAAGCCCAAGATAAGGTGAAAAGAAACCACCAAAGAAGAAATCCTATCAAGGACCAATGGCCTCCTCAACTTATAAGGGTTTCAAGTTTGATGATAAATTGACTGATAAGTTTGATTATCATGCATGGAAAATGTCCTTGGATTTGGCATTAGAAGATCAAGGTTTCATGGACTACGTAAAGGGGAAAATTCTTAAGCCTCCATCAAATTCACCTGCTGCCACAAAGACGAAGTATAGAAAAGGGGAAATCAAAGAAAAGATGATTATCCGAGGTTCTATTCAAAAGCACTTGGTTGCTTACATTTTTGAGCTAAGCACATCTAAATATATGTATGATAAGTTGGTTACCATGTTCAGAAATAGAAATGCTAATCAAGTTCTTTTCTTCAAGAATAAATTAAAGAATATCAAGAAGGGAAATGATGAATCTATTCAATCCTTTTTTATGAGGCTCACTAAAATCAGGAACAATCTTCTAGCTATTGGAGAATAAATAGTTGATCGATAAATTTTTCTCATTACGCTTGGAGGTCTCCCCCGTGATTGGTATGTATTCAATACCACTATTGTTAATAATAATGTGATTCCTGATTTTGATGAAATATTGACGAGATGTACTTAAGAGGAGACCAGAATGACGAAGAGATATCATCCCTCTAATGGAAATGGAGGTGACCCTATTTCCTTCACCACTCATGCAAAGAAGAGGAACAATGGAGGTATGAGAAATCAAAACCATGGAAGAGCGAGGCCCAAAGGAAGGAAGGGAAGATGTTACACTTGTAACAAGTTTGGTCACTATGCAAGAGAATGCCCTAATAGAAGGGACTCTCCCAGGGATGATGACAACAAAAACTCCAGGGGGAATGGAAATCAAAGAACAACGGATTCAAAGGAAAAAGGAAGGCTCCCTTTGATCGTAGTGGAAATGGGAAACCTTTCAAGAGGTCAAGAAATTCCATGTATGATGAGTCTAATGTTATTTATAATAAAAGAAATGAATTTATTTTTGTATCTTCCCTCTCTGCTGCATATCCTCTCAAAACCCTAGATGTCTGGCTAATTGATAGTGGTGCTTCAAGCCACCTCACTAGTTATAAAGAAGCCCTCTCTGGTTTGATTGAGAAGGATACAAATCTATAAATTATCCTTGGATATAATGCCACCTATCTCGTGAAAGGGATAGGAACTGTGACCCTCCATCTATCTCAAGGTCAAGTCCTCTGCTTACAAGATGTATTATAGGTACTTGATTTGAATAAGAACCTCGTGTCTATTTCGACAATGGAAGACAAAGGGTTCAAGGTGGCATTTGTTGATGGAAAGGTATGTATCTGGAAGAATAACTTCATGTAGGATATTACTATTGGTTTTAGAGTTGATACACTTTATCAGGTTGGAGGAAGTCCATTGGGGGCTATGTCATGTGATACAACCCTTCAAATAGAGTTATGGCACCGGAGGTTTTCACACCTTCATTACAAATCCCTTTCTGAAAAAAGGAGGTGGTGACAGGGATGCCCGAATTTAAAGATGATAATGAAGGTATATGTTAGGGTTGTGCCGAAGGGAAGAATACAAGGGGACGATTCCCCTCAAGTGTCACAAAGACAACTGATATCTTGTAGTTGATACATTCAGAATTATCTGGTATGCTGCCCGTGACATCCTTGGGAGGGTGTTCCTATTACATGAATTTTGCAGATGAATTCTCTCGCAAGAGCTGGACATAATTCTTAAAGAAGAAGGATGAAACATTCAAATGGTTTCGCATCTTCAAGGTTTGGTGGAAAATTAAACCGAGAAGAGAATCAAAGTTTTGAGGACCGACAATGGGACCGAGTATGAGTCAAATGAGTTCAATGAATTTTTCAGAGAAGCTGGAAGTAAGAAGGAGACCACAACTATGTATACTCCTGAGCAAAATGGTGTTGCTGAAAGAAAGAACAAGACCATTGGGGAAGCTGCCCGCGCCATGCTATATGACCAAGGTCTTCTGAAGTTTCTAGGGGGAGAAGTTGTGAACACTGATGTGTACCTTCAAAATATATGCCCACATTCTGCTCTGGACTCCAAAAATCCTGAAGAAGTCTTCTTTGGTAAGAAACTTGATGTTTCTTATTTTAAAGCTTTTGGTAGTCATGTTTACTTTCATGTGCCGAAAGAAAAGAGAAGCAAGTTTGAAGGGAATATTTGTGGGCTACATTGAAACTTCGAAGGAATATATAATATATGTGCATGGTAAAACAAAAGTGGATATATTCCACGATGTCACCTTCGATGAAGATGTTGCCCTCAAGAAAGTGAGAAATATTCCTAGCTCCAAGGAAGACAAAGAAGATGAAGAAGCAGGGAAGCAGGAAGAGTTGAAGGATGAATCGATGCCCAATGTTGAGGGACCTATTGATTCTATTTATCCACCTCCTTCAAATAGGAGAAGACCCTCATGGCTCTGGCACACTCTCGAAGATTCCAAGAGACATACTTCCCCAAGGGGGACATTTCGTGAAAGCAAGAAGCCGAATAGGTACCAAGGGTACCTAGTAGCCATGAGTAAAATTGTACAATCTAAGCCTAGATAATTTGAAGAAGCCATAAAGAATCAAGTTTGGAAGGATGATATGCATGAATAATATGAGCCCATTATGAAAATGATGTCTAGGAAGTGATCCCGAGACTGGAGGAAAAATTTATTGACACATCAAAATGGCTCTATAAGATCAAGCATGGATCTAATGGTAGTGATGAAAAGTACAAGGAAATATTTTTTTCCCGAGGCTTCTCTAAAAAAAAAGGCATAGATTATGATGATATATTTGCACTTGTGGCCCACTATACCACCATCTAATCTATCATTTCCCTTGATACAATGCAAGGACGGAGTATCCATCAGATGGATGTGAAGACCACTTTTCTGCATGGTTCTATAAAGGAAGTGGTGTATGTGGAGAAACCTCCGGGGTTATAAGTCTGAGATAGAGACACCTATGTATGCAGGTTGAAGAAATCTCTCGATCGGTTGAAGCAAGCCACCAGGGCTTGGTAGGAGAGGATAGATAACTACTTAATGAATCTGGGCTTCACTCGAAGTAATGTTGATCCAAACCTTTATTTTAAGGTTGATATAGAAAGGCATCTCATTCTAGTTCTCTATGTGGATGATCCCTTCCTGACAGGTACTGACCCTCTCATTCATCAGTGTAAGAGGGAGCTAGCTTCCTAGTTTGAGATGAAAGAACTAGGATTGATGTATTACTTCCTATGCTTGGAGTTCTAGTAGAGGCCAAGAGAGTTTTTCCTTTCTCAAGGAAAATATGTCGTGAAGCTGTTGGAGAGATTTGGTATGGTGGACTGTAAGTCTGTGTCGACACTGATGGAACTCAACTTTAAGAATTTGTGTGGAAACGTTGTTGGGCCCGTGCTGGGAAATCCCACCAAGTATCGACAACTTGTGGGGGCCCTGATGTTCCTATTGAACTCTCGTCTGGACATATGTTTTGATGTGAACACTTTGAGTCAACATATGGTTGATCCTCATCACATTCACTGGATTGGTGCTAAGAAACTATTGAGGTATATGTTAGTGTCAGAATATGAATTCTACCATCAGTGATCAAAATTACTCTTTTTATACTCATTTTAGGGGTCCCACTCTGAATTTTTTTATCATTCCATTAGCTCATGTAAAAACTTGATTCACTGATGGTAGTCCAAGTCATAAACACCTCACTCTCCCTCAAGATTTCACATTTTCTGCCTCACCTTCATGTCTTTTTAAGCATTAGAACACTTTTCAAAAGCTCGTTTCACTATGTCTTATGTAGTCAAAGTCAACCATGGAGTCAGGTCATTCAAGGTCCCATTAGGTCATTAGGTTTTATTGTTCAAGGTCCAAAAATGCACCATTTCATCTCAATAAGGTCAACAAAAGGTGTGAGAGTGACTCAATAAACATTTCATTATCATCTACAGAATATTATCAACATGTAAATATGATATTTTTTAAGTTGTAATTTGATTTTAAAGTTTGATTTTCATATCACAATTGTAATTTTGATATGAAAACATAGATGTAATTTATTTTTAATTTTTTTATGTAATTTAATGCTTATGATATGTAATAAGTTCTTTCCCTAGCTTCCAACTCAAATCACATATGCCAAACTGAAGGTCATCAACTGAAAGTGAAAAGTGCCAAACTCCACCAACTTCATCCTGCAAAGAAGAAAAGTCAAAAGAAAAGGGTAATTAGAAAAAGTGTCAAAAAATTGAAAGGAAACAATGGAAAAGTGGGTTTTTGATTTAAATCTAAATTCAATAAAGTATTAAAGACTCTTAGAAATCAATTTTAAATTCATTTGCCTCCTATTCCATCGAGAAAACACTTGAAGAGAGCGATTTTTTGATTTTCTGGGCAAAACTGGAGAAAATTTCAGTAGAGGGTGCACAACCTTAAGAGAGGGTGCACAGCCTGAAGAGAGGGCGCACAACCTTAAGAGAGGGTGCATAGGCTGAAGAGAGGGTGCACAACCTTAAGGCATTGTGCATATGTCCAGCAAGCTAGAAAAACACCCAAACTTTGCCATATCACCTCCAGAAACTCTACAAAAGTTATTTGAGCCTCCAACAAACAAGTAAAGGTGTTTTCCATCATCATTTACCTCTTTCAAGTTATTTGTTTAGTGCTGTGAAATTTGTTTGATAAATTGGTGTCTAAACTCACTCAAAACCCTAGTTTTCTTCCCTAACACTCCCAACTCCCAAAATTCACTCCCTTACCCTTTTGCATCCTTCCCATATTGCAAAAAACTCATTCCCAAATCTCTGTTAGTATAATCCCTATCCCTAATCTCTTAAAATCTAAAACCATAAGCCCTAGGTGCTTCTTTTAATCTAGGCTCCCATTTCTAGATTCCCCATCCCAATTCCCATCTCACTATCACTCCTTTTCCCTTCCCCATTTCTCATATCCCTAAAACTATTTCCCACAAATTTCCCTTTCCCCATTTCCTATCCAAAAAAAAATTCTCCTTACACACATTATCATTCATAATCCCTAGGTTTTTGACAAAAACACAATGGAAGAAGAGGAAGGAAACATATCATTCACTGAAGGAGAGGAAACAATGGAAAGGAGGCCACATAGAGGTGGAAGAGTGCTTAGACTTGAACCTACTAACACTAGGGAAATTTTAGCCTCTCCAATGACAGTAACATGTTTCAAATATGTTGGTTGTTCAACACCATGCCAGGTTGAGAAGGCTCTTCATATCCAACCTCCACAAAAACCAATTCACTTTAGCTAGATTCACCTTTACTATTTCAACTGTCATCATTTCAGCTGCCACCAGGATCCCGAATTTTGGGGAGAAGTGGTTATAAAAGAGTGATTTTGAAGAAAACTACTTTGAGCCTTTCCTAAAACCAAGGTATAAGAATGAGAGAAAGAGGTTCTTTCCTTTTTCCCACCTTCAGGATAGATATGCACCTATGATGAAGATAATCATGAAATACTTTTCATGTGAGGGTATATTTTCAAGGCTCTATACTTATCACATCGACCTCTTGATGCATTTCACTAGGGTAAATATGTTGAACATACCCTATTACCTTTTCTGAAGCATATATAAGATGGCATTCATTGTCTAGAAAAGGAAATATGAATATCAAAAGAAAAGCTTATTCCATCATCCCCTCATTAAGATCATAGTCCTCTACCATCTTAATCAACTAAACATTTCATGGAACACTTTCATAGCCCATGATATATTCAGAGATCCTCTTACTCAGCATGCAAAAAATGTGGCTTCATCATCCCAGCTATCCACTTCCATTCCTCCATCTCAGCCCACAACTCATTCATCATCATCTGATCAGTCCAATACACCTCCTTCATCTCCATCTCATCATGACATGGGATCACCCAGCAGGATTGAGGTTAATGAGCCTAAGTGGACTAGTTTGGTTGAGGTTGAGCCATTTCCAAAAACCTGGCAGAGAGGCTACATGCATGTATTTTCTCCACATGGAGTGGAAGGGACCATGCCTTCTACAACAACACAGCAGGTGGACAAAGGCAAAGAGAAGGTCAGTGAGGCAGTCATTCATGATGAGGAGGACACTCATGAAACATAGCATGAATTTCAACTGGTTGACCTAGATTAAGATGAAAGTGACAAAATCATCAATGCTTCCATCAAAGTAAAGGATGTTAAGATTAAGGAGCTTAAAACTAATCTTGACAAGGCTAAGTTTTTCATACACTTCCTTGAGTAGGAGAATGAATAGTTGAAAACCAATCAAGTCATTGATGAGGTTAAGTATGTCACTGCTCAAAGGGAGGCTCAAAAGGCCAAAGTCATGCTATATGAAGCACTTGAAAGGTATATCTTACTTGATGAAAAATAAGAACAGGTACCAAGACAAATACCTAGAAATAGAGGGTTGAAAAGAGCTCTAGCTCTAGAGAGGCAAAGGGAAGCTGAGTTTGTTGATCAGCTGACCCTAAATGAGTAGCTTTCCATAGTGATCAATGAGAAAAAGGAGCCATGGATTGATAGAGCCAATCAACATTTGGAGAATTTTCTAGCCAATAAAAATAATGATAATGACCTATTGAGGAGAAAGGTCAAACACTATTCCCTAAAGGAGAAAATTGCATTGGCCAAGCTGAAAAGTGCCAATGCCAAAATTGAATAGTTGACCATGGAAGAAAAGAAAAAGTTGTAAATTCTTTTTGAGGCTTCCCTTCAAGCCTAGACACATCATCATCAGCTATTTTACAAATTTTAAGGCATTTACAATTATTTTTTCAAATTCTTAGTTTAACTGTGTTTTTCTGAAAAAGAATTTAGAAGAAATTTTGTCATATGGCACTGTGAAAATGATAGGGGCATCTAATGGGAAAAAGGTCACCACCACTATGTTCAAAATGATGAATACATACACCATGTACATTTTCTAAGATTTTGGAGTCAAACTGGTCAGTGAAAAGGGCAAAAAACACCCTTAAAATCATATTTCTGCCCATACTTTTGCCTAGGAGCTACGCACAAAGATAGTTTTTCCTAGGCGCTACAAACAAAGAAATCTGGTGAGATTGCAATTTTGAGGGGTCAAATCAGCGTCATTTTTCATAACTTGAGGAATATTTAGAAAGAGGACATGCATCGCTTTCCAACAAGCCATCTTGAAGCCAATTTGGACACTGGGAAGGCCTCTAAAAGCCACCTTGAACATGGAGGGCGCACAGCCTTAAGGGAGGGTGCATATGACAGGAAGATGGCGCATATAACAGTTTGCTGAGTTTTGTGGTTTTTCACTGTAAATTTTGATTTCATCTCAGAAAACATTCTTTTTATGAATGTAATTCATCATGGTAAATGTAATTATGTCAAGGATAAGTTACCTAGGGGTAGATTCAATAGGTAAAGCTATCCTTTAGTCAATATGAATCAGTTTGAGTGTAATGAGGAGTGAGTCACTTGGACCATCCTACACTTCAATTTTCAGTTCATAAATTAGTGGATCTCTTCCTCACCTCATGGATTCTACCCCTGAAGATGATTGAAGCTTGTTTTGATGTCTATTTAGCCCATTTCTTCACACAAAGCAAGGGTTGGAATCAGTTTGTATGCTTGATTATTGATCAAGGAACTTTTGTACTCAGTTTGGCCAGCTAATAAATAGGAGTTGCAACTATTTTATAGGATACTTGTGGTATTGATGTTTATCATTGTATTTTCTTCAGTTTCATATGTCAAAATGTATTGTATTCATGTTCACTTCATTTCTATGGTATGATCTCTTTCAAGTTTGATAATCAGATTACATGCTTTCTCATGCTCTGTTTTGGGGAATTGGTCATAGGTTTTCCATTTTCATCTGTCTAAGAATAAAACATCTCCCATGCCCTTCCTATATTCTTTTCAGTCTCGAAAAAATTCCATCAAAATCATCTTTAATTGATAAGCCTTGTGCCTACCTTGCCCCATTCATCCCTGCAACCCTATCTCATTTTCCTTGACCTAGCTTCCTTGACCTAATTTATTCATCCAATGATAACCCAACCAAAAAATCAAATCAAAACAACCCTCTGCACTCAATATATAGCCTAAAAAACTCTAATTGCTCCAGCCCTCCTTGCTATGACCCTTTTGGAGAGAGCCCTCTCCGACTTGATAGGGATAGCTATCAAGTCAAAATATTGGTCTGTGGTTACATCTGTTGGGATTCCTTCTTCAACTATAGGAATCTGGCAGAGTGCTAACATTCTAGCGCCGTTGCCGAGGAACGAAAAGACAATTTTCCTTGGGTGTATGAAAAACATTTATCGGAAACTGATGCTTTGGATTATAGGATCGAGTTTCATAAGGTTGATTTCATAAGTGCGGGGCCTCACAACAGATCTGGCCTCTACAAGATATACAAGATCAAATCCAGACCCTGATCCAGTTGATCCGGTTGATGATCTAGAGAAATTCTTTCGAAGACACCGATATCACACTCTGCATATTCAATCAAGACTAGTTCCATTGGTAAGATCGATATCTCTACCTGCAAATTTACTTTCTATAGAAGATATACCCTATGACATAAAGTTTGAATTATCTTTATTTAAGTCCAAATCCAAAACTTCTTTGTCTGATATAGTATTTGATCCTCCAAGATTATCCGAGGTAAAATATTTTTTTGAATTAGACTTAAGTCCTTTGAAAGATTGGTTTTTTGAAGAAATTAAGCCCGAGTCCGACCTTGATATTAAAGAGTGGATCCAAATTAATAATCCTGAGGAATTTTTTATTTGATCTAAACCTCAAACTCAGTCAATTATAGTATATTCATCTACGCCTTCTTCTTCTTCATACATACCTCCCACTTTAGTACCAACAACTTCAAGTCCTTTACCTATTCAGCCCATCTCTCCTGTTGTCAATCCCGTATTCCATACAGCAGGAACTATGGAAAGATTTTCCCCACCGCTCTTACCAGCCCAATTACATGACTTACCTCAAGGATATGGCCAAAGAATTCCCCTCTTCGATAAAAACTCTGAAATCACTACCCGTTAGCACATGGCCAAAATCACAACCTTCATAGATCTTGAGGAGTTAGATGTAGATGATGCCCAGATGCGAATCATCGCACAATTTTTTTTCTAGTGAAGATAAATTTTGGTTCTATGCCCTAGCAGCTAATTCTATTAGGACTCCTTCTGAACTAACTAATGCTTTCTTAGCCAGGTGGGACGAGAAGAAAAACCCTTTATAAATCCTTGTTGAATATGATTCCTTGAAGCGCAATCATAATGAAGCAGTGCTTGATTATAATTCTCGATACCTCAGAATATATAACTCCATCCCAAATGAAATGAAACCACCTCCTGGTTTGGCCCTTTTGCGTTATCCTGATGCCTTTGACCTAGATATGGCCTACTCATTGAGAGAAAGAAATCCCATTACTCTAGAAGAGATGATAAAAAATTCAGTGACTGTTGAGGCCAACCTCTTGATTAAAAATCCCAAACTAAAAACTAAATGCAAAGTGACCATTAAAGAGGAACCTTCCACTTCATTTGATACTAAATTTGATGCTTTTATTAGAACCATGGAAAGAATGGTTGATAAGATGTCTATTTCAGATAGACAGACAGAGCCAAAAATCAGAAGTCCAAAATTTTGAGGCCAGTAGCAACAGCCTCAGTTCTGGATAAAGCAGAGAGAGCAAAGAGCTCCCTAAACACAACAAAAACAAACAATTAGGACACCACTTCAACAAAAATATGCTCAGAGTGATGAAGAGGAAGAACCAACAATAGAGGAGAACCTTATTTTCACAGCTGATGGTCAGCCCATCTCTCTCATCGAGGATGAATAATATGTGGAAAAAAAAAGTTCACCTATTGATAAATACTTAATATTGGAAAATGATCATGAGTTAGAAGTATAATCTGATGATTATCAGAGAGGATAATTGAATGCATTGAGTTCCCAACAAAGGTAGTATACCTTGAGAGGCTGTGATGTTCCAATCAATCCACCTCCGAAGAAGACAGTTCAAAAGAAAGAAGTACCACAGAAGCAAGTTTCTCAAGTCAATCAAAATAAAGGTAAAAATATTGCAACTACAAATTAGAACAGAATCAATCATCCTTCTACAAGTGCACCTGTCAAAGAAAGAGATATTCAGAGAAAAGAAGCTGCACTAAGAGGTCATGTTGAGAAAAGGGATATCATCATAAAAGAGGTAGATAGAACTATACCTTTTAATTTAGGGTCTGAAATTTCTAAGTTAAAGGTTTCTATTTCCCTTACTTAATTGGTAAAAGTTGATAAATACAAATCCCATGTAGTCAAAACCTTGAAATTTGACCCTTTATCCAAAATGGTTAATATAGAGGATCATCAACCCGATTTAATATTTGGTCCCACAATCGATGGCCAGTCTGAAGATAGTGAGGTTCCACCATTTTACTTGAGTCTCAAAGTTCACCAATTCATCCTTCATAACACTATGTTAGACTTCAGGGCCTCCCACAACCTCATGCCCAAAGCTATCATGGAGAAGCTTTGCCTTGAAATAACCCACCCATATCATGACTTATATTCTTTCAATTATGGTTGTGTCCATTGTTTGGGTTTAATCAAAGATCTAGTTGTCTCCCTAGAGCAGATCCCAACCAAAAATGTCCTTATTTCCAAAGTCACTTTTCCTTTCTAATTTTACATTGACTTTATTAAAGTCACTTTAAAATTAGACTTTAGTAACTTTATCACTTAAAGTCACTTTTAAATTAGATTTGACTTTATAACTTTATAAAGTCACTTTAGTAACTTTATCACTTATAGTCACTTTAAAATTAGATTTGACTTTATAAAAATTATAAAGTCACTTTAGGAGAAAAAATTAAATTCTTTTGGACACTTTTCCCTAGGCCAAAGATCAAAGCCTTAGGGAAGCACCTGTCCTCCGGTAACCAAATTTCAACACTCCCTCTTACCGAGGAAGGTGTTCCTCACCACACCCATCTTGTCTCTGAAGTAGACATGCTTGCCCCGTGGTAAAGCTTTGGTAAGAATATCTGCAACCTGCTCATTAGTGGGAATATACTCAAGCTTCACAGCTCCCTTCTGAACATAGTCTCTGATGAAATGATATTTGATCCCGATATGCTTTGACCTGTCATGAAATACTGGATTCTCCATGAGTTTAATGCAACTCTGATTATCACAGTAAATCACTGAAGGTCTCAATGGCTGACCAAATAATCCAAACAACATCTTGCGAAGCCAGATGGCCTCACAACTAGCTAGACTGGCTGCCATATACTCTGCTTCTGCTGAACTCAATGCTACTGACTGCTGCTTCTGGTTGAACCATGACACCACTGCCGAACCCAACCCAAAAAAGCACCCTGAAGTGCTCTTCCTATCAGAAGCACAACCCGCCCAATCAGAATCAGTGTAACCTGCCAATCTCACTCCATCCCCCTACCTGTAGTCCAGACCGTAATCCACTGTCCCCTGAAAGTACTGCAAAATGTGTTTTGCAGCCACCTAGTGAACCTTCCTAGGCTCACACATAAACTGACTCATCGTGTTGACTGCAAAACAAATATCTGGTCTAGTGTTGACCAAATACATCAAGGAACCAATCAGCTGTCTGTACAATGTGGGATCCACCAACTCGGAATCCGAAACATGGAGCTTCTTCCAGTTGGTGATCATCGGTGTCGACATGGGTTTACAATCCTCCATGTGGAATCTGCTAAGGATATCCACAATATACTTCCCCTGCCCCAGGAAGAAATGCCCCTCCTCCTGCCACACCTCCAAACCCAAAAATTAATGCATCAAGCCGATTTCCTTCATCTCAAACTCCGCCGCAAGATCTCTCTTGCAGTGCTCTATGAGTCTCTCTGCACCTGTAATGACCAAGTCATCCACATACAACACCAGAATGAGAGGCTCCTCACCTATCACAATATAGTAAAGGTTCGGATCTGCCTCACTCTTTGTAAAACCCATCTCCTGCAAGTATGTATCTATCTTGGAGTACCAAGCTCTGGGAGCTTGCTTCAGGCCATAAAGGGCCTTCTTCAATCTGCACACATGGGACTCCTTCCCATGCACCTCAAAGCCCTGTGGCTGCTCAATGTACACCTCCTCCTGTATAAAGCCATTGAGAAATGCGGTCTTCACATCCATCTGGTGGATCTTCCAACCCATCTCTGCTGCTATCGATATAATGGAGCGGATCGAAGTATATCGAGCCATGGGAGCGAAGGTCTCCTCATAATCGACTCCCTCTACCTAGGAGAACCCTCTAGCCACAAACCTCGCTTTGAATTTCTCAATGCTGCCATCTGCAGCATGCTTTACCTTGTAAAGCCATCTGGAAGTAACCACGGATTTGCCCTCAGGCCTCGGCACCACCTCCCAAACATCATTCTTCATGATATAAGAATACTCCTCCTGCATGGCCTCTCTCCAGACCTGCTGGCTAGCTGCCTCCTCATAGCTAGAAGGCTTAGAGTCAAGGATGCTGGTAGCCATTGCCATATAGCTACAAAACCTCTCAGGTGGTCTGCTCTCTCTGACCGGCCTCTTAGGCTCAACAACATATGTGGCATCTCTCAAGGTGTCTTGAAGCCACTTGGGCTTCCTCTTCCCTGAGCACACTTCTCCCGCTGGAGAATCAAACTCCTCCTCCTCAACATCAGGAGCCTGAAATCCTGACTTTCTGTCTACTGTCCTCCTGCCTGCACCTGAACCTGTAGAAGCTGAGGTACCATGTGAACTGTCCATCAGTGGACTCCCCAGTGAACTTCTCTGTGGACTGCTCTGCATGTTGCCCGTAGCACCACCTCTCTGACTCGGTGAGCCACTCCCCACTGACGGACCTGACATCGTCATAGATGTACCTCCGGATCCTCCTAATCCCTGCCCACTGGATCCCTGCGACTGACTCAACTGCTGCTGAGGGTCTGGCTGATCCAGATACTCTAACTCCCGTGACCTCCTAAAGGCCATGTCCTCCTCGAACTTCACATCCCGCCTGACAACAACTTTCCTCTGCGCAGGAATGTAAATCCGAAAGGCCTTGGAGGTCTCACTGTAGCCCACAAAGATACCCTTCTCTGCGGTGGGCTCTAGTTTGGTCCTCTTCTCCTTGGGTATGTAGGAGTATGTAATGCACCCAAAGATACGAAGATGACCAATATCGGGCTTCTTCCCAGAAAAAGCCTCCTCTGGAGTCATGTGCCCCAAGGCACGATGCGGACTCCTGTTCTGCAAATAAACAGCTGTGTTGCAGGCCTCTGCCCACAAAAACAATGGCAACCCCTGATCATGTAACATGGCTTTGGCAGCCCCTCCGATGGATCTATTCTTCCTCTCCGCAACCCCGTTCTACTGGGGGTTGTAAGGAACAGTGAACTCCCTCCTAATGCCTACCTCTGCACAATAGTCAACAAAATCTCCAAGGGTGTACTCTCCTCCATTATCCGACCTCAGGGACTTGATCTTCCGACCTGTTTGTGTCTCCACAAGAGCTCTGAACTCCTGAAACCGCTTGAAGACCTCACTCTTGGTCTTCAAGAAATAAATCCAGGTTCTCCTAGAGCGATAATCAATGAATAAAACATAATACTCATATCCACTCAAGGAAACATGAGACATCCGACCGCTCACATCGGAATGAATCAAATCAAGTATCCCAGTTGAACTGCTGTCACTGCTGAGAAAAGGGGATTTGGCAAACTTGCCCATCGCACATCCTCTGTATGTATCAATGTGATCAGTATCGAAATCTGGCACACCTGTAGTGATCTCCCGCAATGTCCTCAAGGCTCCATGATACATGTGCCCCATCCTGCGGTGAGTACTGGAATCTCACACAACTCATAGCGCTGGCTAGCACATCAGTCCCTCTTGCTCGATACCAAAGAGGCTGGAATGAAACTTTGTACACCTTTGCATGGCGTACACATAACTCATTTGAATGGGTTGGGTGCCCATGAGATACATCAACTTTGTCGATCACAAACGATGCCCTCATATTTCACCGTCCTTGGTAGAACGAGATATGAGGTTCTTCCTCATCCACAGCACATAAAGAACACTCTGACACTTTCAAAGGGAGGTTTAGACTCCTACGAAATGTCGATGTTCACCGCTTGCTCTAACAACTCTGTCATCACCAAGTACTACCTCTATATCAGTGCCACTCTCTGAAAGCTCTGAGAAGTACTCACGGACTCCTGTCATGTGACGTGAAGCCCCACTGTCCACATACCAGATACCCGAAGATGATCCGCTAATCGATGGAAAAGCATGCTCCCTCTGAACCTCTATGGCAGATAATCCCGCACTAGAGGACTCACACGTAATGAACCCAAACTCCCGTTTAAAATGATCTACAAAGTCCTCAACCTCTGCTGAAGCTTCCATGCTCTGTTTCTTCCCCTTCTTCTTCTTCTTCTCCAGACACACAACTGCATAGTGTCCCATCTTTTGACAATTCCAACACTTCACCTTGGAATAGTCCTTCTGTGTGTTATCATGTTTACCTTTACCTTTGCCTTTGCCCCCACCATTGCTTGTGGAAGCCTACTTCTTCCCTTTGCCTTTCTTGCGTCCTGCCAACAGTGCTACATCCTCATCCTGCTCAACTGGCTTGGCTGCCCCAAGCTGACCTTTCCTGATCTCTGTCTGAATGAAATCATCCCAAAACCTCTCCCATGTGGGAAGGGTCTCACGTGCACAAACCCCATCAGCAAAGTTCATCCATGAACTGGGGAGGCCATTCACAGCAATCCGCACCAACTCAGTGGGTGGAATGGCCTCTCCAATCGCTGCCAACTCATCTCTCACATTAGTAATCTTTGTGAGATATCCAGCTGCACTATCAGTCTTACCCATCTTAATGTTCTTCAGCTTCTCCTTCAGGACCATTTTTTGGTTCTCATTGGTACTCTGGTAGAGGTTGGTCAATGTTGTCCACATCTCATGAGCATTTCTCTTTCCTCTCACATGAGGAATGCAATGGTCTTTGATTCCGTCTAGAATCATTCTCTTACCCTTATTGTTCTTTTTATTATATGCTGCCAATTGAGTAGCATCAGTAGGCACATTTACAGGGTTCTGTGCGGTATGCACCATTATGTCCCAGACTTTCGCCTCCTCAAAGATACTCTGCATTCTCTCCTTCCAAACACTGTAATTGGTATGCCCATCCAACCTATCCTCCACCCTCAGTCCCAAAGACATCCTGTTGTCCTAAAACTGAAAAATAGCACTGCTGTAGTAAAGGTAAAAATTCTGTTTGTGAAAAAATCAGCTTGCTGGAATTTTCTAAGTGAAAAATCAGCAGGCTGTATTTTTCTCCTTGCTGTCCCAAACTGCACTTCAGCACTCAAGCTCCGATACCATGTAGAAATTTCTGTTTTTCCACCTCGGTTTTCAGTTTCACCTTATTACTCCAAAATAGTTAAATGCCCTTTCCCATATCCATACATTTAACAAGCTGGAAAATAAATTTTGCTGAAAACACAAATTCTGGAAAAATTACAGAATGCTGGAAAATGCAGAAATAAATATCAGCACACATAAAATAGTCATTCACACATTTTGACACATATATTTTTGGTCAACATGACCCTGGAAAAACCCCCTACAACTCTTGGGGAAAACCAGTTCGAAAGCTCCTTCTTATTTCTGGAAAATGCTTTTTACAGTGAGAGAAATATTCAGCAAAAAAAATCAGCAAACAGAATTTACAACTTATCTCGTTTTCCGTGCTTAATCACCACCTCGGAAAATGTGCAAATAACAAAAATAGAACAGCAATAAATGATGTACGTCCTCCTCGATTTTTCTGCCCAGAAATCTACAATAAATGCAGATGTACGGCCTCCTCAAAATCTGTGCAAATAGCAATAAATACTGCTGTCCAAAATCTCAATTTTTGTGCCAAAAACACAGCAGAACTTTGATGTACGGAACAACCCTCTACTGCCTCGATTTCTGTGCCCAATATTGTTGTACGGCCTCCTTTTCTAGAAAACCGTGCCCAAAAATTCTGCCTTTCACTGTGCTAACTCAGTTGTACGGTCTTGCTGAAATGCTACTTTGGAAAGTGTGCTAAGTTGCTGCCTCATCCTCCTCACTGTCCAGAAATCTCCCTTGCTCTCTTGCTCTCATTCTCTCAATCTGCTCATGAAAGCATGAATGATCTTTTCCTCCTTTTCCTCCTTTAACCTAACCCTAAGTGACTTTTGGAGAATCCCTAAATCCAATGGCTGAAATAGATTGAGATCTAGGGCTGAGATTAAATGTTCATTTAAATCTCACTTTCTATTTTTTAATTCACCCCACTTTAATAAAGACCCACTTAGTCTTTTATTTCCAAAGTCACTTTTTCCTTTCTAATTTTATATTGACTTTATTAAAGTCATTTTAAAATTAGACTTTAGTAACTTTATCACTTAAAGTCACTTTTAAATTAGATTTGACTTTATAACTTTATAAAGTCACTTTAATAACTTTATCACTTAAAGTCACTTTTAAATTAAATTTGACTTTATAAAAATTATAAAGTCACTTTAGGAGAAAAATTAAATTCTTTTGGACACTTTTCCCTAGGCCAAAGATCAAAGCCTTAGGGAACCACCTGTCCTCCGGTACCAAATTTCAACAAATTAAACAAATCAAAGGTGAGTATCAAGCTAATCACCCAAGGATGAGGTAATATAGGAATGAAACACTTGACATTTTGAGAATGTTTTCAAAATATACACTGAAAGTAGTGCCAAGATTGCAAAACTTGATGGCTAATTCATTAGCCACTGCTGCAACTAATTTCAGATCTACAATGTTTTCAATAAAAATTTTGAGATTCATATAAATCATAGGCCCGCCATTTTGGATAACTTGAAATTTTGGCAAGTATTCTGGGATGATAAACAAGTGAAAAATTTCCTTCAAAGTGAAGGTGAGTTTGATAACTGTTCTATGGACGAAGTGTATGACAAGGATGACCAAGTCATTGAGGCAGATCAGATTGACATACTTTAGCTCAAGGAAAATAACATTCCAAAAGGTCTCATACCTTTGGAATAGTTATTTGATCAAGATGACATGGCAAGAAAACCTACTTTGGTCCCCACAAAAAAAGGCGTAGAAGATGTTAATATTGGAACAACGGAGTAGCCAAAGTTCATCAAGATTTCAAAATATTTTCCTCCAGAGTTAAAGCCTAAATATGTTGATTTGTTTATTGATTTTTCTGACATGTCTGCTTGGAATTACTCAGATCTAAATGTGTACAATAAAGATATCATTCAACACACTATCCCAATAAAGCCAGACCAAAAGCCTTTAAGGAAAAATCTCAGGACAATAAACCCAAAATTGTTGTTGTCCATTTAGAAGGAGGTAAACAAGCTATATAAGGCAGGTATTATTGTTCCAATCAGATTTTTAGATTGGATCTCCAATTTAGTTCCAGTGCGGAAGAATACTGGTGAAATCCGACTATGTATAGATTTCAGAACTCTAAACAAAGTGTCACTGAAAGACAATTACCCGCTTCCAAAAATGGACCACTTACTTCAGCGAGTTTTAGGAGCCAACAGTATGTCATTGTTGGATGGTTACTCAGGGTACAATCAGATCCTTGTGCATGAATATGATCAGGATAAGTCAACGTTCACTACACCATGGGGTACCTTCAAATATGCCAAGATGTCGTTCGGGTTGAAGAATTTCGGGGCCACTTTCTAGCGTGCCATGGACATAGCTTTTGGTAATGAGAAAGATGTATTCCTTGTTGTTTATTTAGATGATTTTATTGTTTATTCAAATTCATATGATGAGCATTTACACCATTTGAGAGTTGTGTTCCAGCGATGTAGAAAATTTGGGATTTCCCTAAATCCTAAAAAGTGCCTATTTTCTATGGAAGAAGGAAAACTGTTGGGTCACATCATTTCAAAATATGGGATCCAGATAGATCCTTCTACAATTGAAGCGATACAACAAATTTATTTCCTTCATAACAAGAAAGAAGTCCAAGCATCCAACGATAGGATGAATTTCCTACGTAGGTTCATTCCCAACTTAGCAGAACATATTAGAGAGTTAAATAACATTCTGAAGAAAAAGAATTATGTAAAATGGTCTTAAAATGCTCGTAAGTGATTCATCTCAGTGAAATTTTCTTTGAACACTGCTCCAGTTTTGACAAGTACCGATTATTCATTGGATTTCATTATATTTTCTTTTGCTTCTGAGCATACTTTGGGAGTGGTGCTTATGCAGAAAAAAGATGGGACAGAGCTTCCAATATAATTCTTCAGTCGCACAATAAGGGATGCAGCTCTCTGATACAACATAATCAAGAAAAAGGCCTTGTCCTTCGTCAAAGCACTCAAGGACTTCCGTGTTTATATTCTGCACTCACATATTTTGGCATATGTTCCAAATGCAACGGTTAAATAAGTACTCATGAAAAAATATCCAGAAGGAAGAAGATGTAGGTGGATAGCAGCGCTCTTAGAGTCTGACCTTGAGACCAAGCCAACCAAGCTGATCAAAGGGAAAGGCTTAGCCAAGCTCATGGCTAAGTCTAATCTACATGCACTTGACATTAATCTCATATCAGCATTGTCCGATGACGAAGAAGGTGTAAGTCTTGTTCAGGTATCAGATCTCTTTTCATCATCTCCATGGTATGATGATATCATTTATTTTTTGCAACATTTGAACCCTCCTTCAAGCATGTCAAAGAGTAAGAGTAGGTCCTTGAAGCTTAAAGCTTTAAAATATTGCATACTAGATAGTGCACTCTACTAGAAGGATCTTGGAGGAGTGTTACTCAATTTCTTGGTTGAAGATGAGTCCAAAGAAGTGATGAAGGATTTCCACAAGGGAGATTACGAAGGTCATTTGTAGTGGAAGAACACGGCCAACAAAGTACTAAGAGCGGGTTACTATTGGCTAACATTGTTTGCAGATTTGTACAAGACGGTCATGAGCTTCCATGAATGCTAACTTTTCCAAGGTAAACATAAGCTTCTTCCTTTACCATTACAACCCATTTCAGTTGAAGTTCATTTTCAACAGTGGGGCTTAGATTTTATTGTTGAAATATATCCACCCTCATCTGCTCAACATAGATGGATACTTACCGCCACAGAATATTTCATAAAATGGATCGAAGCGATACCAACTAGGCGCTATAGACTCAGTTATAATTCAGTTTCTTGAAACTAACATCTTGTCCGGATCTGGTTGTCCTAGAAAAATAATCAAGGATAGCACGACAACTTCCAAATCAAAGAAGATGATATAATTCTGTGACAGGTATAACATTAAGCTAGGTCATTATACAACATATTATCCACAGGGAAACGGATTGGCAGATTCCTCCAAGTCTTTGATTAGCATAATAAAAAAGATGTTGGAGGCGAACAAGAAGAATTGGCACAAGAAGATAATTAATGCACTGTGGGAAAATCAAGTAAGAAACAAGAAATCCATAGTCATGCCTCCATTTTAGGTAGTTTACGATGTGGATACATTTTTCCCTTCTTCATTGGTTGTCCCAGTCATGAAACTTTTACAAGAAGAAGGAAGTGAAGAAAATTACATACAACGCAGAATAAACCAAATGATTAACTTGTAGCATACAAGAGAAGAAGTGTTTCAGAACACTTCTAAGCTCCATGCTAATATCAAGCAAATATATGACAGAAAAACCAAGCAAGACAATCTTAAGATCGCGATCTCAAGATCGGTGATGTAGTTCTTCGCTGGGATGCCAGGAATGAAGACAAGGGTAAGCACGGGAAGTTCGATAATTTATGGAAAGATCCTTTTAAGATTGCATCTTATCATGGAAAAAATGCATATATCTTGGAGGAAATGGATGGGAAAATTTTCTTGAGAGGGCCAGTTAATGGTAAGCTCCTGAAGCACTATCTTTTTTTATCCAAAATTATGAATTTTTTTTCATCCTCATTGTATATATCGGTTTGATATTCCTGCAAGTGTGAAGTGGAAAAGCATTGGAGTTTAGAGCCCAAAGTGAAGGCCATGTACCTTCATTGAGTTTCTACCACTTCAAGTTAATTTTTCAAATAAGTTAAGTTTTGAGTCATTTTTCAGTCAATTTCAATCAGTTTGTGTGATTGAGTTGTCAGTGTTTAGTCATGCGTTTCAGTTTGAAGTTTTTTTCAACGTATTGGCCCAATGGTTAGGCACTTGGTCTATGGTGTTCCTGACACCTCCAAGGAGCTTCCATCCCCAATAAGGCCGATGTTAGTGTCAGAATATGCATTCTTCCATCAGTGATCAAAATTACTCTTTTATACTCATTTTAGGGGTCCCACTCTGATTTTTTTTCATCATTCCATTAGGTCATGTAAAAAATTGATTCACTAATGGTAGTACAAGTCATAAACACCTCAATATCCCTCAATATTTCACATTTTTTGGCCCACCTTCATGTCTTGCTAAGCATTAGAACACTTTTCAAAAGCTCATTTCACTATGTCTTATGTCAGTCAAAGTCAACCATGGAGTCAGGTCATTCAAGGTCCAATTAGGTCATTAGGTTTTATCGTTCAAGGTAAAAAAATGAACCATTTCATCTCAATAAGGTCAGGAAAAGGCGTGAGAGTGACTCAATAAACATTTTATTATCATCTGCATAAGATTATCAACATGTAAATATGATATTTTAAAGTTGTAGTTTGATTTTCATATCAAAATTGTAATTTTGATATGAAAACAGAGATGTAATTTATTTTTAATTTTTTTATGTAATTTAATGCTTATGATATGTAATAAGTTCTTTCTGTAGCTACCAACTCAAATCACATATTCCAAACTGAAGATCATCAACTGAAAGTGAAAAGTGCCAAACTCCACCAACTTCATCCTGCAAAGAAGAAAAGTCAAAAGAAAAGGGTAATTAGCAAAAGTGTCAAAAAAGTTAAAGGAAACAATGGAAAAGTGGGTTTTTGATTTTAAACTAAATTCACTCAAGTATTAAAGACTCTTAGACATCAATTTAAAATTCATTTGCCTCCTATTCCATCGAACAAACACTTGAAGAGAGCAATTTTTCAATTTTCTGGGCAAAACTGGAGAAATTTTCAGAAGAGGGTGCACAGCCTGAAGAGAGGGCACATAGTCTTAAGAGAGGGTGCATAGGCTCAAGAGAGGGTGCACAGCCTTAAGGCACTACGCATATGTTCAGAAAGCCAGAAAAACAACCAAACTTTGCCAAATCACCTCCAGAAACTCTGCAAAATTTATCTGAGCCTCCAACAAACAAGTAAGGGTGTCTTCCATCATCATTTACCTCCTTCAAGTTATTTGTTTAGTGTTGTGAATTTTTTTTGATAAATTAGTGTCTAAACTCACTCAAAACCCTATTTTTCCTCCCTAACACTCCCAACTCCTAAAATTCACTCCCTTACCCTTTTGCATCCTTCCCATATTGCAAAAAACTCATTCCCAAATCTCTGTTAGTATAATCCTTGTACTTAAGCTCTTAAAACCTAAAACCCTAAACCCTAGGTGCTTCTTTTTACCTAGGCTCCCATTTCCCAATTCCCATCTCACCATCACTACTTTTCCCTTCCCCATTTCTCATATCCTTAAAAGTATTTCCCACAAATTTCTCTTTCCCCATTTCCTATCCCCCCAAAAAAGGTCTCTTTACACACATTATCATTCCTAATCCCTAGGGTTTTGACAAAAAAAGCATGGAATAAGAGGAAGGAAACATATCATTCACCAAAGGAGAGGAAATAGAGGAAAGGAGGCCACATAGAGGTGGAAGAGTGCTTAGACTTGAACCTACTAACACTAGGGAACTTTTAGCCTCTCTAATGACAGTAACATGTTTCAAATATGTTGGTTGTTATGATTTTGGTGAAAAAGTTCAGAGGGTTCAACACCATGCCAGGATGAGCAGGCTCTTCATATCCAACCTCCATAAAAAACAAGTCACTTTAGCTGGAGTCACCTTTACTATCTCAATTGCCATCATTTCAGCTGCCACCAAGATCCAAAATGTTGGGGAGAAGTGGTTCGAAAAGAGTGATTTAGAAGAAAACTACTTTGAGCCTTTCCTGAAACTAAGATATAAGAATGAGAGAAGGAGGTTCTTTCCTTTTTCCCACCTTCAGGATAGATATGCACCAATGATGAAGATGATCATGAAATAATTTTCATGTGAGGGTATATTTTCAAGGCTCTATACTTATCACTTCCGCCTCTTGATGCATTTCACTAGGGTAAAAATGATGAACATACCCTATTACCTTTTCTGAAGCATAGATAAGATGGAATTCATTGTCCAGAAAAGGAAATATGAACATCAAATGAAAATCATATTCCATCATTCCCTCATTAAGATCATAGTCCTCTACCATCTTAATCAACTAAACATTTCATGGAACACCTTCATAGCCCATGATATATTCAGAGATCCTCCTACTCACCATGCACAAAATGTGGATTCATCATCCCAACCATCCACTTCCATTCCTCCATATCATCCCACAACTCATTCATCATCATCTGATCAGTCCAGTACACCTCCTTCATCTCCATCTCATCATGACATGGGATCACCCAATAGGATTGAGGTCAATGAGCCTAAGTGGACTAGTTTGGTTGAGGTTGAGCCATTGCCAAAAACATACCAGGGAGGCTACATGAATGTGTTTTCTCCACATGGAGTGGAAGGGGCCATGCCTTCTACAACAACACATCAGGTGGACAAATGCAAAGAAAAGATGAGTGAGGCAGTCATTCATGATGAGGAGGACACTCATGAAACAGAACATGAATTTCAACTGGTTGACCTAGATGAATATGAAAGTGAAAAAAACATCAATGCTACCATCAAAGCAAAGGATTTCAAGGTTAAGGAGCTTCAAACTAATCTTGACAAGGATAAGTTTGTCATACACTTCCTTGAGCAGGAGAATTAATGGTTGAAAACCAAACAGGTCATTGATGAGGTTAAGTATGCCACTGCTCAAAGGGAGGCTCGAAAGGCCAAATTCATGCTAGATGAAACACTTGAAAGGTATGGGTTACTTGATGATGAAGAATAACATGTACCAAGACAGAGACCTAGAACTAGAGGGTTGAAAAGAGCTCTAGCTCTAGAGAGGAAAATGGAAGATGAGCTTGCTAAGCAGCTAACCCTAAATGAGCAGATTGCCATAGTGATCAATGAGAACAGGGAGCCATGGATTGATAGATCCAATAAAAATTTGGAGAAGCTGCTAACCAAGACAAATAAGGAAAATGAACTGTTGAGCAGAAAGGTCAAACACTATGCCCTGAAGGAGAAAATTGCATTTCCCAAGCTCAAAAGTGCCAATGCCAAAATTGAAGAGTTTGTTATAAAATTATATATTACAAAGCAACGCAACACATAAAATATGCAGAAAACAAAAGCACACAAAACACATAAAACCAGAGAGACACAGATATATGTGGTTCACCCAGTTTGGGCTATTTTCACCCCGAACAACTAGTCCTTCCTTTCTATTATCTAGCAAAATGAAGAGACACAACCTACAACAGATTCTCTGTAATATTCCTTGTTCTCTCTCACAGTATCCCTCTCTGTTTCTCGCTCTGAGAATACACATACAATACAAAGCTGCAATACAATTCCCTCATAAACATAGGGGTTTCCTTCTAGGGCAAAAAACCCTAAACTAAACATAACTTCTACCATTAGATCATCCGCCTAATGAATGGCCCAAATTAACTAGAAATTACTATACTTTTACAAGGCAATTTTACATTTGTTTTTAGCTTCAGGGGTGCTGCCCTCGAAACCCCCCACCAGGGGGGCTCCATAAAGTCGCAGCTGCTCCCCAGACCCCCCAGACTGCATTTAATTATGGGCAACATTGCTACCCCATTAAGGTACAGGGGTCCAATGTTGTGATACAAAATAAACAAGATAATCAGGCTCCACATCCAACAGAGTTGACCATGGAGGAAAAGAAAAAGTTAGACATACTTGCTGAGGCTTCCCTTCAAGCCTAGACACATCATCATAAACTATTTTACAAATTTTGAGGCATTAAAAAACTTTTTTACAAATTCTGAGTTTGACTGTATTTTTCTAAAAAAGAAATTAGCATAAATTTGGTCATATGCGCAGTGCCCTAGGTGCTTCGCAAATTATAGGGGAATCTAATGGGGAAAAAATCACCACCATTGTGTTCAAAATGATAAAGACATGCACCCTGTACATTTTCCAAGCTTTTGGAGTCAAACTGGTCAGTGAAAAGGGAAAAAAACACCCTAAAAAACATATTTCTGCCCATATTTTTGCCTAGACACTGCGCACAGAGCAGTCTTGGGAGATTGAAATTTTGAGTGGTGAAATCAGCATCAGTTTCTAAACTTGAGGCATATTCAGAAAGAGGACAGGTTGGGGTTTCTAACAAGCCAACTTGGAGTCAATTTGGACACTAGGAAGGCCTCCAAAAGTCACCTTGAACATGGAGGGCGTACAACCTTAAGGGAGGGCGCATATGACAGGGAGATGGCGCATATGATAGTTTGTTGAGTTTTGTGGTTTTTCACTGTAAATTTTGATTTCATCTCAGAAAATATTCTTTTTATGAATGTAATTCATCATGTTAAATGTAATTATGCCAAGGATAAGTTACCTAGGGATAGATTCATTAGGTAAAGTTATCCTTTAGTCAAGATGAATCAGTTTGAGTGTAATGAGGAGTGAGTCACTTGGACCATACTACACTTCAGTTTTCAGTTCAAAAATTAGTGGATCTCTTCCTCACCTCATGGATTCGACCCCTGAGGATTAGTGAAGCTTGTTTTGATGTCTATTTAGCCCATTTCTTCAAACAAAGCAAGGGTTGGAATTAGTTTGTATGTTTTCTTATTGATCAAGGAAATTTTGTACTCAGTTTGACCAGCTAATAAAGAAGAGTTGCAACTATTTTATGGGATATTTGTGGTATTTATGTTTATCATTGTACTTTCTTCAGTTTCATATGTTAGAATGTATTTTATTCATGTTCACTTCATTTCTATGGCATGATCTCTTTCAATTTTGATAATCAGAACACATGCTTGCTCATGCTTTGTTTTAGGGAATTGATCATAGTTTGTCCATTTTCATTTGTCTAAGAAGAATACATCTCCCATGCTATTCCTAGCTTCTTTTCAGTCTCAACATAATTCCATCACAATCATATTTAAGTGATAAGCCTTGTGCCTACCTTTCCCCATTGATCTATGAAACCCTATCTCATTTTCCCCAACCTAGCTTCCTTGACCTAATTTCTTCATCCAGTGATAACCCAACCAAAAAATCAAATCAAAAAAACCCCCTACAGTCAATATCTAGCCTAAAAAACTCTAATTGGTCGAGCCCTCCTGGATGTGACCCTTTTGGAGAGAGCCCTCTCCGAATTGATATGGACAGCTATAAAGTCAAAAGCTTGGTCTGCGGTTACCTCTGTTGGGATTCCTTCCTCAGCCTTAGGAATCTGGCGGAGTGCTAACAGTATCTTTTGGGCACAATCAACCATATTCTAAGATAAATTTCCAGGATTTTGAGACTCCATGGATATACTGATGTCGATTGGGTTGGTAGTGGTGGATCAGAAGAGCACATCTAGATGTTGCTTCACCTTGGGTTATGCTTCGATATCTTTTATGATCAGGAAGTAGAAGTCAGTGGCTTTGAGCACCGTTGAGGCCGAATACATTGTAGCGAGTATGGCCTGTTGTGAAGTTTTTTGGTTGCGAAAGCTCTTCAGTGAGCTATTTGGGCATGTGCTAGATACCACCGTTATCCTTTGTGATAACCAGAGTGTGATTCGTCTTTCTAAGAATCCCGTGTTCCACGATCGATCCAAGCATATTGATAGTAGGTACCACTTTATTTGGGATATGGTATAGTGAGGCACCGTAAGGCTCGATCATATAGCAACTTATGAACAGGCCACAAATATTCTCATGAAGCGCCTGGGGAAGGTCAATTTCCTAACCTTCCGTGAGAAGCTTGGAATCATGGAAAGACCCTATTCTGAGGGCCCTGCTTGAGTTGTACTATGAGCTCTGGGAGCTCTAGGGGGCTTGGGGATAGCCTCTTGGAGCTATAAGAACACGCAGGGATAGTCTTGTCGAACCTTGTTGTGCTTCTACTCCACCATTATGATATTGAGTTGGTTCACCTCTCTCTGATCTATGGCCCACACGCATCCTACCCATGGAGTTTCAGACTCATTGGAAGTAACTCGCCTTTGGCCAATGAGGTGGGAAACATGGATAAAGACCAATAGCAAGACTGATGGATGCATAGGAGATTGTCATACTCTCTATGTCTAGGATGGCACGCGTCCAACACCTTGATCTGGGATCAAGTATGATGAGGTACTTACCTCTAAACTGATTTCGGGTCAGTAAACTAACTTCAGGTTAGTATGAGACTCTTTTTTGAGTCCAAGAGAGGTTTAACCTCTAAGATGACTTCAGTTCAGCTGAGCGTGATGTCTTTGTGACTCACCTTTTTTTATATTTGTGAAGAAGAGCTAGCAAAGCAAGTTATGACAGGATGATGCACGATGCTATATGATGGTACTGATCTCTGGATGGCACATGTGGATAGATGGAGTTCTACCTAGTTGAGAGGGAGTGTTAATTTTGGGAAAATAGGTCCAAAATCCATGTTGCACTGCTCATATGATTATGATTATATATTTTTTGGATTCCCCTTTCAGAGAGGTGCAATATTGATCTAAAATTCATCTTGTTTGGATGATCAGAACATATATTTTAGTTTTATTTTCCACACATGTGCAAGGTCAGCCATATTTGTAATGTAGGCTCACAAGCCTAATAGATGTGTCACACACCGTCATTGATGGATATAAATTGGAGAGACTTGGAGATCATTTTCTCATCATCTCATCACACATTCTCTCATTGTGATTTGATTGGCTCGATAGCCTTTGGAGGCCTCTTTCCTTCACACATGCGGAGCTGAAGCTGGGGAAATTTGCGGATCTGTTTCAGGGTTGTTTGTTGTGCGTTAACCAACGTTGACCATTTGACCTCTAAAATTTAATGAAAATATGATTTTTGAAGGTCGTACAGCTGGGCACAAAAATCAAGGAAAAAGGAGCAGGTTGACTGAAGCCCTAAATCTGCAACATTGAATTTATGTGTTGACTTTGGTTGACCAGTGTTGACTTTTGGTACGCTGTCTTTGAGGGCTGCATGTGACATTTTGGAGGGTTGGCTGATTTGATGTTGAGAAAGACTTTGTTGGTTGGTGCATCATGTTGACTGTCGTAACACACTATCCTATATCTTTGCTAGACAAGAAGAATTTTAAAATCTAATCTATATTATTGGCTTGTCTTCTGTTGATCTATTATTGTGTTTTATCAACATTTTACGTTCATGTTTATGTGATTTCTAAATTGAATCGGGCGTAAGAAAGATTTAACTAAATTTTCATTAAGCATAAAACACACCATGGTTATCTAAATTTAACAACAAACCATCCAGGCTACGACCTTCAGGCTTGAGCTTCCAGGCTGTCCCACAGTTCCACACAATACTCTATACCTTAGACACTTATTAGCCTTTGCCTTGGTCTTAACAAATGAGCCCATTTGTCCTTTCTCGCTCCCTTTTCCTTTTGGAAATTAATAAAAATATTGGGCTTCAACCTTCTAGGTATGGCACATTGTTCCATGTCTTCAACTATGCCACACATACTCAACCCGTTGGCCCACTTATGCCAGTATTGTTGCTACCATGCAAACCCACTGTGATACATACACACACACACACACACACATATATATAGAGAGAGAGAGAGAGTGGAGTCAGATTCCCGCCTATTTTTAATGGAACACTTTAAAATTTATAGGCTTGTAGGTTTCTGACCTAGAGTTGTCAACCTTCATCTCCCAACTTTATAAAATTATTTCCCCCTTCATTTTCAAATGACATACTTCCATTGAGACTCGAAAAACTAAGTGTTGTGCTTCTATGTTCTTTATAACTATTTCCCTTTTTTCTTCCACTATAATTTCTCAGACTTTGCGCTCCTCTTCATGTTCAACTGTTACTATTGGCTTTTCCTCTATACTCGTTCCTATAGCATTACTCCTTTCAGTACTCTATCAATAGCTTAGGTTTTCTTCCGTTGTGACTTTGATCTTACTTCTATGTCAAATTCCATTAAAATTTCCTCCTTTTCTGAATTAAATCAAGGCTCTACGCTCCTCTTTCTTGTGCCCTCTTTCCTCTATGATCTCGGCTCCTGTATTTTGATTTCAATTCTTCTACAACAATATTTATATTATTTAATTATATCAATTCCTCCATAACTTATATTGTGATTCTTCTCTCTCGTTTGATCTCAGTCTCCCACAACTACACAATATGATCTTGCAACAATTACAATATGTGTGTGTGTGTGTGTGTGTGTGTCGATCCCTCCTGATCTTTGATCATATCTGCAAGACATCTAAATAAAAAATCAATCTCACATTATAACATAATTTACTCAAACTGAGTATTTTCTATTAATATGCACACATAATATTTACAAAATGCCCTCTCAACCAGATTTACAGCAAAATCCCTCTTAGCCTTGTGGCCTTACTTGGCCGTCAGATACTCTCGAATTTTATTTTACACACCTCCTCTCTATATCCTATTAATTCCATTTACATATTAAATACAAGAGGAGTCTGAACCAATTCAGTTTAGATCCACCATTTCCTCACCCAAACCTCTAATATAGGACTTTCTAGATCCACAAATATTTCAAAGAAACTAAATACCCTAAAATATCTCCAACTCACTCAAATATTCTTGAGATCCATCCTAAGAAATATATATGATTACAATTTCTTTATTTAATTACATATTTTCTAGAAATATTTAAATACATAGGATATACAAATAATTTAAACAAAAGCACTCACTTAGGGAACCAACTCCCTTGGTAAATGAAAGTCCCCTATTTTAGTCAAAATACAATTTTGACTTGGAAGGTGAATGCTCCTACATCAGACTACTAAGGTCTAAATAGTCATGTTCTCTTGACCATGTTCTTCCATATGCTGATGAAAAATACTCCTGGGTCCCAAAATTTTGTTTGTGGCTGATCTTCCTCATTGATGAGTTGTTGTTGCTTTACTGCTTGTAATTATCTAGGTCTCCGTACTTTTTGTTGTTCTTGTCCACTTGCTTTGTTGATGCATACTTATTCAGTCCGCTGCAATTCTTGTTGGTTTTCCTCCTCCTTTTGGTGTACCTTTTCCTGGATGTCTTCCTCATCAACGTCCACATTTCTTCTATCACCTCATCAATTTCCATTTTTGGATGAACTCCATTTCTTTCATTGATCTCAGTTTGTTGCATATCCTCTTCTTTCAAAAGAGTTACTAAACTCTTCTTCAACTTTGGCTTATATTCCTCCTTATCAATTTGATGTCCACACTTTGTATTCTCCTCATCATTGTTTCCGAACACCATTTCTCTTTCCTTTAACTTTTATTTTGCAATCTGAATATGCAATCTATTCCTCTCTATATTCTGCTCCAAGAAATTTAACTCTTCAAACAATTCAAAATTACTTTGAATTGTATCCTATATGCTTGCATTACTTTCCAGACATTCCTCCTTATCTTCACTTATGTCTTATTCCACATGCATGAGACTTCTAATTGAAATCTCCTAGAGCATATATTACTGAAATATTTCTCCTTCCTCAAATGCCACTTCACCTTCTGATGTTGCTTCATATTCTATTCTTGTATAATGTTCCCACATCATCATAGAAGTATATGATGTTATCTCATCCTCCTTTAGATCAAAAATCAAGGATGGTTCTCCCTCAATTTCCTCTAGCATAAAAAATCTCTTATTAACTTTGATCTCTTCAAATTTATTAAACATATGCTCAAAAAAAAATTCCATCTCAGTTATCTCCTTGTTGTGGAGGTAAATCCCCTCTGCGGATAGAGGCGATCCCTACTAGCCCAGATCGGGTCTAGCAACAATCGTGTCACACTAAGGTGCAAGTTCCTAATTTCAATAAACCAACTTGCGATGAAGGCCTACCTCAAGTCCAACGATGTTGTTTGTAGGGAATATGGCGCTCCTATTTCCTTGCTCCATCAGGTCACAATCCTCTCGCTCGCCGCGATCGAACACCTGCACACACAAGAAACACCACAAACACAAGCGTAAAACCCGATATATGCAATTATGCATCAGTCAGAGAAGACACAACTCATGATCATAATGAACAATACGAGTGGAACCATAACCAAAGTCGCTTATCATTAATTCATACAAAGGAAAATACAACCAGGCTCTGACGCTGAACCTTCCTTCGGCGGGTTGTTAGCGGAATACGTCTCGGTAAAGCTTATCGGGAATGGGGACAAGCCTCTCTCTTTGATCGTCAATCTCCTCGCTATGGATTTGGCACTATGAGGACTATCAAAGCTCTTGCAGCATTCTTTAGGCTATGAAGGCTCTTGGAGATTCAACCATTCAGCCCTTCAGCTATTCAGCCCCTTCATCAATGGATGAAGGCTATATTTATAGAGGAGAGGAGGAGGTTTGGATCCCTAAAATAGTGGAAGGGAGGCCTTATCCCTTGGGAGGTTCCCCATAAGGTGGAAACAAGAGGCCAAAGGAGGAACGTCATGGTTATTCAGTCAAAACCACTCCTCATGACTCATCCACGAAGTTGTTGTAATCGAAACTTCGCCTCTTTTTAAAAAAAAAATTCCATAAGCAGATTGGCACGAGTGCTTAACTAGGACAAAGCACAAATTGGCGCGGGCTCAGTGTTAATTTTCCTCATTGGCGCGAGTACATAACAGGCTACCAGCGCCAAGGAAAAAACAGGTGTTTTTAGGGGTCTGCTCAGGAAATGATCAACAGAAGGAATGTTGTCCTCATGGCAAGGGATGAAATGATCGTATTTGCAAGGCATGACACTACTTATTGGTCACAGAAACGACCCTCTAGTGGGCGAGATGGGGATTGCAGGGACGGTGAAAAATTACTGTGTAACAGATGCCCCCTAAAGCATGAGGCCCGAAAGAGAGAGAGGGGTGAAATGCTTTACGAGAACGTGTCCAACTGAAAACACTGTCGTCGAAAAACCTGCGTAGAGAAGTAAAACTGATATCTCAAATACATGATATATATGTGGTATGGGCACAACCATCCATAACAGAGTATACAATAATCCAGATCCAAGGTATGGACGCAGCCATCTAGCGAGGATCAATAAATAGACTCAGGTATGGTCACAGCCATCCAATGAATGAGTCATGCAACCAATCATAATAATCCACAAAATCGCAGCCTGGATTCTAACAGACAAAATCCAGGGTCTTGTGCTCCATCTTGACCCAAACAAAGTACAAGCTTAAGCATGCGAATAAGTGAGCTGAAGTCGAACATGCAAGAACATTGCTTGATTACCAGCCAATGATGAAAGTTGTTAACAGACGCGAGAGGTACCACCAATAATGACAATGGCCCTCAAGGTACTATAGGTACAATCTACGGTATGTGAATCAGTGAGCTGGCGTCGAACACCCGTAGAATCACTCGTTCGGAGGCCAATGATGAAAACCTCACGTCGAACGCAAAGAACCTGCCATTAAGGCATGCAGGCTCCAAGGTACTAGAAGGGAGTCTCTAGATCAGCTTCCCGGATAATGAGTTGAAGTTGACAGGAAGTGACCTTGATCGAAGGTGGGCCATAGTGTTTCCCACATCGTCGACACGAAACAGAGGAACATAATGTCTTTGTGAATCAGGATCAGATGAGAATCAGAGGAGGGTTGAAACTTTGCAGAGGTCAACTTCTCTTGAACATATCGGCGGCACGACACTGGATTTGGTAGTATTTGACATCAAAAGATCTGAGGTCATGATGACGAAGCAAAGAGCAGATGAGAGGTCAAAAGGGATTACCCAAACCCATAGAAGCAAGTGAAAAAATGAGATGAGATGTCCCCAACCTGACACGAATGCAGACAAGTGCCATGTTCAAGAGCGACATACTGCCGACACGACAATGATGCTAGTTCCATTTTTCCCCACCATTCCTGGCGAGTACCCCAATTATATTTGAAAACAAGCTTGAAGGGGATAGCATATGCTTGTAATATAAGTTCGTCCTTCGAACGAATCCATCCTAGTGCATTTAACGAGCCCTAGGAAGGAGAAAATCGAATATCGTCATTATGATTGGATCCGATGTCATCAGGGTTTAACGAGTCTGAAAAAGGAAGAACTCGGCGTCTTTTCATGTCTAGAGAGTTTGAAAAGACAGTAGAAAAGTAAACTCCAATGGTCCCTTTTCGTAAATAGTTCCCTAGATCCGAAAAGGTAGAAAACTATGTTTGAGAAAACCTCCTAGTCGCGATAGGCTAGGGTATTCCTTTTTTGTAATTAATCTATCCCAGCCCGAAAAAGGGGTAAACGTATACTAGGTAGATGTCATTTTGCAACCACTTTAACGAGATCGAAACGACAAGGGACTCGGCAATCTTTTCAATTTTTAAGAGTCAGAAAAGAGCTAAAAGTTGACTCCTCCTAGAGGAACGAGTGGTATAAAGGGTAGCCACTGGTTCCGGTAATGGTGGAACTGCTCAAAACAAGATAAAGGTCAAGAGGCTAGCTAACAAGACCACTCATCGGAGCGGTTCCTCAGGAACGGGTAAAACAACCAAGTGAAGGCATATGATCGGCCAAGCAGATAGTGATGATGGAGTGAGAAAACCAAGGCTCATCTAGCAAAAACAGGCTGATAAAATGGCAATCACAAGGGGTAAAATGGGAAAGGTTTAATTTTTACACAAGCTTGAAATCTGGAAACTCTGCTTGAAGTTGGTTTCATTTTTACACAAGCTTGAAAAAAAGATAAACTCTGCTTGAAATCGGTTTTCATTTTTACACAAGCTTGAAACGGAAAAAAACTATGCTTGAAAAAGTAAGCATGCCCCCAGCATGGTGAATCAATTCGGGGTACATGCCCCCCAAGCTTCAGTCCATGCACTTGAGTAAACAGATGGAGGGAGTGAAGGTTCAATTTACGAGATCAAGAGAAAGACTCGACTGGGATTTTACGATATCTTATCAAAGACTCGAATTGAACAGGAACGTGTTTCATTGTTTTAATGAGGTTGACACATTAAAAGAACTATCCTCAGGACACCTTGTTTCATGGTTTAAGGAGCTTGACACAAGACAAGGAACTCTGCTCCCCAACCTTGTTTCATTTTTTAAGGAGCTTGACACAAGACAAGGAACTCTGCTCTCCAAACTTGTTTCATTTTTTAAGGAGCTTGACATAGGAAAAGAACCATGCTACGACGAAAACTCATCATGATGAATAAGAATTCATGGCTTCCAAGAGTTGCCAGTCGGGTGGAAGGAAAACATCTTGGAAGTCTGGACCCAATGCCCCCAGCACACGATGCACGACGACACTATCACTGAGCACAGGCACGGGGTAGGTAGCCACATAGTTGACCTGCGGTGGGGCAGATACAGTGGGTGGATAAAAACTAGGAAGGGATGATGGTGGGCTAGCTGCCATATCAGGACCAAAGAACGAAAGCTGATCAATGGTCATGATCTGTCCTTCATGCGAAAAACAAACCACACGAAACAGGGAGGAGACAAGCGCTCCCATGGCATAGGTGTAATCATGCCCCAAGAGTAGATTGAAATCCAAGGGGCCTGGAACAACCATCACATCCATATGGACGGTTTTACCTCCCAAAGTAACAGGTAACCTTGGAAGGATCCCTAACGGTTGACTCTTTCTTCTGTTAAATGCCAACAAATTCTGTGTAACAGGTGCAAGCGGCGGCGAGCCAAAAGCTTGCCAAGTAGTTGAGTATAGAACACTAACAGACGTGCCTTCGTCTATAATGGTGTTGGGTACGACCAGACCAAAAGCCTGTACTGTGATCTCAAAAGGCACATAAGATGGAAGGCGGTATCCTGAAAATCGACTCCAATCGAAGGAAGCGACCAAACTACTTGGAGGGGATACCATTGAACCGATATGGTCTTCCCCTGGTGTTACGGGAAAAGAATGAGCATCCTCCATGACCTCCATCTCGAAGGTAGGGGGAGTATCCTCCGGGACCTCCATCACGGGAGGTGGAGGAGCAACTTCTTGAAGTACAGGGACAGGAGAATATTTCTCCAAGTCTGAAGAATTTGAAGAAACAATAAGAACCTGAGGGGTGTGGGGTCCACTCTCAACAGAAAATACCTGGTGCACTGCAGACGGGGCCAGCTCAACAGATCCAACGACCAATGGTTGGTCAGGGATGGATTCTTGAATTTGAATTTCCGGAGGAGCGAGATTGACCTAGGATGACTCTTGACCAATCGTAGGATCAGCTAGTGAAGGACTCAAAGAAAGTTGTTTATAACCAACCGGGAGGCATGGTGTAGAAAAAGATGAGTTGTCCAAAAATCGCTTGGCTTCATCCATATATGGACAAAGGTGAATGGCATGGTGCCCTTCACACAACTTACAGGGATTGGTAATCTTACCCTGCTTCTTAGGAGCCTTACCAACACTAGCTGAAGATGTGCCCCCAACCTGACTCCCGGAAGCCAAAGGCAATGGTGGACGACCATTGGACCATACTTCGAGCACATTGGGAATGCCAGGGAAATCTCGAAGAAGATGGTCTCCTATGCACAACATGCAAGGGAACTTGACTTTCTGTGGAGGGTTGGGAGGTTTATCAAGAGGAGATGTTTCAGAAGCAGTAGCTTCAGCTTTATCCTCTCTCTTATCAGACTTCTTCTTCTTTGTCTTCTTCTTCTTCTTCTTAGCCACCTGGTTACTTGAATCCAAACTTTCACCAGGCGAAGTAGAAGAGGATGACACAGAAACAGGTGAAGAATGGGAGAGGTCCACCTTGGAATCAACATGATGTTGTTCAGGTGGAGGAACTGATTGAACAGTAGCTGAGACATTTGGGACCACAGAGGTTGAGAACAACCAAACAGGCAACCCAATAGTTAACCCAGGAAGGGACAACGTTTCCATATAAGGAGCACCAACATTTCCAAAAGGAGGAAAATGACCAGGATTCCCATCAGAGGGGATTTCTTGGTTGGTGAACTCTGGAAAAGTTTCCATCAACAACTCAAAACCGCACACGGGCTAAAAACCAAGGCGCACAATCAAACGGCCAACAAGAAAATTCTAACAGGGCGTGTGATCGCAGGTGATTTATTTTACCACATTGAAACTTAGAAAATTCACCGTTTCATGTTTTAAGAGTCGAGAAACGGATGAAAGATGACTCTATCTCTTTCAGTTTTGAAGCAAGCATGAAAGGACAAGCTCTTGGTGATCTTTTCAAATTTAAGGAGTCAGATAAGATCAAAATGACTGCTCAGGAATGCTAGGCAAAGGGTGTACCAAATAACTGTGAACTGCAATATACACCTTGGTTTCAAAATGAAAGAGAAATCAACCAAGGACTTAACGTATGTGCAGGAAATCTCCCCGAATGCTGTGTCTGGTGTATCACGGGTATAGGGTGGCAGACTCGGCTTCCTATGGATAAAGGATAGAAACCTAGTGGGGTCTCCCTTTATATACGCGACGGTACGGGGAGCACAAGTTCGTACTAGTGTTGTCTAAGGCCAAGAGGCGAACAACAGCTACTAGGTTTAACGACGCCGGAACACGTCTCTAACCTAGACCTCTAAATATTTCGTTAATGTTTCAATGCTTCCTTAGGTTGATTGAATAAATTTTACGGTTGATCTTCAATTATGTTTCAATTTTCAGGCCCTAGCGAGTGTTATGTCTCAAAATCTCCTATATGCAGCTATATGATAAAAGAAATCTTTTAATTCGATGAATGCTATCTAGTCTAGGGAAGAGCTTCAAACAATGATGCAACAAACAACAACATTGCAAACGAAAACTTTCCAAACTAGATGACTTTCACTATTCGAAAGTAATCTAAAACATTTAACGATGCGAATAATGCAATGTAATCTATGCAAAATCCTCTTTTCCGAAAACTATGCAATTGTAATCTATGCACAATTTCCTTTTTCTTTTCAAATGATAAGAATGCACTCAATGCATTTTTCGACGAAATGAGAATCTACTTAATGCATGCTTTTAATGAAAGAGAATGCACTCAAAGCGATTTTTAGCTTTCAATCATTAAACAATGTGATTCAATGATAAATTTCAAAAATACTTTTCAATGCAATGTGATCTAATGCATTTTAACGAAAAGGAAACTTTGAGATGAAAACTAAATGAACGCAAATCTTCTTAATGAAGGATGAAGAAAAAAGGGATGCAAAAAAACACTAAGAATGCAATCATTGTTTCAAAACACTTAGTAACGAAATTCCTCAAAAGGTGACAAGACATATGAAGTCAAACAAAAAGAGGAATTCCAAAGCATGAGATCAAAACAAGGCATTCATTCCCTTTTACATCAATCAATCATGGAGAGAAGACATTTCAAACAATGAGCAATGTAATCTATGCTCATACAGTGAAAAGACCAAAAGGGAAAGACACACTAGTGAAGGATTTAGGGAAAAAATCTCAATTTTCACACACCCTGAAATTGGCACGACTTTGGTAGGTTAAACTAGTGCCAACTGGCGTGAATTTCTCACTGACAACTAGTGCCAATGGCCAATTGGCACGGGTTTCTAACTGACAACAAGCGCCAACGCCTGAAAATGAAAAAACAAAGAATTTCTCCCAACCAAGACCAGACTCACCACTTCAAGCAGAATCTCCAAGACTCAAATGAACCATGTCATCTAGGCTCAAAGCGAGACAAAGTGGAATTCGAATGAAGAAGAAGCCAATCACTCAAATAACGCAATAAAACGATAGACAACCACCAAACGAATGCAAAGAAGCAATCACAAAGTTGACTAAACAGATAGAAACCAAAAACTCCCATGCGAGGCTCGACACACAATAGCACCTAGATGCCCTAGGGCTAGAATGTAAAATCGATAGAAACGGGCAAACAACCAAAGGATGAAGGTCACAGTTAGTCAAACAATGCTCCAGAACACTCAGGCAGTCGTAAAAATGAAACCAAACACACAGATCAAGCTCAGAAAGCTCAAAACAGAGTAAACCCTAGCACCTTTCAGGATTGGCGCGACTGTCAGGCGGGAACTAGCGCCAGAACAAGATTGGCGCGGGTAGTAAACTGGCAACTAGCGCCAATTGGCATGACTGTCAGGTTAATAAGCACGCCAGTTAAGTTTACTATGTAAAAATAAAAAAATAGCAATCCAAGAAGCATACTAGTGATGTTGAAGCTGAAAACAAAAGCCAAACACACGAAAAGAGCCAGCCAAAAGAGCTGATCAAGCAAGCAAAGTCAAGAATCAACCGAAAGACAAGACAATACTCCAAGTGTTTAGTTCATAAACTAGACTGGAGATTGACTGAAGCAGCATTCAACTACTTTAGCTAATGCATAGAAAGAGCGTTTCGAAGGCTATCTGGCTAACTTCAGGCTCCGTCTATAGTTTATAAAGCAAACAACAAGCTAACGTCCCCAGCGGAGTCGCCAATTTGTTGTGGAGGTAAAACCCCTCTGCGGACAGAAGCGATCCCTACTAGCCCAGATCGGGTCTAGCAATAATCGTGTCACGCTAAGGTGCAAGTTCCTAATTTCAATAAACCAACTTGCGATGAAGGCCTACCTCAAGTCCAACGCTGTTGTTTGTAGGGAAGATGGCGCTCCTGTTTCCTTGCTCCACCAGGTCACAATCCTCTCGCTCGCCGCGATCGAACACCTGCACACACAAGAAACACCACAAACACAAGCGTAAAACCCGATATATGCAATTATGTATCAATCAGAGAAGACAAAACTCATGATCATAATGAACAATACGAGTGGAACCATAACCAAAGTCGCTTATCATTAATTCATACAAAGGAAAATACAACCAGGCTCTGATGCTAAACCTTCCTTCAGTGGGTCGTCAGCGGAATACGTCTCGGTAAAGCTTGTCGGGAATGGGGACAAGCCTCTCTCTTTGATCGTCAATCTCCTCACTATGGATTTGGCACTATGAGGACTATCAAAGCTCTTGCAGCATTCTTTAGGCTATGAAGGCTCTTGGAGATTCAACCATTCAGCCCTTTAGCTATTTAGCCCCTTCATCAATGGATGAAGGCTATATTTATATAGGAGAGGAGGAGGTTTGGATCCCTACAATAGTGGAAGGGAGGCCTTATCCCTTGGGAGGTTCCCCATAAGGTGGAAACAAGAGGCCAAAGGAGGAACGTCATGGTTATTTAGTCAAAACCACTCCTCATGACTCATCCACGAAGTTGTTGTAATCGAAACTTCGTCTCTTTTTTTAAAAAACTTTCCATAAGCAGATTGGCACGGGTGCTTAACTAGGACAGAGCGCCAATTGGCGCAGGCTCAGTGTTAATTTTCCTCATTGGCGCGAGCACATAACGGGCTACCAGCGCCAAGGCAAAAACAGGTGTTTTTAGGGGTCTGCTCAGGAAATGATCAACAGAAGGAATGTTTTCCTCATGGCAAGGGATGCAATGATGGTATTTGCAAGGCATGACACTGCTTATTGGTCACATAAACGACCCTCCAATGGGCGAGATGGGGATTGCAGGGATGGTGACAAATTAATGTGTAACACTCCTCGAGAATTCTCATTTCTTCACTAGACTGCATAAATACAACAACTGAGTACTAATCTCCACCTTCCAAAATTGCAAACACAAAAAAATTGTTAGATTAAAAAACATAATTCCCTTCTTCCTTCAAGGCTTAAGTTTTCTTTTCCTTCTCCCGCAGAATATCTATAAATTATTTTTCAATATATTTGGCTTCTTTTGTAGCAAAGAACGCATCCTTCCTTTCAAGCTCAGCTACTTTGAGTTCCTCATTCAACCTGTTATACATCCTATTTATTAACTTTGTTTGCAAAGAAGGCCATCTTACCTTATTCTTCTACAATATCGAGCCATAACATTGTTTGTTCTCCCATTCTTCATACTTTATTTCAACTTATCAATTTTTTCTCTTGATTTAGCCAATTCTCTCTCTCTTTCTTCTTTAGTCATTCTTCTTTTCATACCAGTTGCTTTGGTATCCGTCCCTTTCTCTTTGTGACTCTCTCTCAAATCTTGTATATGAATATTAGTAGAAATATTTACCTGTATCCTTTGTGAACTCTCCCCATTCACCTATGAGTTTCAAGAAGCCTATCTCCTTCTTCGTGACAAGTCTATCACTTGCTATCAATACCAAGTCCTTTTCTGAAAAATTCTACCCACACTCTCTATGGATTTTTCTTGGAAAATTCTACCCAACTGCTGGGATGTGTACTTGGATTATTCTTCAATTACACATGTATATATCATGAGGCATGGTTTATTCACTTAGGTGAATCCTTTCACTTCACTCTCCATAGGGAGTGGTTTTGCAAGTACAAGAAATATGATGGTGGTGATGTCTTCTTAGAGGATGACAAGAAGGCAAGAATCACTAGACACGAAAAAATTCAAGTTGAAGTTAAAAGGTGGAAGGATTAGAACACTTCTTTGTGTTCTTCATATTCCTTCATTGCCTAGAAATATTATTTATGTAAGAAAGATGGATGATGCAGGTGTAAAAACAGTGTTCGAGAAAGATACCTGTAAGATCGTTCGAGGACTATTGGTATTGATGTAGGGAGTTCAGATTGGAACTTTGTACAAGATTATGGGTAGCATTGTTATTTATGGGTGCAACAGTTTTGTGGTTCCTGAAAGTGGAGTAGAAAACCTAGTGGTCTCTAGAGAAAATACTATGTTACGGAATCAAAGGCTTGGACATATTGGAGAGAAGGGCCTTCAAATATCGCATGGTAATGGTATGGTAGAAGATATGTATAATTTCTCTCTAGATTTTTATTTTTGTGAACATTGTATATATGGGAAGAAGAATTGGGTGATTTTTCCCTCTGGTGCTAAGAGCGCGAAAGGGATATTAGAGCTTGTGCACAATGATGTGTTTGGACCTGTGTCAGTTATCACTAGATAATTCTATGCACTATGTCTTATTTATATATGACTTCTTAAGGAATACAGGGATATATTTAGTTAGGAAGAAATCCGAATTCTTTGACAGGTTTAAAGAATTTAAGGCTCTAGTGGAAAATTAGACAGAGAAGAAGATCAATTTGTTGATCAAAGATAATGGTGAAGATTTTTGCAAGAATGAATTTGAAGAGTTATGTAATAAGGGTAGTATAGCACGAAAGAAGACTACTTAATACACACCTAAGAAAAATGGAATTGCAAGAAGAATGAATAGGACGTTGATGGAAAATACAAGAAGCATGTTTATTGGTGTTGGGTTAGGACATGAATTCTGGGCAAAGGCGGTGGAGATTGCATGTTACCTGGTTAACAGATCACCTTCATCAGCGTTGGAGGATAAGACTACACATGAGGTATGGACTGGTAAGAAACCCTCTCTTTCACATCTGAGGGTATTTAGTTTTGATGCATATGTGCATGTTCCAAAGGAGGAAAGAACCAAGTTGGATAGTAAATCTCAAAGGTGCATCTTTATTAGGTATTTGGATGGTTTAAAAGGTTATAATATTTGGAACCTAGAAACAAGGAAGGTTGTGTACAAATGAGATGTGGTGTTTAGAGAGGTGAAGGATGTTATTGGACAAGAAGTACTACCAAAGGAACCTAAAAATATAGAGTTTGAATTGAAGGAAGAAGAATATGAATCTATAGTAGAACAATAATAACAAGAGGAAGAACCACAGACTCCAGTTTTGAGAAGACCAGTTCGAGAGAGAAGGCAACTATAAAGGTATAGTCCAATTATTTCTATTCAAATTTTGATTTATTTGTTACTAATGATGATCCCAGAACTGTCAAGGAGGCAGTGGATTCATAGAATAGAAAACTCTTGAAAGAGGCCATGGTTGATGAAATGGCATGTTTGAACAAAAACGAAGCTTGGAATTTGGTGGAGTTTTCAGCTGGAAGGAAACCCATTGGAAACAAATGGGTGTTTAAGAAGAATATGAATGAAGAAGGAAAGGTGGAGAAATACAAAGCTCGATTGGTAGCAAAAGGTTATTTCCAGGTGCCGATAATTGATTTTGGTTATATTTTTTCTTTTGTTGACAAGTTAGATTCTATTAGATTACTTTTATCGTTGTTTTTGCTTTTAATTTTGAGGTAGAACATATGGATGTGAAGATAAAATTTCTTCATGGGGATCTAGAAGAAGGGATCTGCATGAAGCAACTAGAAGGTTTTGCTGTGAAGTGTAAGAAATAATTGGTATGCAGGTTTAAAAAGTCTTTGTATGGGTTAAAAGAGTCACCAAGGATGTGGTATCAAAAATTTGATACAAATATGCGGGGACTTGGGTTCACAAGAAGCAAAGAGGATCATTGTGTGTATTTTAAATTAATTAGTGACCATGTTATTTATTTGATCTTGTATGTGGATGATATGTTGTTGATTGGAAATGACAAAGAAATTATCCAGGATTTAAAGACTCAATTATCCTCCAAATTTGACATGAAGGATATTGATGCTGCAAACTATATTTTGGGCATGGAAATTAAATGAGATCGGGGAAAGAGGAAGCTCTAGTTAAACCATAGAAAGTATGCCGAGACAATATTGTAGAGGTTTAATATGCAGGATAGTAAACCGATGAAGGTTACTATTCATGCAGGTGTAAAGTTATTTGTTGAACAATGTTCGAGGACACAAGAAGAGGAAGAGGACATGTCTCGTGTTCCATATGTGAGTGTAGTTGGTAGTCTGATGTATGCACTGGTCTTTACTAGACCATATATTTCACATGGATTGGGAGTATTGAGCATGTTTATGTCAAAACTAGGGAAGGAGCATTGAAAAATAATGAAGCGGGTTTTCAGGTATTTGTGTGGCACTAGTGATTATGGTATGTGCTACCAAGGAAGACTAGGAGTGGACAAAGTTTTGAAAAGTTGTGGCTTCGTTGATGTAGACTAGGTTGTAGATATAGATCATAGAAGATCTACAAGTGGGTATGTGTTTAACCTATTTGGAGGATTAGGTAGTTGTATGAGAAAGAGACAGTTTGTAGTGGCTCTTTCAACTATAGAAGTTGAATACATGGTAGCCACTCATGCAAGAAAGGAATAAATTTGGTTGCAAATATTATGTTAATAGATGTGGTTGGTACAACAGGATATAAGGATATACTGTGACAACCAAAGTACAATTTTCGTGGAAAATAACCTTGCTTATCATTCAGAGATAAAGAACATGGATGTTCAATATCACTTTGTAAGGGATATGGTTGAGGATAAAAAGGTGTTGTTGATGAAGGTGGATACTTTGAAGAATATTGTAGATGAATTTATGAAGTTTGTGAGCACTAAGAAGTTTTATTGGTGTATAGAAATAGTGGGCATTGCAGGGTTGGACCAATGACTAATCTCTCCTGTGACCCCCTGTGTGGAAAGAAAAAAACAAGTGAGAGAATGGTGGGTGTGTGTTATATTATTTCCATGACTAGTATCGCGTGTTATAAATTATGTCGGGCACAACAGGAGGGTCAAAGGGGGGGGGGGGTTCATAGGGGGTGGTAGCCCCCCTACATAGGGTCCGAGGCAACGGCCCAAGAATTTTTTTTTTTTATGCAAACCCAATAAGAGTTGGGTGGACCCAAGGATGGGGGGTGAACCTTAACATGGTGGGTGGACCTACCCATGGTTTTGCACATGGGTTTTTCACATGGTTTTGGGCACGATGGTTTTATATACCCAGTCAAGGGAACTACAATTATGTTCTAATCTAGGGTTAATGGATCGAGGTTTATGAATGCTTCAGCATGTATATATATGTATTGTAACATTGAAAGGAATATAAGGAAAAACCAATCTGGTAGCCTCTGTTTTGGGATCCAGGGGAAAATATTTGGGTATATTTGTGTTATGTTATCGTCATTGTTTATTTTTCTATTTGTTTTTAAGAATTCATTTGCAGGTAATTTATGTACATGGTTAAAAACTACACCTAGCTCTACTTGTTGGAAGTTGTCCTCCCTCTTGTTCTGTGTAGTAGAACCTCTTCTTCCTCTTCTCTATGCACATCTACTCCTCATCTTCCAAAAGTGGCTAGCTTCTGCATCTTCATCTATTCAATCCTCTCAAGAATTTTGTTGTCCTCATTTCAATAATAACACCTGCTATTATTGGGTTCTGTCATAATTTATTGCTTGAATTATTTGGTTGCTACTTTTCCTTCTTATCATAGCTTTGCTGCTATGATGGTTGCATCTCCTTTATCTATCACTGCTCCTTGTTGTATGTTTATTACTTCCTGCAAACACAAATCCTTTTGACCATAGGAATCATCAAATTACCAAAATAATATCTATGCTAATATCTTCTTCTCAACAATTTTCTCTTTTGGTTCTTTTCGTAGAACTAGCTCCTTCTCCCAAAATCACATATGCTATGCATTTTCTAATCCTCTTTAAGAGTGTATCATCTCTTCAAGATTTCTGCCATAATCTTCAAACTCCTCAATCATCTACTAAGTACTCCTTCAAAATCAATTAAATCTCTATTCCACATCAAAATAAAATTACATTTCTCCTAATTCTTCACATCTAGTGCTTTGCAAATCATGTCTTCTTAAAGAGAAGTTACCCAAATTATCATAAAATAAAATTATTACCTATCAAATCCTCCATCCTCCATCCTTGACTATTATTTTCTTTGTCTTTCTTTCTTTGCACTTATGATTTAATTGCTTTGTGTTTATCATTGTCGTGTTCCATCATTCTCTCAACTCTTTAAGCACTCCCACAATTTCTTCAAAATCTGCCCTTCGACTATCAATCCTCATATTTAATATAAATTTCAAAATAAAAACAAATTACCTCATTGGGCTCCTCTAGATTTTATCTAGATATGCACCTAGCTTACTAATCATCCGCTTGCTATCAGATTCCCTTACTGGTTTTCTTCTACATCGTCGCATTCACTGTTTGTTTTTTCAAATAAGCAGGTTAAAAAAACCTTCTTTGATACTGTTATCACTCCACTAGATTCCCAAGACTGAGGAAGGAATCCCAATAGAGGTAACCAAAAACCAAGATTTTGACTTGGTATCTATCCCTACCAAGTCGGAGAGGGCTCTCTCCACAAAAATCATAGCCAAGAGGGTTGGATAAAAAAGGTTTTAGGCTAGCTAATGAGTACAAGGGGTTTGTTTGTTTTGATTTGGGTTGGGCTCACTGAATGAGGATTAGGTCAAGCAGACTAGATTAGGGCCAATGATATGGAATTGGAGTCCATTCGATGGGGCAAGGTAGGTAGAAGCCTCAACACTTGAAGATGATTTGGTGAGATGGTTTAAGACTGATGAGGAGCTAGGAAGAGCATAGGGGATGAGTTCTTCCTAAACTGAAGAAAATCGACATATTATGAAAAAATTCCCAAAACAGAGCATGAAAAACATGTATTCTGCCTTTCAACTTGAAATTTAATCATATAATAGACATGAAAATTTTATGAGCTTACAAAACATTCATACAAATGATCACAAAGAAGAAATTATGTGAAACATTCATACCACATTAATCCCAAGGAAATAGTTGCAATTTTTCATTAATATCCAGGCCAAACTGGTTCTTGATCAATACAATAAAATTCAAACTGATGCCAACCTTTGACTCCTTTGAAGACCTAACCTAAATAGACTTGAAAACCACCTCCACTCATCCATATGGGTTGAATCCATGAGGTGAGGGAGATATTACACAAAAATCTGAACTAATAGCTAGAGTATAGGATGAGAAAAGTGACTCAATCCTATCTCTAATGAACTGATTCATTACAACTCAAATAATTGACTTACCTAATGTACATACCCTAGATAAAAGTAAACACATGATAATTACATTCATATTGAGCATTTACATAAGTAATTTCCTAATTTACCAAGGTAAAAGTCAAATTGGAGTGAAACTCAAAAAATTGTTGAAGACTGTGAAAAATGCATTTTCCTTGTCAAACGCGCAACGTCCAAGCAGAAAAAATGACCTTTGTTCAAGGTTGGTTTTGAGTTCCTTCTCGGTGTCAAAATCAGCTCCATGATAGCTAAATGGAAAGCCCTCTAAGTCTATTTTCCAAAACTACCTCCATTTATGAAAATTTTTCTCATTTGCCTTGTAAAAAACTTGTTCTCCCAAGACTGGTAAACGCACAGCGACCAGGCATATTTGGAAGCAAATACATGAAATTTTGATGGTTTTTTGAGCTTTTGATGGACCAGTTCTCCTCCAAAAACTCTGAAACTTGCTAGGGTTGATTTCATCATAAATATGAACATGCTGGTGGTGGAAATTTGTCATTTGGAGGTCCCAAAAAAGAGCATAGCGTCTAGGTCTCTACGCGTTTAGGAAAATTTCTGTGTGCAAAAATACTCAAAAACACATAATTTTTACCTTTTTTAAGACCACATTTGGAGGCCTTACGGGTGTCCAAATTGGGCTCAGGATAGATCATTGGAAATCCCTTCAAGTCTAATTTCAAATTATACCTTTTTTTTTCTGATTGGAGTTTATTTACCTTTTAAAAACTTGATTTTCCCAAGACTGGTCAAGAAGTGTTAAAATAGGGTGCAGAAATGCAAAGTGCTGTTGTAGGAAACTTTTTGAGGCCTTCCTAAACTCCAAATTGAGCTCATGATAGCTCATTGGAAAGATATCTTTGTCTAGTTAGCATTTTAGTTATCAAGTAAGTGATTTGGACACTCCAGCTAAGATAAAAATTGATTTTCCCAAGGTCACTCTAGAAGTGCAGCAACTCTCCTGTGGCACCTGTGTTTTTGAAATTTATCTAAAATCATGATACCTGTGTAAAATATAAAGGAATTTTTTCTTCCTTGACCTATGATGTACAAAAATGTCTTTCACTTTTGTCAAATTCATCTTTTTTTGGTCAGAAACACAGTTTGAAGAAAAAATGACCCTATGAGTGGCAAATGACTTGACTCTTGGAATGACTTCTCAAAAAATGATCGAGACACAATATTTATGAGTTGGAATGGCATCATACTTACTGAAATAACCTACCTTATGCCTTATCTACTCAAATGTCTCTTTTCCATAGCAAACCCTAGCTCAGTGGGAGAAGAAATTAGGGTTTAATGCTTGTAAACAATGATCACTTGGGCACCCCTGGGAAAAGACAACTCCATTTGACATTTGATCAATTGATGAACTACAAACTCTTTCACTTTGAAATTTTATGTGTTGGTATTTGGAACTCTGAGTTGGAAGCCTTTAGGAGATTGAATACTTATTACATTTGAATTGACATAAAATTACATGAATAAATAAAAATTGCATCTTGGAATGAAACTCACACTTGAAATCAAATTACAACTTTGGAAACCATCTTGGAGGTCATATTTACATGGTAAAGAGACATTATTGGGATCACTCATATAATTTTCTTACCTTATGCAAATGAAATGGTGCATTTTTGGACCTTGAAAGACAAAACCCTAATGACCTAATGAGACTTTGAATAACCTAACTTCCAGGGTTGACTTTAACCGAGGCAAGACATGGTGAAATGAGATTTTCATAGGTGTTATTATGCTCAAGAAGACAAGAAGGTGAGTCTGCAAATGTGATCTTCTGAGGGAGAGTGAAGTTTTATTGAGGAAGGCTACCATCAGTGAAACAATTTTTAGCATGACCTAATGGAATGATATAAAAATTTCGGGGTGAGACACCTAAAATGAAAATGAAAGGAATTATATTAATAACTAATGGAAGAATTCATATTCTGACACTAACATTGGCCTTATTGGGGATGAGAGCTCTGACAGAGGTGTCAAGAACAGCAGATCTCTGAGTTGAGCAAATAAGTGTTTTCTTCCATTGGGCCAATACGGTAAAAAATAACTAAAACTGAAAGGTAGGAATTATTTTTTGACAATTAAATGACACAAACTAAATGAGACTGACTCAATTTGACTTGAATTGACTGAAACAAGACTCAAAATCTGAATTTACCCTACTTATTGATGGCAATACATCACCGAAACTTGATGGCTTCAAATCCTGATGAAAACCACCTGCCTACTGAAGACATATGTACAATCATGTAAAGTGATCCCTCTAGTGTAACCAATCCAACAGATGGTTACTTGCTTGAATTTAGCTCTCAATTTCCTTGAGCAGGCAGAAAAAAACAAAAACTAGGCCACTCCAAGTGTCTACTGAACATGTGCTTCTGGTCCATGAAAAAAAGAAAATACATTTTCCATGCTAAATGTAGCAAATCAGTAAAAGGATCTTCAAAAATATTAAATGTTACCTTGCCTTGAGACTTAGCAAAAACACAAGCACACTCTTCATTCTGATATGAAAGAACACTTGGTTGTTGATCCATAGGAAAGCATAGGGAAGTATGAATTTATGTTGTTTGAGTGTTGGCTACAAATTCCTGAAGAAAGGGAAACTTTGACTCTATCACTTGAATGTTGTCTCTCATAGGCTCATACTCCTAAAATTCATATTCTAAATCATCTTTGAACAGAAAAAATTCTTCAAGATTGTTAAACATGACATCCCTATTTTCTTCATGAAAGACATCAGTCTCTGTTAGTTGATCTCCTTGCAGGAAATCATCATAAAAAATCGGTTTACTCACAACAACTTTCGGTATGGCTTCATCAGTCTCTTGATTATCATCATTCAAACCCAGAATTTCGTTTTCAATAATGGAAAATGATTCAATCACACATTCTTGACTGTGTGAACACTATAAGAGCTACAAATCAAAATTCGCTTGGGTTGTAATATGATTATTCTGGAGCTAATCTATCTCATCTTCAGACAAAGGAGAAAATTGAATTTTAAAGCAATTTACATTGATTTTTTTATTTTCATTTTTATGGTTGGGAATTAGAACTTCTCTTTCTTGGTCCCAATCTGTCTCATCTAAGGAGGGAGCTACTGATTCTTGTTGGTGATGAAAAGGGTTATCATGCAAAGGCTCAACAATCTCTTCATCCAAGGAGGAAACTGTAATTTCTTATTGGGAGGAAAAATCATTAAGGGATTCTATGAGCTCATCATCTAAACACTCTTCATTCTCATACAAATTTTCAGGAAACTCAATGAAATTATCAGAGATCTCACAACAATTATCAATCATTGACATGGAAGAATTAGAGCTTTGATAATTTTGAAAGAAAACTGAATGAAATTCCTTCAGAGAATATAAACTAGCAAATGGTAGAATCTCATACCATGATACCGCTTTTTCCTCCAAGGTAGCCATAAACATCTTTCTCAGACAATCTTCAGGAAACTCAAACTTTAGTCTATGAATATGCAAATGAAATTTGACCAAATGCAAACTAGCATCTTCACCTGCCTGACCCTTAAACTTTGGCAGTCCTGATTGCCAATATATACGAGGAATACAGTTTGGAAAACCAGGAATATGAGTTCAATTCATAGGAGCATACCTTCGAGCAATCAAATCCATTTTGACAACAGTGAGTTCACCAAGAATATCTTTAGACTACCAATTCTTGAAGAGTGGAGTCGCCATGGGAATTCTAAATCTTGGGATTCTTCGACATTGGAGTCGCCAAGTGAACGATACACAACCTTCTTGAGCCTGATCGTTGTTCACCATCAACAATCAGATCTGATCTTTGTCATACACCTAGGGAAAATTTTGTCTCTTCGATCCTCGACAACGGCACCAGAATGTTATCACTCCGCCAGATTCCCAAGGCTGAGGAAGGAATCCCAACAGAGGTAACCATAAACCAAGATTTTGACTTAGAATCTAGCCCTACCAAGTTGGAGAGGGCTCTCTCCACAAAAATCACAGCCAAGATGGCTAGATAAAAAAGGTTTTAGGCTAGCTAATGAGTACAAGGTTTTGATTTGAGTTGGGCTCATTGAATGAGGATTAGGTCAAGGGGACTAGATTAGGGCCCATGAGATGGAATTAGAGTCCATCCGATGGGGCAAGGTAGGTAGAAGGCTCAACAATTGAAGTTGATTTGGTGAGATGGTTTAAGACTGATTAGGAGCTAGGAAGAGCATAGGGGATGAGTTCTTCCTAAACTGAAGAAAATGGATAGATTATGAAAATTTTCCCAAAACAGAGCATGAAAAACATGTATTCTACCTTTCAACTTGAAATTTAATCATATAATAGACATGAAAAGTTTATGAGCTTACAAAACATTCATACAAATGAACACAAAGAAGAAACTATGCCAAACATTCATACCACATGAATCCCAAGGAAATAGCTGCAATTTTTCATTAATATCTAGGCCAAACTGATTCTTGATCAATGTACACTAACATTCAAACTGATACCAACCTTTGACTCCTCTGAAGACTTGAGAAAAATAGACCTCAAAACCACCTCCACTCATCCATAGGGGTCAAATCCATGAGGTGAGGGAGATATTACATAAAAAGCTGAACTGATAGCTAGAGTATAGGATGAGAAAAGTGACTCAATCCTATCTCTAATGAACTGACTCATTACAACTAAAATGGTTGACTTACCTAATGTACCTACCCTAGATAAAAGTAAAAACATGATATTTATATTCATATTAACCATTTACATAAGTAATTTCCTCATTTCCCAAGGTAAAATTCAAACTGGAGTGAAACTAAAAAAATTGCTGAAGACTATGAAAAATGCATTTTCCTTGTCAAATGCGCAGCGTCCAGGCAGAAAAAATGATCTATGTTCAAGGCTGGTTTGAGTGCCTTCCCGGTGTCCAAATCATCTCCATGATAGCTCATTGGAAATCCCTTTGAGTATACTTTCTAAAACTACCTCAAGTTTTTAAAATTGTGCTCATTTTCCCTGTAAAAACATGTTATCCCAAGACTGGTAAACGGGCAATGACCGGGCAGATTTGGAGGCAGAAACATGAAAATTTGATGGTTTTTTGAGCTTTTGATGGACCAGTTCTCCTCCAAAAACTCTGAAACTTGCTAGGGTTGATGTCCTCATCAATATTAACATTCTGGTGGTGGCCATTTTTCATTTGGAGGTCCCGAAAAAGAGCGTAGTGTCCAGGTCACTATGCGTTTAGGAAAATTTTTGTGTGCAAAAATACTCAAAAACACAAAATTTTCACATTTTTGAAGACAACATTTGGAGGCCTTCCGGGTGTCCAAATTGGGCTCATGATAGCAATTTGGAAATAAATTCAAGTCTACTTTCCAAATATGCCTTTTTTTTTCTTGATTGGAGTTGATTTACCTTGTCAAAAATTGATTTTCCCAAGACTGGTAAAAAAGTGTTGAATGAGGGTGCATAAATGCAGAGTGTTGTTGCAGGAAACTTTTGGAGGCCTTCCTCAACTCCAAATTGAGCTCAATATAGCTCATTGGAAAGCTCTATTTTTCTAGTTAGTATTTAAATTATAAAGAAAGTTATTTAGACACTCTAGCTATGAGAAAACTCGATTTTCCCAAGGTCACTATAGAAGTACAACAACTCTCCTGTGGCACCTGTGTTTTTGAAATTTCTCTAAAACCGTGACACTTGTGTAAAATATGAAGGAGAATTTTCTTCCTTGACCTATTATGGACAAAAATCTCTCTCACTTTTGTCAAATCCATCTTTGTTTGGTCAGAAACACAGTTTGAAGAAAAATCGACCCTATGAGTGGCAAATGACTTGACTCTTGGAATGACTTCCCAAAAAATGATGGAGACATGATCTTTATGAGTTGGAATTGCGTCATACTTACTGATATAACCTATCGTATGCCTTCTCTGCTCAAATGTATCATTTCCATAGCAAACCCTAGCTCAGTGGGAGATGAAATTAGGGTTTAATGCTTGTAAACAATGATCACTTGGGCACCCTTGGGAAAAGACAACCCCTTTGAAATTTGATCAATTGATGAACTAAAAACTCTTGAACTTTGAAATTTTATGTGTTGGAACATGGAACTCCGATTTGGAAGCCTTTGGAAGACTAAATACTTATTACATTTGAATTGACATAAAATTACATGAATTAATAAAAATTACATCTTGGAATGAACCTCACACTTGAAATCAAATTACAACTTTCGAAACCATCTTAAAGGAGAGAGCAAAATCATAGTCTAAGTTATCGAGGAGGACTATTATTTTTCTCTCAACTTTGGAAACCGTCTTCTTTATTGAGAAATTAGAGCATTTATTTGATATAAAAAATCTTTCCTTTGTGATATCAACTCCTCTATTTTGAGCTTTGATCATACCTGCAACACATGTAAATCAAGACTCAATCCCACATAATAACATGATTTACTGAAACTAAGTATTCTTTACTAATATGCACACATAATATTTACAAAAGGCCCTCTCAGCCATATTTATAGTAAAAGCCCTCTCGGTCTTGAGGCCTTACTGGACCCTAAGAACCTCTTGAATTCTCTTTTACACACCCCCTCTCTATATCCCATTAATTTCATTAACATTATCCCCTTCTTGCCTTTTACATGTGTTGCAGGTATGATGAAAGCTTAAGAGGGACTTCTTTATTGAGAAATTAGAGCATTTATTTGATACAAAAAATCTTTCAAATTATACAAACTTTTTATTCTACAACTCCTTCCTATATACATTTAAATGTATGTTTTGGTTGATAAATAACCTTTAAAATAATCTATCTAAAAACCTAAACCTATATACCATTTATATCCAATCATTTAAAAAATCAAACTTTGATACCTGATCATATTTCCTTAGTTAAGAACCATCTCAAGGATACAAAACCAATGTTTTCCTCGCTTCATACATTTAAAAATCCCCTTCATCGATTAAATAATTGCAACATTCTTTCCTGTAATGGAACGTTGTTGTTTATATGTCAACGTGTTCAAGGAAGTAACATTATTATCCATTGAGATTGTTTGAGGATTTTCAAAGTTCTATATAAATTTGAAAATTGGAAAATCTCACATTATGGATGCCTTTTTTTGTTTTTAATTTTCAAGGGAGTAACATTATTATTTTATTTATGGTTTTTCAAAGTTTTAAATAAATTGGAAAATTGGAAAATGTTGCATTATGGATGGCTTTTTTTGTTTTTGAAAAGATGTGAAAATTTGTCTTTTAGAAAATGTGAAAAATTGTTGGACATTATATGGTATTTATTTTTAAAGTGTTTTATGTACAAAATAATGTGTAAACATTAAATCAATTCAACTTGTTTTTTAAAATTTAGTGATGGATATAAAAAGAGCATATTGTTAATGTATATTATAAATTTTTGTCAAAGTTTTAATATTATAAATTTATTGGTTTTCATATAAATTATTTAACATAGTAAAACTTAACAAAAATAGAATATATTTATTTAGGAAACAAAATTACTAATTTGAGATTAGTGTTTAGTGAATTAAGAAATTGGATGAATAAGATTTTTAATGGAAATTTTGATTTTGATTATGTGAGATTTAGTATTGAGTGAGCTAATAATTGTGACAAAAAGGTTTTTAATTCAAATTAATCCTCATAAAGCTTATAATGAGTTAGACTAATCTTTCATCTTATATATATTTTTTCATTTAGGAATTAATGAACATTTCGTGTGGAAGGTGAAGTTCTTATTATTTGATGCATCAACTCATATTTTTTTCAATGATATATTAATAAATTGCTTTGCATAAATTCATTAGGCAAGTTTATTTGTTTTGTTATATCCTAGATGTTAATAGGGCTAAAAATTTGGTTAAGAAATTATTATATTAGGAAGATGCAAGACAACTAATAAGCATTTTATACATTGTCTCCTCTCCATCACACTTTCTTGAGATCAGAACCTTTCTTCACTACACTTTGAGTAGTATTAAGGGACACAAAGCCTAACATTTTTTTTATTGCCATTGATGAAAATTTGTAGTATTAAGGGACAAAAAGCTTAACATTTTGTTGATTGGCATTGACGAAAATTTAGCATGGTTGGAGTATCCTTGACATCACACATAAGATAAACTTATTGTTCATCAAATATGTGTACCTTATATGCTAAATGTTTCTCTCTAATTTATGTGAGAATAATGTTTGGAAAAGTTTTAACTGTGTGTGTTTGTTTCTATCTTTCCTTTTTTTGGAAAACTTATTGTACTTGAAGAAAAATTTACAAAATTTCACATTTACTATATTTGTTGTTGGTTCTCTTGAATTGTTAATTTAGGTTGTTTAAAGAGGTTGTTGAGAAACTCTCTTATAATCTAATTTGGGGGCATTCAAACATTACTTTCTTTACAATGGAGCATATGTAACTTAACTAAATAGTAAGGTCCAATGGAATTCATTGATATTAGATTGTGATGGGCTATTTTATCATCAACAACCATATAAAATTTGTTTGAATGTAATATTTTTTATAGGATATTTATAAATATGATTATAAAATATTCTTTAATCATAAAAACATGAATTTACTTGAAAAAACTCAAAATTTCCAAAAATTAATAACTCAATTATGTTATAAAAAATTTGAGACTTCACCACCAAGTTTCACTATACCATGTAATTATTTCCTACTAACAAAAATTTGAGAGTGATGAAAAACCTATCTTCTATATTTTTTGGGAAAAAAATTCATCTTCTTTCTTACTCAATCTAATTTTGAAAACACAACATTCCACAATCCATCGTATAAAAATATATAATTAATTAATAAAAACATTTTTAAAAATAACATTTCACTCTGTATCATGTAAATATATATAATTAATTAATTAATTACTTTTTAAATTAAAACACTTATAAGCACACGGCAGTTTATCATGGAAGAGTTAGCAAAATTCTCACATGAATTTCGCATAATTTGTCGAGGACCAAATTAGCGGTGGTGGACCCTAGTGGTTGAACGGTATAATTTCAACATTCACATTTTCCGGTCCATTTGGCAAGAGAGCTTATAGCGATATGATAAGTCCATTTAGTGATAAGGATTCCATTAAGCCTTTTTAATTCATAAAGACATGGCATCATAATCATAACTATCATAATTCTAAAATATTGTTATTTTGGATGGCACAAATAGAATGGTGTGTGACAACTATCATAAAATATTGGCATTTCAGATGGCAGGGAATGGTGAGTGACAACTGCAACATGTTGTTGCCATTTTTTACTGAGGTGAAAGGTGCGTGATCGTACGTTGCATTTTTCTTATCTAGTGCCATCATACATGTTTTGTATCATCAAGTTGTCCTTCAGGTCTTTATGTCAAGCCAACAAATTTAACTTTTAATAGATTAATCTCAAATATAACAACACTCTGATCGCCACAAGCATTAAGTAAATGCAAGTATACAAGCAAGCTGCCACACCAGTGATAAATACATAGTTGGACTGCATACACATGTTATTATGGCGGCCATGGCTATTATGCCAGAAGCCAGAAATCTTTGTGCCACCTGCTGTTGATCACGTAGCCGCCGATGCCGCTGCTCTGCTTTCTCACGGCCAATGTCAGACATTCCGCGTTCTCAATGCAATACTCTATCAGCTCCTCCTTCTTGCTCCGCAGAAACCTGCAACACTATTTTATTATGCAGTAACCTGCATCGATTCAAAAATATTGCATTTATTCATATAATTTCCCCACTTTAACACACTTACCTTCTGAATAAGGAAGGTTTTCTTTGACCCATTATTAGGATAGAAACTTGCAGTTTCTTGGCCTGGGACACGATTGTGCTGCCCTTTTCTCCTTGCATTACCATGGCTTCCACTTCCACCTGCAAATTTAAGAAAACCTCAGGGTACTGGAGTAATTTTATACAAAGTCATAGCCATAGACAAGTAAAACGTTTTTAAAAAACTGCAAGTTATATCGTTAGTAGTTACCTCTGGCCTGCGTGCTCTGCAGAGCGCCCGCATTGAGTTGACAAGATCGCATCCCTGGGCGTAGCGGCGCGTGGTGAGGTCGGGCTTGCATTTGGAATTAGTGGTTTTAGAGGCCGAGTCAAAAACATGGAGCAACGCGAGCGTATCGATGCAATTGAGAAGGTGGCAGAGAGCCCATAATGTGGCGATCTTGGCCTCGCGAGAACCATCCACAACCACCATCACCTTCTTCCTCGTTATGTCATTCACTCCATTAATGACTTTGAGCTCCAATGAGTCTTCCCAATCCCACCATTCACAGTCCCATTCATGGGTGAGGGTAGTCTCTTCTGTTACGCATGATGTTGACTGGGGGACTCTCTTACTCCAGCTCCTCGAAACGCTACTACTGCATGAATCTCTTCTGCTCAGCTGTCTCAGAACCGAGCTGCCCTCCCACATTCTCTTTCTAGTCCCCACTGCCTCTAAATATTTGGATGGAAGTGGTGGATCCAGTACTACTGCCTCTGCCTCTAAATATTTGGATGGAAGTGGTGGATCCAGTACTACTGCCTCTGCCTCTAAATATTTGGATGGAAGTGGTGGATCCAGTACTACTGCCTCTGCCTCTAAATATTTGGATGGAAGTGGATCGTGTGGATCCAGATGGTCGACTTATACAGTCCGCTGGCTGGGCCACTAATTAATAAAGCTGGATTCGAACTGAGACGAAATGGATTGGAGCGGGAGGATTAAAGGAAAGGCATTATCCGTTCAAAAGTAACAAGAAAGTGCAGATGAGTGTCAGGGAAATAATTACATTACATTGCAGCCTGCACAATACAAGTATCGTGGGGGGAAGTACATACAGAAAGCCTCTCCCATTTGTCCGTCGGATTTCCATCGAACGGCAACGAGAGTATTGTATATTTGTACCGCCTCTGGATCATCGTACGGCTTAGATCAGACGGCGCATGAAATATTTTTGTCACTGTGCTACACATCCGACGCCGTTCGGTGGCCTACTTTTTGGGAATATGCTTTTGTTATTTTTTCTTTTTAAATGTGCCTTTATTTTGAGTTATAAAGCTATTTCCAGGGCTGCAGATCATGACACGTGTAAATTAAACGTTAACTGTCGGACGCGGTGGTGACAGAGGTTACTTTGCCGATGATCTTTTTGGATTCTTTTTGGCACTCAATTGTGGCCTTGTTCGAATATCACGGGAAAAGCAACCTGGTCGCTTTCTAATCCATGTTATTAAAAGTTTCACATAATAAAATGTCTACTGAAGCTTCCCCATTCACTAACAACTTTATAATTCCAGGGTCCCTCCTGCTGAAGTTTCCATAACAGCATATTTTTACAATTACAACATATGTTTTCTCACTTTGTAAATTTAAATAGTTTAATTTCCGTTGTTGTTTTTGACGATGTTCAAAGGTTCATTTTTTAGAATAAGTAAAAATGCGTAGAGTTACGTGAAAATGTGAATTTAGGAAGGTGGTGAGTGGTGGTGGTGGTGGTGGTGGTGGTGGTGGTGGTGGTGGTGGTGGTGGTGGTGGTGAGTGGTGGTGGTGGTGGGAAGAAATTAATTGTAATAGGGTATTATGTTTTTATTTTTTAAATTTTATTTTTATTTTATTTTTAATTAAAAAAATATTTGTATTATATAATTTAAATCTATCAGGTATTATATAATTAATATTAAAAATTTTCAATTGTATTATATAGTTAATTTATTAAAGATTTTCAATTGTTTTTTTATTTTTCAAATAAAAATATATAATTTTTTTAAGGAGAATATATCAGGGTTTTGTATGTCAATATTTCCAAAATTGCTTTAACAAAACACAAAATTTACAATACATAATGCTACTAAGAAATTTTTAAATAAACTCCATTCACTATTAAAAAATTATATCAACCCTAATATGAAAATTAATCTTAAATTTATACATTTTCAACTCATAGCGCTCTATTTTTTCCTTTAAGTGTGTCCACATAATGTTCTTTGGCTAACATAAATCTTTGGTAGAGACCATATATATATATATATGCTTGATTTTTTGTCATATGACCAAAATCTTATAAATCCATAAATACTTGATCCTTTTATAAAACAATAATAAAATACTCTTTCTCCTTTTTTACCTTTGCATTTTATTTTTAATTTTTTAATTAAAATAATTTTGATCAATTTTAATTGACATTTTATTTTATTTTATTTTTATTTTATTTTATTTTTTTCTGAACAAGACTAATTCTATTAAAAAAGAAACATATTGTACAAACAGAGCTTGCATGCAAGCGATGCTGAGAAGCAGGGGAGCCAGAGGTGGAAGGCTAACAACCCCACTCCTGAATAATTGTCAAGGAATGAACAAGAGATAACAAGGAGAGCAGAAAAACAAGAGCTAGACAAAGATATCTACCCAGAGTGGGTGGAATCTGCCAGACAGAATTTTTTCCCTTTTTTCTTGCTTACTTTGACCCAGCCATTAGAATTTGGCTAGACCGCGACCAGTTGTAGACTATTCTGCGTTGAGGGCGGAATATCCTTATCAGAATTGGAGGAAGAAGATTCATGCGAGCGTTTCTGAGAGATCAGAGGGGCAGAGGGATCCGTGGAATTGACTGGGGGAGCTTCCATCGGAGTCTCAACATTCTCCCCATTTGCATCAATTTCTTCTTCATCCGAGCTGGAAGAGTCTGTGTCCTCCATGGGGGGAGGAGGAACACAGGGATTCCAGCTCTTGGATTTGGATTTGCGATTGAGATTCTTCTTTTTGTCTTGGAGCTGAGAGCAATTATTTTGGAGATGCCCCGTTTGATGACAATGGCGACATCTGAAGGCCGTATTCTCATAATCCAAAGTTTGTGTCCAATGGAAGTCCCCAAATTTGAGGTTGATCTGATCCGGTAATCCTTTACTAATGTCTATTTCCACGCACAATCTACCATAGGTGTAGAGTCCATTCTCCCTTCTTGAGGTGTCTGTGGCAAGATATCGCCCTAAGGAATCACCTATGGCTAAGAAAATAGAGAAGTGCCATAGATGCGCCGGAAGGTTTGGAAGCCTGACCCAAATGGGGAGTTTGGTGATGACAGTTGTAGAAGGGTCGAAATCTAGAAACCATGGAGTGATGAAGAGCCCAGCCGTGCCCCAGAACCAAGGACCTCCAGTTAGGGCTTTCTGGTAGTCTTCATTTGAATCAAAAGCCACAATGAAGAAGCCTTTCGAGCATAGGTAGATCTTGCTTTTATTAGTCCAGTTGGAGTGGATCCATTGGTATAAATATGTTGTACGAGGCCATAGGCCATTAAATCTGCATATGATTGCGGTATCAGCGAATTTCTGATAATGATCGGTAAGCGCAGGATGAGAGAGTTCTATAGAGGGAATTTCCTCTAATTTATCCGCTAGAAATGGCTTGGGAGCCATGGCTGGCTGTGCAGCTTTCAAAGAGGTCCGAGGATGGACTGCATCTTTATGAACTGCATCTTTGTAAGAGAAAGGATTCAGAAGAGGTCTGCCCGAAGGACCCTCCTCTTAGCCTCAGAGTTAAAATAATAGAAGCATCTCTTTGAATACAGTAAAAGGAGAGGGGAAAAGGTTCCTCTAACTGTTTACCTTTATACAGTAATCTTTGATAAGAGGAGGGAATCCCCAGTCGAAGTTTGAGCTTGCTTAAGAGCTCCTGTACAAGATCTGTTGCATGCACCCATTGCAACATCGTTTTACCAGAGAGGAGGATGATTTGGATCTAAAATGCAGGGGCTCCTGTTGGCAGATCTGGCTGGCCCAAGAAGCGAGACTGCTTCTTACATGGGGAGGAAATGTGATCTAAGGCCACACTTGCTTGGATCGCATGATCCCTGTAGATATGGCTTTCTACAGCATACTCTGTCCAGCTTCCTATCGCCCCGCTGCTTTGGAGAAGTGCTTTTACCTGGGCAGTCCCAAATGTAGCCAAGACTCTAGTGAAGGCCCCCGATCCCTTGCCCTCAATGGTGTCGGCGGCTACCCATAGAGTTGGAGAGTAATCCCAAATCTGAACTCCAGCTGAAACCCTTGTGACTACAGCAAGAACGGTGGTGGTATAGCTGTCGGAAGCCTCCATGATAAATGTGTCGTTGCCGTCAGCGTCCTCATCTTTGCAGGCGGGTTTAAACCTTGAATCTACAACCATAGCTGAAAATGTTTCCGAATGGGTGAAACGGTGCCGCGAGTTGTGCATTTTCTGAGCGTAGAGACTCCAGGGGATCTCGGCAAGGAAACTCGCAGAGCCTGCGTGCTCTACCTTGGTGCCGGCGGCTACAGAGCCTACCAAGACCGAGGAAACGAAGGTAATGGCGATGGACATGGCGATTAGGTTTTTCAGAGCTCAGTTTCAAGCTATGTTAGAGAATCTTCAAGTGGATACACTTAATTGAAATATTTTTATTCATATTTGTTTTAAAAATATATTTATGATTTTATTATCGTTACTATTTTTTTTTATTTGTATGTATTTCATTTATTAAATTTGTTTATATTAATAAATAATAATCTGGACCAGACTTGTACACTCCAAACTTCTTGTTGTGATTGAGAATTAAGTTACAGTGTGTTGCCATATTACGTTATGATATGTTGTGTTGTATGTTTTACTTGATTGGCTAATGTGTTGAGATATGATAGGTTGTTATCTAAGTTTGTAAATGTACTTGTTGATATATTGATTTTATTTGTATTTTTAATATTTGAAATAACTTAAATATTTAAATTGTATTTTTAATATCTAAAATAACTTAAATAACTAATATAAATTGAATAATTGACTCTATAATATATTTTTGATTTAAAAAATAAGATATAAAATAAAATAAAAATTATAATTTCATATAATGAAAATTACATCTGCATGTGTCCACAACACAGTGAAAATAAATATAAGCCAAACACTGAATGAAATCTCTCTGCCAAGAGCTAAAGATACCATTTGAGCAAAGTTTAAGTTATAGCATGAAGCTTTATCGAGGTTGTTTATCAAAATAATAAGACTATATATTCTTTAGATTTTATATATTTTTGGAAGTAAAAGCTTGACAACATATTTTTGGAAGTAAAAGTTTGACAAAAAAAACTGTAAGAAATTGAAGCATAAAAGTATTATTCTTGAGCTGTTGCTTAATAATTTGACTTGTCTTAAGTTTTATCGAGGTTGTTTATCAAAATAATAAGACTATATATTTTACATATTTTCGGAAGTAAAAGCTTGTTAACATATTTTTGGAAGTAAAATTTTGACAAAAAACGGTAAGAAACTGAAGGATAAAAGTTGTTGGAGTTAATGCTTACATTCCATATTTGAGAAGTTGGTTTGTGATGGTTGAGAAATTCTCTTAACCTCTCTCTCTAAATTAGGAATAAGTTGGATCTCAGAAACTCTATTTAATAGAGTAATCTGAATGTAATCAGTGTGTGTGAGTGTGTTTACACATACACCATTTGTAAATAATATATGTGTGTTGTTTGGTAATTGAGTGATTTCCAGTAATTTCTATCATGGTATCAGAGCACAGGATCAAAGGCCTGTGTGTTGTGTGTTGTCTGTTGCAAGGAAATTCCTGAAACTGCACGGTGCTTTGTTGAGTGATTGTTTCTTTTTTTGTTTGAGCGCCTGATTGATCCACCAGGAGTGTGAATCGACCGTCCATCGATATCGCCATATTGGAATGTTATTTGTTGTGTAAAGTTTTTAAGTTTGTGTCCAACGCAAAGCGCTACACAGAAATTTATTGGTTTGTTTTAGGGGACAAAGAAAATTGTTGTCCGAGAAAACCGTTCCGGGCTCTGTTCCCGCCGCAGCGAAGGTATCGTGGATCGTTCACAAAGGAAAAAGAAAAAATTGCAGGTAGATGATAACCGTATCACAATATCATAAGTCGGAATTCATTCATTGGAGCCCAACAGACATTTGTTGCAGAGTAAAAAATATATGAAGCCAGACTCGTCGAAGGATGCCGGAATTTTGCCGGACTCTGACTACTACCGTCTTTCATCAACCATTCTTATCTAGTTCACAGTGCTAATAGCGAAAAAGTGAAGGTCGATATGGGTAAACAAGTGTTGCCGTGGATGCCTGCAGTTTTTTGATATTGCTTTCAACATAGATTGGTGACGGCTTTTCTAGATAACTGGCGAGTACAGCGGTTGGCTCCCATGTATCTCGGTGGATGGGAGCTCGTCCATAGAATGACTAGGAGTTAAGTGATTGCAATCAATTGTGTTTGAAGAGATCAAGTGGCAGTAAGGCTCAATATGGATGGTTGTCCAGATAGTATGGCAGTTGTGGATCTAGGGAAGGATCCCTCGTTAGTGGTACACGTGGAAGTGGTCTCCTAATGAGGTTATGCGACAGATTGGGATGTTGTCCAGTAATTGACTTCGGGAGATCCTTGATTCGGGAGTTGAGGAAGCAAACTCGGGAATCCAACTTGCCAACTACACCTTTCCGAGGGTTATGAGGCAACTTGATGGAGCATCTACTGATAAGCTTGATTATTTTGTTATTTTCATGTAATGTAATCATTAAGGGGGGATGTTGGAGTTAATGCTTACATTCCATATTTGAGAAATTGGTTTGATGGTTGAGAAATTCTCTCAACCTCTCTCTCTAAATTAGGAATAAGTTGGATCTCAGAAACTCTATTTAATAGAGTAATCTGAATGTAATCAGTGTGTGTGAGTGTGTTTATACATACACCATTTGTAAATAATATATGTGTGTTGTTTGGTAATTGAGTGATTTCCAGTAATTTCTATCAAATGTATCATTCTTGAGTTGTCGATTAATACTTTGACTTAGATAAGGAATATAAAAATAGGCATATCTTTTAATTTATTTTGATTATAAGGGGGTGATGACATTGTGGGAAGATGAGGAGTTAGAGAGAAAAATGAAGTTAATGTAGTATAAAGAGGTGATCAATATCAACTTTGATAACTAAAATTAACTTTCTAACTTGACTAGTTCTAAGAAGAAAATGATTATTACCAAGATATGAACTAATTCTCATGAATTTCAAGGTGAAATGGGGAGTTGGTCAATCCCAAAACACAAGAGTCTGCCACCATTGTGATACTAAGAGGGTTGAAGATGAATTTTTTTTTCTCTTGGATTGCTCAACTCTTTCTCACATAGTGCTAATTTTCAAAATCTTTGCCACACTACCAACCTTCTTGACTTGTTAAGCAAACAAAACTATGATGATCCAGGAGCACTTCTCTCCCTTTTTTTCAATCATAGAAATAAAATATAATTAAAGAATCTTAATTAATCTCTTGCTTTCTTAAAGTCCGATAGACCACATTGGTAATTTTCAAAATCTTTGCCACACTACCAACCTTCTTGACTTGTTAGGTAAACAAAACTATGACGATTCAGGGACACTTCTCTCTCTTCTTTTCAATCATAGAAATAAAATATTAAAGAATCTCAATTAATCTCTTGCTTTCTTAAAGTCAGATAAACCACATTGGTCTTAGTGGATGTTAATGATCATTGTCATTAATGTCTTATAATGTTTTTAATTAAAATAAACTAAATAGGTATATTTTTTCTCTATATTATAGTTATTTTTTTATTTAGAGAATAGTTTATTTTTATTTCAAAAAATATATGTCAACTACAAATTGAATATGAAAATAATTACACATTTCTCATGCTAAATTATAAAATATACTATCTAACACAATCATAATTATTGATATTTAAAAAATAATAATAATTAAAAAAAAAATCTAAAAGCCAAATATAGTTGTCTTTAAGTGATATTTTTTGGAATTTTTGACTGATTTCAGATTGGAATCCACTGAAAAAAGATTGTGATTAGATCTTGATTTGTGTTGTTTAAATTGGTTTTTTAACATATAGATTCAACACTCTAAATGAAAACTCAACGCTCTAAAAAATCGCTAAAACAAGTAGATGATGCAAGATTCATCGATCATACTTATGATTTCAATGAATCTCCGCATGATTTTACACAAATTAAATCAGAAAATAAAATAATTTTTTTTTCAAAAACATAATACTTCAAAACAACTCAAAATATTAATATAAAATACACCACTGATATTTTATTATATAAAAATAAGTATAAAATAAAATATATTAACGATCGTGTTAAGATATATATATTCTAATCATGGAGAATTTCTATAAAGGTGTAACCGTTAAAAGGTGAAATTATAATTTAATAGTTTAGCATGATAATTTTGTGGTGTAGATCCACAAAGTGTTCATGCGTACAAATTTAAAAATAAAATAAAATAAGAGAAGATGTGTGACATCAAATCTTTTATTGAGTTTCAATGTCGGTTTTTTTTTTCTTTGTTTTTCTCTTTCTCCACATTTACAGGGTATCAAAGTGTGTCGTTTTTGTATTTTTTAAGCCGTAGTCTAACTAGCCAGAGGAATCGCCCTGAAAATCATGAAAATTCCGATAAGATTTTCAGAAAATCCGGCAGGAATTTTTCTAAATCCATGTTAAAACTATCAAAGTTTAATATTTTGGGTGTCCTACAGGTTTTTGATGGTGCTGAATCCATTTCCAATGTCAAAATCAGGATTCAAACACTGGTTCTGCAAGATTTTTTAAATTTTTTTGGCCCGGATTTTGGCCAATTTTGACCGTCCGGGAAATTCCTCCGGCTCGTTAGACGACTCCATTTTTTAATTGTTGGAAGATATTTGGATGAGCCTGGAAATCTCGTGTTTGGAAATGCTCCAACAAGATAACAAAATTATTACAATTTTTTATAATAAATTTTATCAATAAAATTTATAAATGCTGATATTTTGATTTTTAATTGTTTTTAAATGTAATTTTAAAAAATATTTAGATTGAATTTAATTTATAAATGAAATGATTTTTTGAGTTAATTTAATTAAAATTTAATTAAATTTTTTAATGATTTTAATTTAAATGATTTAATTTTTAGTATTTTAAGTGTTTTAGAAAGTTTCTATAATATTAAATTTATTTATGCATTCAAAAATATATTTTAAATAACAAAAAATACGATTATACTTAAAATTATATAATCAATTTCATAAAAAAATTATTTCATCTCTAAATTAAAATATACTTTCAAAAATTATTTTTATTATATTTATTTTAATATTAAATAGAAAAAATATAATTTCATTTTTAATTTAATTAATTAAAAATATTTAATTATTATTTTTTCAAAAAATATTCATAATTCAACTTATAAACCATATATATATGAAATGCTACATCACTACACTAACAAATACTAGATTTATCTTAATATATATTAGATTTATCTTAACACCGTCGTTTTTATATATATTAAAGGATTATTATTATTTATTTTAATTTTATATATACTAAAGGATTATTATTATTTATTTTAAATATAATATTTTAATATTAAATAGATATATTAATATTGATGTAAAAAATAATTGTTATTTTAAAATTTAATTAGTTAAAAACAATTTAGTCTAACTAATAAATTTGTGTAATTTAAATAATAAAACAATCTAACAATACATTTTTTTTTTAGTTTTTTTTAGGGATATTGTGATTTCTTGTTATTTAAAATATTATTTTGAATGCATAAATGATTTAACAACCCTAAAAACTCTTAAGGTATTTGACCGTTACAAATTAAACAACTTAAACTTATGATTTTGAGTATAATTGAAAAAGTGTCTAGAAGAGGAACATTTTATCTATTAGTTAGACTACCACTTAAAAACTAATTATTATTTTCTTCTCATAATAATATCCATAATTCAACTTTTATTAATATTTAAATAATATTTATGATTTCGTACAAGAGACTCATAAAATTGCTTAAAATAATGTTTCTCAAGGTTATGCCTTATATGAGGGCTTGAGGCAAATTGTGAATTTGGGAATTCATGGGGTGATTGTTTTTGGTGATTCCTTGAATATAATTCACCATTTATTTCAGGATCTCTCCCCTCATACAAAGTTAAGTAGGATTCTCAAGTTGATTTATCAATTGTATTAGTCTCCCCAAGAAGAAATGTCTCCGTGTTCTCATATCAAACAACTATGTTAATCACATGGCTAATTTGGGCTCAAGGCTAAATCAAGGTGAAATTTGGTTGCAGAGGAAAAATGGGTATGTCCTCCTTCTTTAATGGTTAATCAAGAGATTCAAAAATCAATGTGGAGGAATACTTCCTCATGGTTTAATGTAACATTTTGATGCTTTGTAAAATATAATTTTTGTTAGATCAATATTGATAACTGTAGAAGTGGAATACTATAGATATTGTAGCATTTTGTTCCAAAACCTTCACGGTACTCCATTCCTACCATATAGATTGATTTCAACTTACCTATATCACTAAATATTTGAAAATTAAAAAACTTAAAAATATATATATAAATAAAAAAATTGTAGAGAATTTTGAACAAAATTTAAAAATGCTCAGAAAAACAAATAAAAATATTCGTATGATATTTGAAAAAAAATATTGTTGTTAAGTTCTTTTTGTATTTTTATCATATTTCCTTTTTACTTTTCAAAAAAAATAATTTTAAAAATTTTAAAACAGTTTTTATAATATTTTTATGTATTTAAAAACAAAAACATAAAACCAAAAAATAATGATCTAAATCTTTAAAAAATAAAGAAATAAAAATTGAATTATATATAAATAGATAACTTATATATATATATATTTCGTGGAAATACGTCTATAATTCTTTTCATTAGAAACTAAAAAAGAGATTACATTCTCCATATATACATGTTTTATGTATTCGAAAATATTTGTTTTGAGGCCCTAGAGGTTTGCCCAAAAAGACTTGCAAATCAATCCTAGAGTTGGTTTCCCAAAACCAGCTCTATATGAAACATCTACAGGGTCCAAAACCCTGTATAAATAAAAAAACAAGAGCAAACAAAATAGGGCCCTTAAGGACACAAAAAAGAACTTAGATTATTACAATAAACAAAATACAGGGTCAAATCCCAAAGAATGACAACAAAGTGTCCACAAGGCCATCCCATAACACACATGCAACAAAAAATGACGTGGTGCCTTGATAATCCTGCCAAGCGAAAGATATTGACCTAAGAAGCGACGACGATAACAAATCATAACCAACAGATGATTAGGATTCGACGACAAGAACCCAGTCAAAGAAAGCACTAGTGACCACAGTGAAAAGCCATCATCCAAGAATGCAGTGATGACCAACGAGGCACCAACGAAGCAGGTAGATGACACTGACACAGAAATAGCCACCTAACCAACCACAAACCCCCAAAATCAGGTGACGCAAGATTGCAAAGGCACCAAAGGACATAAAAAAAAGAGCAACACGAACTAGAGGGCATAGGAGACTAGGATTCCCTAATTTCCAAGCCCTATGCTCCCTCAATTTCCCTCCCATCATGTACATTAAATGGAAGATACTAGCAGAACACAACCGTAAAAGCACACAACAACCAACGCAGGAGGGGGTGACAATGTCCAAATGAGAAACAACACATTCGACAAGGAAATTGAGAAGCTAGAGCACTGCAACACTGACCATGACGAAGTGAAAAAATAACCCAAACACGCACAAGCAGGCAAGACGATGGGAACCCTACCAGAGGGGTGAGGCGAATTAGGCAGACAATGGCCCAAACCAGGGAAGAAGCAATGGTTTGGGGGTCGTGTCCTTAAACCCAATGATGAAAGAAACCTGCAGGGGTGGTGTGGTTTCCCCCTTGCATCCATAACCATGCACATGCAAATTAATTTTTGTACAATATATTCTATATAAGAGATGTTGAGTGAGGGAGGAGAGGAATTGCGTGGCCATCTAGGTTGGTAGAGCCTTATTTCTCTATCAAAGGAGGGATTGAAGGGACAAATATTACAAAGAAGTTAGAGTCTCTAGAGGGGGAATTTTATGACAACCACTGAGCCCACTGGTCTGAATATTGCATGGAGGGTTAAATGGAGGAAACAAATGGAATAATAGATAAGTGATGCAGAGAATGGGAGATGAGGAGTATTTATGGTTAGGTCGAGCCTGCAATCCTATTCATGGACTATTTGAAGCAACGAGAGTCTCACATGGTTCATGAAGAAAGGAAACTCCTTTAACATTGTTGAGTACCCATAAAATCTCAAACTTTTCCTCTAAAATCTTTCTGGTATTTGCTTGGGAAAAGTATGAGTGGTCTCAGTCCTCCTCTCTTACAAGATAATTTATATGTATATGCTATGAATTAGTAGGAAACCATTAATTACCCCCTTAGTTGGGTATCCCTAGTCTATGGGCCATCCCTCTGTGTTTCTACATTGACTCTCTATGTGTTGTGCAGGTTCCCTTTGTGTTATAGCATTAGTTTACATATTTTGTGTTTTTCAAATTTAGAGGTTAGGGTGGGAAATATCTATATTTTGTGCCTAGCATGGGTGGCTATTGAATTACAGACTCACTCTGAGACCGGCGGTAATTGTGAACAAGACATCCCTAAATTGGTTGTGCCTAGTTTTGTACCTTAACCTGAGTATGTGTTTTCTTGAATGGTCTGCAATTAGGGCATAAATTTTCATAGGGTTGATAGTTGTGCCCTCTCTGCCTCAAGGTGGGGAGTTGTGAGCCTCATTCTTAAGTGTTATTATAACCAAGGAGTTTTTAAAGACAAAGAATGCATAGCAGGTGTGGGGGAGGGGGTCACAGACCGCAAGGCCACAATAGAGCCCATCAACAAGCTTAGGAAGTTTCTAACAACTAGCATGCAATAGTCACTCTGAATACTCAAAATGAAATCAGAAACTTGGAGACTCGTGTTTCCAATGAGCACTAGGTATTTATTAACTCATAAATCATGGATGATATATCCACATGGATTGTTAACCTGGTGTGAAAGGAAACACTATTTTGGAGCTTTGACTCTCATTGGAAAATGAAGACCATGTCGAGTAGGATTCTCATGGACAGTAGGCTAATAGATACAATTTATTTACACGCTTGGAGGGTGTTAAGAGATACCAAAACAACAAGAATTACTGCCTAAACAAAATTGAAGATAGGTTGGCCCATATTGAACTCCATCAAGTTCAATATCCTCTTGGATCAAGTGCTCAAGATAATGCTCTTGCTACCTCTTTAGACACTTGAATCAACATTATTAACTTTAGTTTTTATTTTTGCAGTTCATGCATAGATAGTTTTGTCATGTTAGAAAAATTGACACTTCTTGAATTTTGGACTAATTATTCCATACGTAGGTGGTAAAAAACATCTAGTTTCCTCGTAGGTAAATTGAGACCACTTATAAGAAAACTTATGACTTGATGAAGCATGATGGATGTATGTGGTTTGCTACGATGGAAGGCATGATAATCTATATATATATATATATATATATATATATATATATATATATATATATATATATATATATATATATATATATATCTAGTGAGGTTTCAATTTTAGGCTTTGCTACCGTGTAGAAATCAGATGAAGGAACTTCAATATTCTTTCCATGTAAATAAAATTAAACCAAGGTACACATATTACAGGTTGAATGGAGGGAAAAACATTATAGTGGGCGTCACTTGTGGTTTATTAATGCTTATGGAAATTGAAAAGGAAAAAAGGAAATAATTTTCATTTAATTAAGGAAATAAAGGAAAATAGGAGAAAAGGAAGGTGAAGAGACACAAATATGCATGAAAATGAAACTAGAGAGAAAATGAAGGAAAATGAAATCAAAAGAAGAGATTAATGATAAAAAGACACGTGAGAAACAATTGACAACTTCTAACTCAGTTTTGATAAGATTTCACGAATTGAACTCCAAGAGGAGATAAAGATCATTTGGACACAAGCAAGCAAGTAAGTGAAGGAAATCAAGGGAGTGCAATAGGAATTTTGGACAACAACAAGTAAGGACATGAATTAGTTGTGGATTGCAGGTAATACTGTGCATGTGAGAGGTAACATGTTGGGATTTGGATGCATGGTACATGCATGTGGTTCTTTGATTATTTGTTTTCACTGGCATGAGATTTTATGGGATTGATAGTGGTTTTAATCTTGTCTTAAAATTTCCTAGATAACCATGATGTTGTGGGTTGTTTTTTTGGATTTTTTATTTTTTCTCAAGTTCCCTAATGGTTGTGGGTTGGGATAGAATATTTGGAGCCTTGGAACAACTTGGGTTCCTTAGAGGTTGTGGGTTGAGATGGGAGATCTATGGAGCCTTGTAACAACTTGGGTTCCCTAGAGGCTGTGGGTTGAGATAGAATCCATGGAGCCCTAGACAACTTGGGAAGATACCAATCTGGTTGGTATGAGTGATTTCTGGACCGGTTAGGTGAAATCACTATGGTTGACGATTGAGGTGGTTTAGCCTCTGGAAGCCTGGTTGGTTCTATTTTGGTTTAACCCATATGATCCCACATTCATGCTTGGAATATGGTGCAAGAATGATTGGTGAAAGAGGGATTTGGTTCAACCCAATATATGGTCAGGTGGTACATGGAAGTCCCTAACTTGGTTTGCTTTTGCATATGTTAATATGAGATATTTTCTTATTGTGATCTATGAGCATTTATACTGGTTAATGTATTCATTTTATGAATAGTTTTCCATGGATTCCATTATGGTTATATGTTGGTTATATGCATGGTTCTACGATGTGCTCCAATTATGAATCTTGTTCTTGATCTGATAAGATATTGATTGGTTGATGAATGCATGGGATAACAAGTGTTATTGTAACTAGCTTGAGAGGGCATAGATCCCTCTTGGTGTTTCCTAGAAGAATTTCATAAGTTTACGATCATATATGCATTCATGACCTGTAGCTTCTATGTTTACTATCCATTTGACAAAATTTCCTTCATGTATTAGGCATGTTTCGGTCAATATCTTACTTGAGTATTGATTTTTTAGACTTTTCATCATATTAGACATGTTTATGGAAATTTTTTAGCACTTCTGGGTACTGCCCTGAAAAACGTGGCATAGATCTCACCACCGCATGCACAAAATAGATAAATTTTGGTCATAACTACATGGAGAAAGACTTATGGATGTAGTTGGAGCCTCATAACCACATGCACAATGTATCATAGGTGTGGTTGGGATTTCAATCTTGTGAAAATGAGTTCCAACTCAGGGAATGGTCACCAAAGGAGGTTTTCAAGTTACTGAGTGATCTAGTGTCCATAGGGGGTGGTAGTATGTGTTCTGGTTGTAAGCCCCACTTCCATAACTAGAACTTGGAGGTTGGGTCATGTCATAGTAGCACTCAGCTCATGGCTAACCCGGAGAGATTGTAAAAGCAAGTAAATGTGGGAGGGGGTGTTACAGGGTGGTATCAGAGTGAGGTTGTAGCACTGGACCTTGGGGTAAAGGTAGATTTTTATGCATGCATGTCAGTTGTCTATGTGTTTATCATGCAAGATGTTCATATGTTAATGTCATTATATATATATATCATGCTAATGTGGACTGAATTGTGTAGAAGTGATAGCCTCCCCTGAGATACATTAAGGTATGATTTTGATTATGTATTTTATTTTTTTATCTAACATGGTATGATTTTAGGAAATAGAAGGTCATGGATGAAGAAAAAAATGGTGGATTACAATTCGCATGACTCCCCTTACATGCCTAATTTTAATTCTATGGAATGGGTAAATTCAGTTGGGTAGCAAGGAGAAGAGTATTACCATGATTTATCAGATACATCGAGGAGTCTAAAGGAAAAAATTAGAAGTTGGAAGGCAGATAATAACAGGTTGATTGAGGCATAGGAAAGACTTGTAAGGGCTCAAGAAAAGTAGGCGGAAGTTAATGCAATGATTCTTCAAATCCTTTCAAATTTGCATAAATAGGGACAACTAAGGATTAGTCATGGACAAGAGAAAAATACTAATGGGGCATATGGTAGTAGGTCTTGAATAGGGCATAGGTTTGAAAAATATGATGCAATCAGAGGTGGAAGATTATTTGATACACCTGACAGGAGGGATAACACTCATGGATTTTATTCTAGTTCTGGTTCTGAGAGACATCATCGCCATCACCGCCAACATCCTTATAGGAGGAGTGAGAAGCAATATTTTCATGAATATATCAAGAAAGCAAAGCCTCCTAAATTTGATGGAGAAATGAAGAAATAAAAATATTTTAATTCTATCTTCTGTGATCCATAGTTATTTTTTAGATATATTTCAGTTATAATCACACGAGACAAAACTTTGTCGATGCATTTTGAACCAACGAGTGTGGTTCATCTTTAGGAATATATGAATAATCACATGAGACAAAGCTTTGTCGACGCATTTTGAACCAACCAGTGTGGTTCATCTTCAGAACGAGATGTAGAAGCATGGTTTCTTGGGATAAATAAGTTCTTTAGGAAGATGAATCATTTTTATGAGCAGTAAAAGTGCAAGACTGAGTTCAAGTGTGACTGGAAATGTAATGTGAAGACAAAAGGAAAATGTGGTAGCTTATAAGACGCCTAATGTAGCTGAGAGAGGCCATGTGTCTCAGCTTGTGGAGCAGCAAAATAAAGGCAATGGTAGAGAACCATTGCGGTGTTGAACCTATGGTGGAGATCATCACAAAAAGGATTTCCCTTTGTATTAGAGTGGTGTAGTAGATGCATGGAAGGACTCATATCCACAGTGCTCAATAGGTTCAAGAAGTTGGGGATGTAGGTCATAACATTCCCCGAATCTATGCAACAATGGATAACAGGAAGGTATAGAAAGTTAAAATGTGTGGAAGCACTTTGGGCAAGGAATATATTTGGAATATGGTTGATAGGATGTAGGCATAATAGATGGTTTCCAATGACAGTTGAATTTATCAAGGGAATGTGAATCCCTTGGGAGATTATATGTGCAGGTGTTCAGTTGCAGGGTAGCATGTTGAGTATAGCAAGGTAAGGTAACTGGTATATTGTTATATTTACTTATGCACTAAAATTTTTGTGTTCATGGTAGTATGATGCAGGGAATAAAATGGAGAAAGAGACTTCCATAGATCTTGAGGAAGGTACAGGTTGAGATTTCACTCATGAACTCTTGGGAGCACTTGGAGATGATGGGGATTGAGGCATGGTGTAAGTTGAAATTTTTGTTCTTTTGTTATTTCATGATTTATTTGTGCTTTATTTAAGATTTTGACTGTGATTGGTGCATGGCCATGCCACCTTTTTTCTGTGTTGTATTGTTGTTCAGTTTTTCTTGTTTTCTTTATCTTTCTTCTTGTTCTTTCCTTTTCTGTTTTGAGGGTCTTGGGAAATGGTTGGGGAAAGAAGGAAGTTGATGGAGCTCAGGGAGAGCTGAGTGAAACCCAAAAAGTAATATAAGACCCGGATGAAGCCCGACGCATGAATAAAGGGAAGTTGAAGTCAATAATATGAAAACAAGTTTAGTTAGTGAGGTCCACTAGGGTAAATAGACAGTGGCAGGATGATCATGAGAAAGGTCACAGGAAAGGTAAAGGAATCAAGTGGGAAAAGTAGCCGTGAAATATCTATGAGGAAATGTTGAAGGATATATCAATGAAATTAAAGTAGTGTGATCTACAACATGTTGGGACAAGCACGTATAGTGGAAGGAACCATAGACCCGGGACTTTGGTTGTGGATGCACGCATTAAGGCATGGGAAAGACACTAGAGGCAAGATTTCCTGGTAGAGATGATGTGGTCTATGGATGTGCAGTATTGTTGTTGTGTACATGTCGTACATGTTGTGTTGTGTCATGTGTATTGTGTATTCATTGTATTGTGACATGTGTTTTCATTTTGTTGTATTATGTGTATGCATATGTGTTGTGTTATAAAATATGTGTATGTGTACATGTTTTAAAGGGGATTGGTTCTCAGGATCCCTGTAGGTTGTGGGCTGGAGCCCTATAATAGCTTGGGTTCCCTAGAAGCTGTAGGCCAGAGCGCTGTAAGAACTTTGGTTCTGTGGAAGTTGTGGGTTCGTTCCCTGTAACAACTTGGGTTCCCTGGAGGTTGTGGGTTGGTACCCTATAACAACTTGGGTTCCATAGAGGCTGCGGGTTGGGATTGTAGTCCCTGGAGCCCTGGATAACTTGGGAAGAGACCAATCTTGAGTTGCTGATATTGAGGATAAAGGTGGTATAGTATCTAGATTACTTTGTTGTTGATACTGCATAAGGAAGAGAAGAAAAGGCACTAGGCACTAGTCAGGTTTGGAAATTTATCTAATGTGTGCACATGGTTAAAGAGAAGAGAAGCCATTGGGTGCTTTTCGAGTTTGGAAACCGATATAGTGTGCATATGGAAAGGACAAAGAAGAAAGGCATGCGCAAAGAACCATTTGAAAGATAAGTATCAATATCTTATTTCACTTTTTGAATTTAAAATTATGAACATAATATATGATTTTGATTTATGATGGTTCATTTTTTACTAACTGGATGTGATATGCTTATACATGATGATTTGATAAAGGAGCTAATTTGACTTGTTGTGACAATAAGTGAACATAATTGCAAGCATACCCCATTGATGATGTATCAATGAGGTATGATTTGAATTTATTACAATTCATTTAGAGTCTAATGGAAATTATGTGCTTGGTACAGGAAAATATGGAAATTCATGGTTGGGTGGTTGGAACTTGCTGCAAGAGTGTTAGCAGCAATAGAAAAAGGAATTGGAACAGGAAATAGTATGATAGTAAAGCATTCCATGAGTAGGGCCATTGTGGGACACTGGTACTTAATATTTTCCATTGATTTCCATAAGCATGCTATGACTGATATGATGGTTTTGAGGTAGGAATATGCCTTGGTTGTTGGACCTTCCAATGCAAGGAAACCTTTCCAAGGGACGAATTTCTTGAGGGACTGGTAAGCAAAGAAGGGGATGCTTGGGAACTAGGAAGGTGACTGACTACATAGAAGGGGGTGACTAGATTTCTTGAGGGCCTGGGAAGCAAAGAATGGAAGGCCAGGGAATAATTTTTTTTGGTCATTAGCATTGCTAGATGGAATCGAAAGCACATTGGGAGTGTTTTCCTACAACAATGAGTTGGTAATTGTTCAATGAGAGAACAAGTAGCGCAAGGATTGTAGTGCTAGACATTGTAGGCATAATTTTATCTTAACAATGGATTATGGACTTCCTAGGAAGGAGGAGAATCCTTAGTACTATTTTTTAGGGTGGAGGTGTGGGCCTCTAGATTCTCTTTTCGTTGATATAAGTATCATATACTTTTATTTGTTGATTGAAGCAAATGTTCATATGTATATATGTGTAAATTATTGTATATATTGTATTGAGTTGTGTTTATAAAGATCCATAGACAATATGATTATTTACTAGTTGAATCAAATGTGCATAAGTATATGCGTTGTCATTGTAAATACTACATCGAGTTGTGTTATAAAGCTACATAACCATATGCTTATGATGGTCATGGTTTTCAGCAGTTGTTATATTGTAAATATTGAATCGAGTTGTGTTTATAAAGCTCCATAAGTAATATGTTTTGTTTGTAATAAGCGTCACAAAACACTGAGGACAATGTTCCCCCAAGGGGAGGGGTTTGTAATAGCCCCTGGTTGATTTTCCATGTAAATAAAATTAAACCAAGGTCACGGGACACCTATTCCAATATGAATAGAGGGAAAAACATTATAGTGGCATCACTTCTAGTGTATTAATGGCTATGGAAATTGGCAAAGGAAAAAAGGAAATAATTCGCATTTAATTAAGGAAATAAAGGAAAATAGGAGAAAAGGAAGGTGAAGAGACACAAATATGAATGCAAGGGAAATTAGAGAGAAAGTGAAGGAAAATGGAAGAAAAAGGAGAGACTAATGATAAAAAGGTATCTGAGAAATAATTGACAAATTTTGGCTCAGTTTGATCAGCTTTCGGGAATTGAACTCCAAGAGGAGATAAAGAGCATTTGGAAACAAGCAAGAAAGTAAGAAAATGAAATAAAGGGAGCACAAGAGGAAGTTTGGACATCGGGAAGTAAGGAAAAAAAAATAGTTGTGGATTGCAGGTAATAGTGTGGATGTGAGGTTTATCATGTTGGGATTTGGATGCATTGTACATTCATGTGTTTATTTGATTATTTGTTGTCATTCGCATGATTTTTTCTTGTATTTACATTGGTTTCATCCTTGCCTTAACTTTTCCTGGATAGCCATGATGTAGTGGGTTCGTTGTTTGGATTTTTTATTGGTTCTCGGGTTCCCTAATGGTTGTGTGTTGGGATAGAATCTCTGGAGCCTTGGAATAACTTGGGTTCCCTGGCGGGTGTGGGTTGAGATGGGAGATATTCAGAGCCCTGTAACAACTTGGGTTCCCTGGAGGCTATGGGTTGAGATGGATTCCATGGAGCCCTCAATAGCTTGGGAAGAGACCAATCTGGTTGGTATGAGTGATTTCTGAATTGGTTAGGTGAAATCACTATGGTTGAGGGTTAAGGTGGTTTAGCCTCTAGAAGCCTTAGCTTATTCTATTTTGGTTTAACCCATATGATCCCACATTCATGCTTGGAAGATGGTGCGGGGATGATTGGATGAAAGAGAGTTTTGGTTCAACCCAATATATGGTCAGGTGGTACGTGGAAGTCCCTGACTTAGTTCACTTTTTCATATGTCAATATGAGATATTTTACTATTGTTTTCTATGAGCACTTGTACTTGTTAATGTGTTGATATTATGGCTAGTTTTTCATGGATTCTGTAATGGACCTGAGCTAAAAGTTAATGTAATAAAATTTAATAAAGGTAAAAATAAGACCATGGTTAAGGGGCAATTGTTCCAACCTGAATGTTGGGAAAATATATCCTAGTGGGCATCATTGGCTGTGTTTATGGCTAAGGGGAAATTAGCAAACGAAATGGCTAACCATTAAAAATGAAAAAAGGTATTTTTGAACATTTATTTATGAAAATAAAGGAAATTGGGAGAAAAGGAAGGTGAAAGGTCACAGGTTGCATGTGAGGAGGAAATTGAAGGAAAATAATGGAAATGTAATATTCCTAAATTAGCATGCAGCTAATAGGAATATTAATTTTTCTCTTAATATCTAGTTAGATGAAAAAATGGGTAAAGAGGCCCATAAGTTGCTTTAGTAGGCATAAAATCCCTCTTGATGTGAAAAGGATCATGTTAACAACTAGTTCAAACATCCTCATATGTGAACAAGGTCTAATATGTGTGGACAAGGTTAAGTTTGACCAAGTCAACAACATTAATATGTGAGGAGTGGATCATAAATAAAGACAGCTCAGTGTGAATGAAGATACATCTAGTTAGTCAGAATTAAGACACCTTGGGTGTGAAAGGAGACAATGCATGGAAACTAATTCATGGTTGATTAACTCAAACAACTATGTAAATAGAAGAGTGGGACTAATGGAGACAACGTAATTTTGGAGGAGGAACCTTTGCATGGAAGTAACCTCATGAATGGGTGGGACCCATGGTGAGGAAGCTCATCATCTATATAATGGAGGGAATGGCAGACATATGGGGTATGATTGAAGATCTGATTTTATGACTAGGAGTGTTTAGACTTATTTCATGTTTCAGCTGTTTAGCTAAGTTTGTTGCATTATTTAGTGCAAGGGTTTTCTCAGGCGGGAATTCCTCACTCTTCCCTGGAGATCTTGTTTAAGAAATCTGAGAGGATTTTTCTGGACTTCATTTCCACTATCTGGAACTTGGCCAAGAATTCACCTACAGCTACAACACAGTCTCTTGGAGGATCTGCGTTATTTTACATGGTGTTGCAGTGGGAGGGTTTAAACCTTTGTTTTATGAGCTAGTTTCCTAGGAGGAGGATCAGCCTTTTTCTCGGAAAGATAGTAGGAGGAGCTACAGCCATTTATTTTCATGGTCAGCCATATGTATGCAATGCTTCAGTCAATTTGTGTGATTCATCCATAGATCTGCAGAAAATACTTCATGTATCTCATGTTTGTCAAGATACCCTTGCCAGGTCATCTTGGATCTATGTAAAAGAGACTAGATATTTGTTTTTGTGCTCTATTGATTAATAAATCATCAGATCTATTTTGTCTCTATATTTCTGAATATAAACCCTCAATAAACTGTGCTATCACTTTCTGCAGTAATTCTGTGTTGCAGTAGTCTTGGGGTTTCAGTGTTTTTTGGGTTGTTTTGAGCATGGGGGGTCTATTTAACTAGGGTATAATGATTTGTTTCTAAATTCCTTTCATATTTGGTTGTTATAATGTAATATCTAATGGATCCATGGGATGCATTCATCTTTTAATGCATAAATTTCTGAAAAATGTGTTTTTGTGCATACATTGCTGATTTTCCCATTTGGGAATATTAAAGTGGTATTAGAGCTCTAATCTTGGCTCAACCTGTGTACTTCAACCATTATGGAGTATTCGCATAGGAAGGAGAGGATCGAAAAAAGGGATCAAGGCAAACCCTTATTTTCAGGAGGGAAGAAGTTCTCAAAACTTCTTCTACAAACTTTTCATGGTATCAGCAAAGACATCAAAGAAATGAGGAGGGAAAAACATGGAGATCCCTCAATAAGATTTGGACATGAGGAAAGATATAGTTCCTCATATTATGGGTGTGAGCATTCAGCTACACCATTAGATTTAAAATTCTCTACCATCCATATTTTCATGACAAATAAGATGGAGAAAGGAGATGTGCCAAAGAAGGAGACTCTTGGTGATTATTTGCAAGAGTATGAATCTCAATATAAGAGGTTGAAAGATCACTTGAACTTCCAAGGGTTTTGTAAGATCAAGGAGGAAAGAAGCACAAGGAGAAAGCAACATGGTGTGGGTAGATTTTTTCTATCTACTTTTGATGGCTCACCTAAATGTCTAGCTAGGGTTTGGGTGGACGAGCTAGACACCTATGTGCAACAACATCAAGTTTCTGAAGATGAAGCCATTAAAGTAGCAGCATTGCATTTTGAAGGTAAGGCTTATGCTTGGTGGTTTTTTGAATCATTTTCCTTAAAAAATGAAAATACATCTACTTATGCAAAGTTCATTAGAAGAGTAGTGGAAAGGTTTGATGAAAATTTTTATGAAACACCTTCTATGGAGCAAATCAAACCAAAACAAACAAAACCTTTGCATGGGTTGGAAGGATCTATCAACCCAACTCCATTTCAAAAAACCATTGAGGGAGATGAAAAATTGTATACCTTTCCAAGCGAAAAGTTCCCATTGCATGATGTGCTTTCTTCTCAAGAGAAAGACATGGAGATTCCTCCTTCAAGGGAAGACCAAGATCTAAGGTCTCTCATTGTTGATGAGGAATTTTCAAATATTGAGGAGGAAAAAAAGAAGGATGGAGGTGACAACACTGTCATATCAAGAGCATATCTAGCACCTCATGAAGAGGAGGATGGAGCACTTGCTCCAATGAGAGGAATTCTTGTATGTTCACAAGGAGTTCCAAAGAATCTCACATATGGAGATCATGGAAAAATCCATGTGAAGCATGTGCCATCATTAGAAAATGGTGATATCTTGAAGATAGAAGAAGGTAAAGGGGAGGACAAGCATCATATGATGAGAAGAACACACCCCTCTCTATTTCAGAAGTTTTATGCACAAGAGTTAGGAGGATTTATGCAATGAAGGCAAGGACAAATCCGTCCACACACATATACATCCTGCTCTATGCCTTGATGTCTCTTTGCATGGAGGCATTCCACCAGGGAGTCCACTTGATGAGAAGAGGAATAAAGTGTTCCCTCAACTTGTTGCAACAATAACATATTTGGCTAAGGAGGGAACCTTGAGAGGAGCTACCACAATGCTAAGAACCTTTGATGGGTTCCAAGGGGAGATGAGTAATTTTATGAAATGGACTTTGCTCTCTTCCACTCAGCTATTTGCGCTGGAAAAGAAGGATTCAAAAATCTGTGATGACATGAGCATGGTGTCAAAAGGACACTCCATAGCCTTGGAGCAGCAAAAGATACTTCTATATATAATGAATATTTCTGAATATTACAAGAGTGCATTACCACTCTTGTATGGATGGGCCAAACTATGGAATTTTTGGAAGAAAGAGACCTTTCAAAAGGAGGTTGACTTCCATATGCTTCAATCTTGTATTTGGAAAGACCAACTACAAGAGAGGCAGCAAAAAGGGGGTTACAACACTCCAACATGTGACTTTGGCATTGAGCATGTCAAAGAGGAGAACCATCATATGAAAAATCCTTCATTTCAGATTTCTACATCGTTGTCATTGTTGGGGAGCCTAGATCCATATTGGGAATCCCAACTATTGATGGAATATTCCAAGAACCTCTTCACATGTAAGGTTCTTGATGGGCAAGTGATGGATAGGAGGTATAAAGTGGTTGATGGAGTAATTTACTTTCATGATCAGATCTATTTGACTAGAGAATCCATGCTCAAGGAAAAACTACTCTATGCAGCCTATGAGATCTTGCTTTCTAATCCCACTAGTTTCATTAGAACATACAGTATTATCTTGGAAGGATTCATGTGGGAGAACTTCAAAGAGGAGATGCACTATCACATGAGAAAGTGCATAGATTTCTTGCAGGTTGAGGAGGAACATAGCTCTTGGGAAGACTTATCATTACCACCTCCTTATTCTTTGGGTGTGAGAGGGAGTTCATCCATGAGATAACTCACTGATTTTAACCAAGTGTATGGTAAGGCTTTTATTGATGAACATCCTGATCTATTTAATATATACTTGTATTTTCTCATTACACATGTGCATGGCATTGCTCCAAGAAGAGGCACACTTTCTTATTTGCTGCATGGACTACTTGGGGCCATAAGCAATGGTGATGTTGACCATTCCCTAGAAGATTTTGAAGAAATTATATACTCTTCATGGTGTGATTCATTAACACCAACCATCATACACCTTCTCCAAGCATGCAAGAAGAATGGGGCAAAAAAAAAGTGGTGGAAAGAACACTTGTTATATCATACTCTATGGCATTTAGGAGAAAAGCTGCACTGGTTGCACATGAGGGACCATTGTCCTTCTCCTTTGCTACGTATGGCAGCAAGCATGACTTTAATTATGGTTCCATATGCTGAAAATGTTCTTATCTTTGTTGGGAACATGGTTGGAAGGAAGACACATTGGTTTGGTGTGTCCTTAGGGAAGGAAATTTCCCACACCTTTTGCACTACATGCTTCAAGGGGAGCATGGGATATGTCATGGCCACTACAGTAGATCACTTGTTTCTCTATAATGTGGGCCATGTGATTGTTTGGATCACTTGGGATATGCCTCTCATGAGCACTTGGGATGAGCTTTTCTATGATTTACCAAGCTGGGAGGTGATTCATTTCATTTGGATGATAGCATGGAGATGGGAGTCTCTCATTGGGAGTGAGGTCCTCTATGACTATCATCACTTCTACCTTGAGGAGGCCATTGATCAGAAATAAGGTTTCCATATATACCTTCCATTCTTTCATGATGAGATCCATTTAGTTTGTCCACCAAAGGTCAACTTACATACTTGGGAGGAACCATTGCGAGATAGAATTGTTGCAAAATATCTGAAGCAATGGTGGAGACTATTGGATGAGAAGACCACAAGAGGAGGAGGGGATATTTTGTAGCACCCTTGTAGTTTCTTGAGGACAAGCAACATTTGGGAGGGGAAGACTATAATATTCCTTAATTAGCATGCAGCTAATAGGAATATTAATTTTTCTCTTAATATATAGTTAGATGAATAAATGGGTAAAGAGGCCCATAAGTTGCTTAAGTAGGCATAAAATCCCTCTTAATGTGAAAAGGGATCATGTTAATAACTAGATCAAACATTCTCATGTGTGAACAAGGTCTAATATGTGTGGAAAAGGTCAAGTTTTACCAAGTCAACAACATTAATATATGAGGAGTGGATCATAAATAAGGACAACTCAGTGTGAATGAACACCCATCTAGCTAGTCAGAATAAAGACACCTTGGGTGTGAAAGGAGAAAATGCATGGAGACTAAGTAATGGTTGACTAAATCAAACAAAATTGTAAATAGAAGTGTGGGACTAATAGAGACAATGTAATTTTGGAGGAGGAACCTTTGCATGGAAGTAATTTCATGAATGGGTGGGACCCATGGTGAGGAAGCTCATCATCTATATAATGGAGGGAATGGAAGACATATGGGGTATGATTAAAGATTTGATTTTATGAATGGTTTTTTTTATACCTATTGCATTCTTCAGCTGTTTAGCTAAGTTTTCTACACTATTTAGTGCAAGGGTTTTCTCAGGCGGGAATTCCCCACTCTTCCTTGGAGATATTGTTTAAGAAATATGAGAGGAGTTTTCTGGACTTCATTTCCATTATCCGACACTTGGCCAAGAATTCACCTATAGATACAGTGCAGTCTCTTGGAGGATCTGAATTATTTTACATGGTGTTACAGTGGGAGGGTTTAAACCTTTGTTTTATGAGCTAGTTTCCCAGGAGGAGGATCAACCTTTTTCTCGGAAAGCTAGTAGGAGGAGCTACAACAATTTATTTGCATGGTAAACCATATGTATGTAGTGCTTCATCCAATCTGTGTGATTCAGCCATATATCTACAGCAAATACTTCATGTATCTCATGTTTGTCAGGAAACCCTTGCCGAGTCATCTTGGATCTATGTAAAAGAGACATGATCTCTGTTTTTGTGCTCTATTGATTAATAAATCATCAGATCTATTTTTTCTCTATATTTCTAAGTATAAACCCTCAATAAAATGTGTTTTCACTTTCTGCAGTAATTCTATGTTGCAATAATCTTGGGGTTTCAGTGTTTTTTGGGTTGTTTTGAGCATGGGAGGCCTGTTTAACTAGGCTATAATGATTTGTTTCTGATTTACTTTCAGAATTGGTTGTTATAATGTCATATCTAATGGATCCATGGGCTTTATTAATATTTTAATGCATAAATTTCTAAAAAATGTGTTTTTTGTGCATATATTGTTGATTTTCCCATTGGGGAATATTACAGGAAAATTGGAGAAATTAGAAGCATGAATGATAAAAATACCTCAGACCATCAGTTGGTAGCTTTTTTTCAGTTCATTTTTAGAATTACACTCAGATAGGAAAAGAGCACCAAGAGGAGAATGAGATCAAGCAAGGAAAGGAAGGAAAAGCAAGGTAAGGAAGGACAAGGAAAGGAAATGAAAGAAAAGATCAAGTAAGGAAGAGGAGGATCAAGAAAATTTAGCACGAATACTTGGAGGTAAGATATTTCATGTATGATCTCCTAACTAGTTTTGACATGCATGCCATGTGCATGTTGGCATTTGGTTCTTCTATTGTCGTTGGCATGGTTTTGCCGGATTTTGACAGTGGTTTTCATCCTTTCCTTGCATTTTTCTGCATAAAGATGGTGTGATGGGATTGTTCTCAGTTTTTAGCTTTGGAATTTCTGGATGGTTTTGGAATCTGGGGTGGAGGTGATTTGAGGAACATTCCCAAAGGCCTAGGAATCCCTTGATCAGTTTTGGTGGGATACATGTTAAATCTTAAGGGTGGTGTCTCGATAAGGGCCTAGTGATATAGGGTGGATTGTGGTAAAGCTTGGAGATAAGGAGATAGAAAATTCCTCAAGGATAGTGATGAGATCTGAAGGCATTCCAAGCTCAGATCGGTTTAGTGATCTCAATGTCGGTTTAGATGAGATCACAGTATGGTGAGGGTGGAGGTGGTTTAAATTTTGGGTTCCCTTGGTTGTTTTTGGATTGGTTCATCCGTGAGATCCAACATTCATGCTTGGAATATGGCACGGGAGTGACTGGATGAAAGAAATATTTGGTTCAACCATGTCTATGGTCGGGTGGTACGTGGAAGTACCGAACCTGGTTTGATCTTGCCTATGTTTAATGAAAGCTAAGTTCTATTGATTTTGTACTTTTTATTATGTGGATTTAATGTTTGTTATATTATGGTTATTTATGTGGTTATATATGTTATCTCCCTCCAGTTTCCGAAGGCTAAGAAAGAAAGCTAAAGGGGTAACCACATACCAGCTTTAGACTCAGTATCTAGCCCTACCAAGTCAGAGAGGGATCTCTCAAAATTAGTCTCACAGCTAATGGAAATAACTGGAGAATAAGTATTTTATGCTAGTTATAAGTTCAATAAAATTTGATTATGGGTTTTTATTTAAGTTTGTTGGATCAAGATCATAGATCTAGGAACTAGGTTAGGGTTTTCAAATGATTAATTGCAGGGATGAAAATGAGGCAAAGTAGGTATGTTTAGTGACACATTTGGGCTATAATTGTGGTATTGGGTTGAAAAATGAAGGATCAAAATGAGCATATGACTATGAATTCATTCATCAGAAGAAATGGAACACAAACATGAAGATCTCGTCAAAACAGAGCATATAATTTATGAATTATGCTTAAAAAACTAATGAGATGATCACATGAAAGGATACATATGGTCGTAAGGAGAAATAAAAATTCAAATTTATGATAAAACTAAGAATAAACAATGTCAATAAGCATACCATAGGAATCCCAATATTATTTTTGCAACTGTCTTTAATATCACTCACTGTAAACTAGTGTATAATAGCTCCACACTATGATTACGAAGTATCCAACACTCACAATGACTCAAGTTTGAGTACATATATAAAAATAAACAAGATGAAACCTCTATGGGTCGAAACCTGATCCAAAACAACTAATTAATGCATCTAATTACTCATAGCCTAATTTTAGGGGAGTTAGAAACAACTTCGCCTTTTTTAGCTAACAAGTTTGAGTCTTTGTCTCAAGTCATTAAACAAAATATCCTTTAACAAAGATGAACATAAGTAGTTTAATTAACCATGGAACAACTCATGAGATATTTTTTACATAGACCAACTTAGACCTTTGACCTCCATGTGTCTAGAAAAGTTCTCAAACCCAGAAGCGCATCGAAATCTCTCAGAAACACAACGAAATTTAGCAAAAGAGTAGCGAATTTTGAAGGCTAGTTTGGATGGATTAGGTGCATTTATAATCTTGGTTGGAGGTTGGTAAAGGTATTTGAGGGTTTTAAAAATACCTATGAAGTATCAAATCAGAAAAAAACTCATCTCCAAGGCACTTCAAAACCCGTTCTCCCACAACTACTCCAGAAGCATAGTGTGTGGTCCAAAATAGTGGCAGAAGTGTGAAAAACTGATGGTTTTTTACCTTTTCCTGCAAATTTGTGAGCTAACATGAGGGGAAAAGTGGATTTATATAATGTAATAGTCATATGAAACTTGCACATACTTTCCATTCATCATTTGAAGCCTCTGAGAAAAAGTGTAACGTGGCCACTGTAATGTTCCTTTTTCAACGTTTCTTATAAATCATGCATGAAAAACGCTATTCCAGAAAAATATGCAATAAAAAAGTGAAATAATCACTTATATCCCATATACACATCCATATAGCATCTAAATACAAGAGGAGATCAGAAATAAATGAAACTAGGTGGGTTAAACAGATCTCCCACACTAGTGTAGCTGAAAAGGTGAAAAACCCCAAGACTGCAAAATGCCGGAGCAACTGCTCAAGGGACGACGCAGTATAAGAGAGGGTTTACACATAAAATGATAGTAGAAGCATATATATACTCATATATTTATAAATAATTCTGAAGTACAAATATCTAATCCCCTATACAAAATACAAGACAACCCGGCAAGGGTTTCCTGTCAAACACTCTATATATAAAATGTGATATTCAGAAAATGACTGAATAATCACTACAACACTGAAGTAAATGAGTGAAATAGGTAGAAATATTTCTGATATTATTTATAACCCTCAAGGGTTTCCTCCCATGAAAGGATGAACCTCTCAATCACAAGGAAACTCAGCAATGAAGCCACCAAACCATGCCATAGACTCTGCCTCCTGAAAAACGCACTCCCTAGCAGAAAAAATGCTGGGAGGGTAAGAGAAATGTGTGGTCTGGTACCACAGATCTGAAATATACTCTGTATCTCTCCAAAAATATCTCTCAAGTGAAGGAAACCTTCCTCCAATGAGAAACTAGCTCAGAAGCCGGGATTCCAATCCCTTCCACTGCTGCACCCAGCAACACTGCACAATCTTCGGCAAAGATGTGCTGATGTAGATGGTTGAAGCTTGGCCTAAAAACCTGATGTGAAAATATGAATACAAACTCTCCCAATGAGCTACTCAAATGAAAGATGTGGGATTCCCGCCTGGGAACACCCAGTGCTAAACAACACTGCAACTTGCTAAGCAGCAAGCAGCAACAATTCTTGGCAGCTAAGAATGATAATAATCTACAACATAATTAACAATGATGCCATACTCTTCCTTATATCATAAGTGAGTTTTCTTGACCTTGGCCCCACTCACTTAGATTGCTTCTAACCCAAGCTACCTTTCCCTCCAAAATTGTGTTTTCCAACCTAGGATTCCTCCTCCACTAAACTGCGCTGTTGACTTGGTCAAAGCAGCTTCATTTTGTCTTTGTTCACACATGGACGTGTTTTATTGATCTAGAAAGAGTGTCTCCTTTTGCACTTGGAGTGTTTTTATTCTTCTTAGGAGACTTATGGGATTTTCTACCCATTTATTTTCCAACTATAGTTGCTACTAACTCTAATGTTCCATTTAGCTTGAAAGCTAAAATTTTGGAACATTACAGTCCTCCCCTCCAAAATCTTTGCTTGTCCTCAAGAAAATGCATAAGGAGAGAAAAATATCTCCCCCCCCCCTCATGTGGCCTCTATCAATAGCCTCCATCACTGCATCAAGAGAATCTGCAAATAAACTGTCATCTAATGCTCCCTCCCAAGTGTGCATAACCAAAGTGTCTGCATCAATCAAAGGTGGAAAGTGTGAATGGAAACATGCTATATGTATCATGGCCTCCACAAAGTAGGAGTGATGATCAACATGGTGAATGATTGCCTACCTCATCCATGCAATCATTCAAATGAAGTAAGTCACCTTGCAACATGGTAACTCCTGAAAAGCCTCTTCCACCTTGTGCTCCTGAAATGTAGGTGGGATGACTAAGTGAACATGATAGGAAAGAGGGCCTATCCCACGTTGTCCTCCTCTCCACTCATGATAAGTGTATAGGGTATGTTGATATTGGGCTGAAACATGATTGCCCTCCAATGGCAAGAAGAATATTGAGCCTCCAAAGACTCTTCCTCCAAGATCATGAGTCATGCCAACCCAAACCATTCCATTCAAGATGAATGGCACATCATCACCACATGGCATCCAAATCAGAAAATGGCTGAAGGTTATGTGCAAGTTTGGATGATACATATGGTCTCTCTGGTGGATACTGCGCAGTTCTCCCAACTGCTGCTTGAGAATGTCATATGGCAAGTGTTCCTGCAACAAGTTACAAGATGAATATGTATGTTCTCACAACATGTAGAAGTAAGCATAAATGTATATCAGCTGTACATATACAAAATAACAATGCACCTACCCAATCTCATGTATATATGGGCTACTATCATCATAAACATTGGCCCTAAAGTGACCATGAAACCTAAAAATACTCCTGCTCTTTTGGGGAGCAATGCACTGTGCAAACATGGTGAGAAAGTACAAATACTCAATAGAGTAATCAACAAGTACATAAATGCATTCTCTACCATACATAGTGAGTGGAATGAAAGTGATATCCTCCAATAAGTCCTCCCATGAGAATATACTCATAAAAATATGCAAGAAGAAGGGATACCTCCTCCCTTTGGAATATCTCATCCATAAGAACATGCTCCTATGTGACAGTGCTGTAGACCTTTGTAATAAGGCTCCATGACTTCTCCCTTTGACATTCCACATGCCAAAGTCATCCACCATTATGCTGCTATGTGAGAAGATCTCCTTCCAACATGGAAATCTCTCATGATCCTTCAATGCTGAAGGGTAGCCTCCTTGCACCATGAATGTGCCTTTCTTCTCTTCGGAAATATCATGAAAAGTATGGGAAGAATTTTGCCCATACTCTCCCAAGTGCAACCATAGCAACAACAACTTTTTTTTTTGCCTCACCTCTCCCTCATTCAAGCTTCCTCTGAACAAAAACACATTAGAAATACATGGAAGCATGATACAATAAAAACTAGTTTCCAAATGACAACCGGAGAGTGAATCTTGGCCCCTCTCATGGAACCAGCGTAGTGCACCCTTGGCCTGCATCAGAATAAGAATTAAAAAGTGCTTTACCAGCCACTTGTTTGCTGCCATAGTCATCTCATAATATGAAAACATGAAATTACAATATGGTGTCATTGGTGCACACCAAGAGACATATGGCTTCCCCCACAGCTTATCAAAAAGATAGCCAAGATCAATGCTACAAGTAGCTGCAAGTAAATCATCATATAATATGAAAGAAGAAATATTTCTTCTTGTTACACCATGCTGCTCAAATAAAGGGAACAAGTACAATACAAAACATGAAATGATACCTCCTCCATTATGTACTTGAGGTCTTGAGCTGAAATGGCTCAACTAGAAATTCTCCCTCACTCCCAATGAGTAGGAAGGTAGCTGTGACATCCTCTCTATCACCATCCGGGCTATGCATCTCTCCATATGCTAATATAGGTCATGCTGGATGCCCTCCCAAGTGAACTCCTCCATCAACTGGAAATATGCATCAAAGTGCATAGAAGATAAGTCCTCATGTGTTGCATGTAGCAGCCTCTCCTTGAGACTAGAAGATCTAGTCAAGAAGATCCTACCATAGGAACAAATGACCATATCATCTACCATGTATTTGTCATCTCTATCTGGGTCATCAAGAATCATGCATGCACCAAGATCCTTGGAGTACTCCACTAAAAGTTGAGACCTCCAATAAGGATTAATCCTCCTCAGTGACAACGTTGGTGATCTGGCATGTGAAGCTCCACTCATGTTTCTGCGTGCTACTTTGACATCTCCCATGCCAAATTTCTCCTAAAAAATCTTCACCTCTCCAAAATCCAAGTGTGGTGAACCCAAAGACAAGACATATCTCATCAACTGAAGATCATGTGGCCTCCCAGGTGGAATGCCTCCATATAGTGAGACATCAATGTCAAGAGTAGACTGCTCATATGGTTGGGAAACCTTGCCCCTGCCCTGACTGCGCAAATCAATCTGCCTCTTTCTTTCATTGGCTCTATAAAATAGAGAAGGGTGTGTGCTCCTCATCAACTGATGCTGCTCTTCCTCCCTCTCCCCTTCTTCCAATTGCAATGTTGCACAATCATGCTGCTCACTGATTTTGCTTGGACCTCTATGTATGAGATCCTAGGGAAATTCTTGCAAAGGCACAAGAATCCCTCCTGTTGGAGCATGTGCTCCTCCTTCCTCTGCATGAGGCACTGGAATTGCTCTAGATGTGACAGCGCTGTTGCCTTCTTCTCCATCAATGTGTGTAGGCAACATCTCAACAATTGGATCCCTTTGTGAAAAAGTGATCCCCATGCGATCTTGTTCAAGAAAATGAAATGGAATTTTTGTTGCCGGCAATGTGTAATGCAAGACATCAGCTCCTCTCATGGTTTTCTGAAAAGGAGTTTCATCCGTCACATGCAAGGGTTTTTTTTTCTCAAGTTTTCCTTGCTCATGTGTCTTAGGAAGTTTTTAACCAAACCTCTCCATCAATGTTTTGATGAATCTTGCATAAGAGAAAGTATTGGCATTCTTTAAGGAACAAGATTCAAAAATCCACCATGCATGAGCCTTACCTCTGAAATGTAACGCTGCAACTCTGATAGCTTCATATCCAGAAATATGGTGCATCTACAAATAGGAGTTTAGCTCCTTCACCCAAGCTCCAACTGAACATGTAGGTGATCTGGAAAAAGTAGATAGAAGAAATATATCTACATCCTGCTTCTGGCTCTTCTCCATCTAGATCTTGCAAAACTCTTGGAAATCAGTATAATCTCTAAACTTCTCAGTTTGAGATTCATACTCCTGCAACAAATCACTAAGGGTCATTATATTATGCATTCTTCCTCATCCCATCCATCTCAGGATAGCTCTAGGAATTTGACTGTGCTGTGCATCATGGAGTGCAGCTGCATGCTCACACTCACCATGTGCAAATCTAGATATAGCTCTAGAATCAATCTCCTTTAGAGATCCCATCTCCAATCTCAACCTTTTCAGCTCTCCTTGAAAGCTCTTCATAGATTTTGGAAGAAGCTTTGTGAGGCTGTCTTCCTTTCTTTCTGCACATACTAAAGCTTCTTGGCTTCTGTCCATCTCTCCTTCTTCTGATAGCATTGGAAAGTTTCCCTTCTCAGGAATATCAAAATTCTATTCCAGAGATTGACTGCAGGGGAATTTACTGGATATGTCACCTTTGAAAAAAGGATGAGATCCAAAGGCTACCTAGCCATCTGTAGAATCTATCTATAGAGCTCAAAACATTCTCTTTCAGGGATTCATTACTTTGTCTTGAAGCCATAGGCTGAGCCAAAGATCATGCTCTGATACCACTGTAATGTTCCTTTTTCAAAATTGCTTATAAATCATGCATGAAAAACGCTATTCCAACAACATATGTAATAAAAAAGTGAAATAATCACTTAGATCCCATAGACACATCCATATAGCATCTAAATACAAGAGGAGATCAGAAATAAATGAAACTAGGTGGGTTAAACAGATCTCTCACACTAGTGTAGCTGAAAAGGTGAAAAACCCCAAGACTGTAAAATGCCGGAGCAACTGCTCAAGGGACTGTGCAGTCTAAGAGAGGGTTTACACATAAAATGATAGGAGAATCATATATCTACTCATATATTGATAAATAATGCTGAAGTAAAAAGATATAATTCCCTATACAAAATACAAGACAACCCGACAAGGGCTTCTTGTCAAACACTCTATATATAAAATGTGATATTCAGAAAATGAATGAATAATCACTGCAAAAATGAATTACATGAGTGAAATAGGCTGAAATATTTCTGATATGATGTAGAACCCTCAAGGGCTTCCTCCCATGAAAGGATGAACCTCTCAATCACAAGGAAACTCAGCAATGGAGCCACCAAACCATGCCATAGACTCTGCCTCCTGAAAAACGCACTCCCTAGTAGAAACAACGCTGGGAGGGTAAGAGAAATGTGTGGTCTGGTACCAAAGATCTTCTGGAGCTCTCCAAACAGATCTCTCAAGTGAAGGAAACCTTCCTCCAATGAGAAACTAGCTCAGAAGCCGGGATTCCAATCCCTTCCACTGCTGCACCCAGCAACACTACACAATCTCCGGCAAAGCTGTGCTGATGTAGATGGTTGAAGCTTGGCCTAAAAACCTGATGTGGAAAAATGAATAAAAACTCTCCCAATGAGCTACTCAAAGGAAAGAGGTGGGATTCCCGCCCGGGAACACCCAGTGCTAAACAACACTGCAACTTGCTAAGCAGCAAGTAGCAACAATTATTGGGAGCCGAGAATGATAATAATCTACAACATAATGAACAATGCTGCCATCCTATTCCTTATATCATAATTTATTTTTCTTTCCCTTGGCTCCACTCACTTAGTTTGCTTCTAACCCAAGCTACCTTTCCCTCCAAAATTGTGTTTTCCAACCTAGGATTCCTCCTCCACTAAACTGCGCTGTTGACTTGGTCAAAGTAGCTTCATTTTGTCTTTGTTCACACATGGAGGTGTTTTATTGAGTTAGAAAGAGTGTCTTCTTTCACACTTGGAGTGTTTTTATTCTTCTTAGGAGACTTATGGGGTTTTCTACCCATTTATTTGCCGACTATAGCTGTTGCTAACTCTAATGTTCCATTTAGCTTGGAAGCTAAAATTTTGGAACATTATAGCCACACTGCGTTTCTGTGCACTAAATTGCCTGAATTACGAAAAAAAACTCCAAAATTGCCAAAATTTTCCCAAAATTCTCTCCTTTTTAATTTTTCAGTCATGGCTTGACAACTGGAGATGAATCAGCTAAAATATCAAGGCTATCCTTATTCTTGAGCTTGCTTAGGGTCTTCTTGAGCTTCTTCTTCATGTTCTTAACCCTGATTTTGCAAATGATGTTTCTAGTGTTGTAGTGCCTTTCCATGTGCCTCTGCATGGCAGTGTCTCTGTTTTCCTTTTACAAATGTTTCTCCAAGTACACATTCACTCTATCAAGAAAATAATCCCTTTCCTTACCAATACTTGCATCTATAGGGTCAATGGAGTCCTTGTGTGTTGGTGAAGGAGATGACTCCTTGTCTTGATCTTTTTTCTTTACCAATGCTCTTGTGATAGGCCTCCTTGGTTGCCTCTGAATATCTCTATCTTCAATATGATCTACATCTATCATTGCCTTACCTTTTTCTTCAACTACTTTGCTGACGATGGAGGCTCTTGTGAGGTACTTTGCTGCATCAAGCTCATTTTCAAGTGCCTATTTTCCTGTTTCAAGAAGGGCATCATAAAATTTTCCTTTGAGAGATCATCATGTAGTTGCTTGATTTTTGCTTGCTTCTCCTTGATAATGTCTGCAATTGATTTATCTCTATGATCAATTATTTCTTCTTCATGAGGCATTTCTTCATCATTATGATGCATGGGTGACTCATTTCCATTCCTAGGTGATTGCTCCATAGCTTCTCCCCGAACTTCTTCAACTGTAGTTTCCTTAGGAAGTCTTCTAGGTTTGAGAAAATTTTACCCTAGGCTGTCTTTTGGTCACTGAAGGTATGTTAGATGGCTCATATTTTTGTGGCCTAGATGATGTAGGATTTTTGATTATTTTGGATTGAGGAGACATAGGCAAAAGAGTTTTTGACTCCAAAAATGCTTCCCAAGACATATTAACCCATGTGAGATGATGAAGAACAATGACTTTGACCAAAGCATGATGTAATAAGCTAGCTAAATGATCTCTCCCTTTAGTTTGCACTTTATCAATCATCTTTGCAAGACTTCTAAACATGTAGTTAGGCATATTTAGTGGTTTAATAGAGGCAGAGTGCATCAAAAATCTAATGTGGTACTGATACAACCTACTAAACCTACCTTCAAAAGTGAAATATTTCATCATCATCTTCATCAAAGGAATGTATTTATCCAATAGCTTTCTACTAGGGAAGACATGAGAGGGAGCTTATTTGTACTGTGGCTTGAGAAAAACTATGTATTTTTGAACGTCTAAATCCATTCCCTTAAACCATATTTCTCCTTGATTGGGGATCCATGTGGCTGATGATATGACTTCTGTTGAGACCAAGGAGTCCATCCCTGCTATGGTGGTCTTTTTTTCTTGAAAATAGTGGCAAAAAGGCTGGTGCACTCACAATGGTAACCCACTTGTTGAACTTTCTCACAAAACCCTAGGCGGCCTACTTTTTCAAAATACCTTTTGATGAATTTTGAATAATTTATATCCTACATATGAGTTGGCTCATACCTGCAGATTTTTCCCCCCTTTTTGTATAATTTATTCTCACTAGCCATGATGTTGGTTTTGCTTGACTAAAAACCCTAGTTTGATAGGGGAAAGTGTAGGGGTTTAGGGATGCAAAACAGGAAAAATAGAGCAGCTAGTTTAGGGAGGGAAATGGAAGGGATAGGGGACTAAGAAAAATATGAAAAAATTATGGGAGATAGGGGAGTGTTTTTAGAACACAGGGGTAGTGAAATTTCTTAGAATGAGTGAAGGAAGAAGGGGAAAAAGTGGAAACACGGGGAGAATGCAGAAAACGTAGCGTGAAAACCCTAGGGGAGGAATTTCACCATTTGAGAAAGAAAACACTACATTAGGGGGCTGAGGAATGCTTAATTACTTGCTTGGGAGTGCTTGAAATTTTCTTGGAGGAGGAATGGCCCTGTTTTTTCCTTACTTTGAGCTTGAAAAACAAAAGCGCAACACTATTCAGAAGTGCGGCAGATGCACAACAAGCTGATGGGAAAGGAATTTGGTGATGGAAAACGATGCTCTGATGGCTGAGATGAGGCACAATGGTGGAGAAGAGATCTTGGAGGATGAAATTAATTTCTTGAATTCTTGGATGGTATTTTAATATCTTGAAACTCTGTTTTGGTGGAATGACATCATGCGCTTGAGAGAATGACCTAATGAGGTGATTGTACTGCAACTCTATTACTTTGTTTGGAAAGGTTACATCTCCATGCTGGCTGAATGTACCTATGATACCCTTTTGGAAAAATTATCTCTAATTAGTAACTCCTATGATGGTGAAAATGGTGATGACATGACTCCCATGTATATTTTGATGACATGAGCAAATGATGACACCTAATGCATATATTAACCATGATTTGGAACTTTGAACCATTTAAGTATGCATGTGAATGAATTAATGACCAAAATGATGACCAAGAAACTCATTTTATGACCTTGAAAATGGAGGAATTAGTAATGATACCTAGGACGTGACTAAAAACGCATTTGACAATAAAAAGACATGTCAAATTTTACTTGAAAATATAACATTTTGACCTAAGAGCTTATCAATCACATGGAAAGAGTACACTTGATCACTGTGACTCATAGACACTAACAATATATATGTTGGTTATAAGCATGGTTATGTGTTTGGTTCTACTTAGGGTTCATTTCATGTTTTTACTTGTAAGTGAAATAATAATGGATGCAAGACCTAGTTAATGTTAAGACAACTAAAGAGAGACGGTGGTGATCCTTCTTGATAATTATCATATGAATTTCCAGTCCCTTATGTTCAATATTGTATTCATGACCTATAAATTACATTTTTTCCAAGTGTTTAACAAAATTTTAGTCCCGGTTGGGGATGGTCAGGCCTAGTCCTGGTATCATTTTTTGGTTTACAAGGGATTTATGGAAATAGGTCTAGCCCTAGCCCTAGAATATAGCCTTAAAATTTTTATTCCTTGGCACAACATTGACCGAAAAAGTCCACATTTGCACTGATGCAGGCCTATGGGAGCGAATGGGAGTTTCCAATCGCATTGATGCCTTGGAAAGGGAGCGACTAGTGGTGAAACTCATGGAAAAGTTAGGTTGGATCAGGGGATGGACACTTGGAGGGGTTGGGTTACTCTTGGAGGGTATTGCGGAACCTGAGGGAAGTCATTAAGTTTTTTTTGTTGACTCCATTTCCTTAAGGTAACCTAGGAGGTTGAGTCTGGTCATAACTACCCCTCATCTCATGTTTATCCCAGGTAAGCCAATGAAAGTGGGTAGATGTGAGGGGAGGTGTCATTACAGGTGGTATCATAGCGTGGTTGCTCTCTCTTTGGGGAAAATTTTGATGTTGTCAAGGTTATTGTTACCATGCATGGGATCAAGGAATATTGTTGGTATGGTCATGCATGATGCTATATGTTGATATGTTGATTATATGGATATGTTTATGATTATACATGTACATGCTAATGTGGACTTATCTTGCAGATGAGATAATCCTCCCCTGAACAACAATAAGGTATTTATTTTATATTGGTATCTATTTGTTTTTCTGACATTATATACTTGCAGGAAGAAGATAATTAAGGATGACGAGCAAAGTGGTAGACTATAGCTCCCATGACTCTCCCCACAGATTAGTTGGGAAGAAAGGAGATGAGTATTCTTCTGGTGTAGGAGATACATTAAGAAGTTTGAGGGAAAATATCAGAAGTTGTAAGGAAGATAATGATAGGTTGGTTGAGGCTCAGGAAATACTTGCAAGGGCTCAAGAAAAGCAGATAGAGGTTAACGCAGTGATTTTTCAAAACTTGTCAGAGTTGCAAAAATAGGGACACATGAGGATCACTCAAGAGCAAGAAGAAAATACTAATGGAGCCTGTGGTAGTAGGTCTTAGTCCAGACATAGGTTGGAAATATGGGACACAGTTAGAGGTGGCATATCATTAGAAAAACTTGGCAGGAGGACTAGTATGTATGGGCATCATTCTAGTTTCTCTTCTAGGAGACATCATCATATGCCTCACCATCATCATCGTTATATGAGGGGTTACTACTTTCCTGAGGAGTTCAAGAAATCCAAGCCACCTAAATTCAATGGAGATATGAATAAGTCAGAAGATGTAGAGGCATGATTGCTTGGGATGAAGAAATTATTGAGATTGCATAGCTATACAGAGAACATGAAAGCCAATATAGCCACTTTCAGTCTTAAAGGGAAATCAAATATTTGGTGGGAGGATGTGAAGAATTTTAAATGTATTCAAGAGTATGACTTGACTTGCGATGAGTTTGGGAGACTCTTCAAGAAGAATTACATATCTTAGAGGGCTTGTGATGCCATAGCTAAGGAGTTTTATGAGTTGCAGATGGGTTCTATGACAGACAATGAGTATACTAGCAGGTTCTTGGAGTTGTTGAGATATGTTCCTTACCAAAAGGAGGAGAAGGCCAAGGTTTAGAGACTCATCAATGGACTGCTAGTAGCATACATAGACCATATTGAGTTCGATGAGCCTATATCACTAGAATAATCCATTTGAAAGTTGAAGCATTGTTATGAGCAGCCAAAACACAAATTTGAGTCTAAGCATGACTTGAAAGGAAATGAGAAAGATAAAGGAAGATGGCCACCAAAGTGAGGAAGACCTCAAGATGTAGGTGAGAAAGAAAATGTGATTCCGTACAAGACGTTTAGTACAATTGAGAAGGGACATGGATTGCAGCCTAGAGAGAAAAAGAATAGAGGTTATGATAGAGTATTGTTGTAGTGTTGGATATGTGGCAAGGATCATCGCAAGAGAAATTGTCTACAGTATCAGGGTGGTAGGCCTCAGATCTATAGTGCTTAGGACGCGCATACATTTGGGTGTTGATATTCAACAAGAAATTTTTGGCATCCATGATCCTAGTGAAAATTAAGCACCTACACTAGGGTGGGGCCCACAGGCTATTTGTAGATGTATGTCTATTTTTATTATCCCTTAATTTAGATGGACATTAAAATGTAATGTATTCTGAATGTGGACTTGAAAATAGTTAAATGAAGTGGAAAATCAGTTAGCTAACTGAATTTCTAGTTAGAGTTTCGTTGGTGGGACATGCAGAGTAATTCTAGTTGTAACAAAGTGATCCTAGTTGTAATAGAGTTGGAAGTGCAGTGGTGCATGAGTTTCTGAAAGTTGTAAATAGTTTAACTCAGTTAAGTGAGTTAAACTCAGTTGTGCTAGTTGTAACTGAAGATACACTAGTGAGAGATCTAGTGAATTAAATATTAATTAATTCAGAATCAATGATCTCACATGCAACTGAGGATTTACTAATATTAGTTGCATGCATGTTAGATCCAGTGGAGACCTAGTTGAGTTCTAGGTGAAAGGGAAGTTGACTATCAGTTGTGACATTATCTGCTTACACACATGAAATTAAACACACATTGGATGTGCCCATGATACTTGCGCAATCAAGGCAGGTAGGATTGCATTCAACAGGGATTGCGCAATGAAGGCAGGTTGTCTAGAGGCAGTAAATTGGCTAAGGGATTTTCCAAGTTTTGTATGACAGTGTGATACAATTAGCTGATGTACTAAGGGCTCTTGTGAGAATATTTTTGTATGTAATTGTTTCATGATACATGACATAATATACAATAGAAGATAGTGGGGTTTTTAGCTGTAGGATTTCCCTGGGAAATTATCTGTGTTGTGTGTGATCGATCTCTCTTCATGTTCATGTGATTAGCGATTGTGTTTTTAATTCCTCAAAATATTTGTAGAAGAGATTCAGTATTTAACTTTATTACATTGTTATATTAGGTGAATCCAAGATATACATGCATATTTTATAATTTATACATGGTATCAAAGAACAAGGAATTGAAAAAGTGAAGCAGGAGTTGATTTTGTGACTGGATAGAATTCGAATTTGCAGAAACACTTTCTTGGTGCTACAGCTGATTCAAGATCAAAATGGCTTTCAATGGCTTGAAGTTAGAGTATGCACTTGAGGGCAGCTCGAAATACATTGCTTGGAAGGACAGGATGGAGGCAGTACTCGAAGACAATGGCTTGAAGGAATTCATTGAAAAAGATGTTCCTAAGCCAGATGCTGCAGATACTGCCAATCTTGATGCATGGAAAAAGAAGTGGAAAAGGCGAGGAGGATCCTATTCGAGGGAGTAAGAGACCACATTTTCTTAAGCCTCCATGGGAAAGCCACACCATATTATATGTGGAAGGCTTTGATGGATCTATTCCAAAGCAGCAATGACCATAGGAAATTGGCGCTCAAAGATAAACGCAGGAAGGTCAAGATGGAAAAGGGTGACACCATTCCAAAGTATCTCACGAAGTTTGTCCAATATCGGGATGAACTGGGGAGTGCGGGAATAATAGTAGCTGATGATGATTTGGTGATTTTTTCTCCCTAGTACTTCCTAAGAGTTGGCACAGTTATGAAGACTCTATCAACAGATGGGAAAAAATGCCAGATTGGGAATGAATGTGGTCAGATCTAGTGCAGGAGGAGTTCAGGCGGAACACTAGAGATGGATCTTCATCAAAGCATGATGATGAAGAGGATTGTGCTTTGGATTCCAAAGAAAAGAAGGGGAAGGGAAATAAATTCCATTCTAAATCCGAGTCTAAAGGCAAGAAGCAAGACATGTCCAAGGTGAAGTTGTTTCACTGTCACGAACATGGGCATTTTGCTACTAACTGTCCACAAAAGAAGAAGAATAAGAAGGTTGTTGAAGTTGTAACTCGTGAGGCCCTTGCCTTGCAGTTTGATCTTGAATTCTCCTTGATTTCATGCATGGTGACAAGTGCATTGTGATCAGTGTGGTATTTGGATAGTGGCGCTTCCTTTCACATGACGAGAGACAAGGAAATTTTCAGTGACTTGGAGGAGAAAGATCTCCAGATGCATATTGAGATGGGTGATGACGGATGGTATAGTGGTACTGGGATTGGGACCATTACCTTTCAAAGGGAGTCAGGTAAACCATTTCAAATAAAATATGTGATGCATGTACCAGGTATGAAGAAAAATTTGGTCGTAGTTGCAATGTTGGATGACAAAGGCTATGGCGCTATTTTTAGTGATGGAAAAGCTTTCCCGTGACATAAAAAAATGAGTCAAGCCAAGATGATAGGGATTCGAGTTAAGAATCTCGACAAGATGAAGGTAGATGGTTGCACTGCCAAGATGGGCAAGGCAGAAAAAGTGATGAGCCGAGATGAGGGCGAATTATGGCACGGGCGATAGGGACATCTTCGTCATGGAGCCTTGAAAGTCATGCAACAAATGTCTGCTGGAATTCCAATGGGAACACTTTCTCAGTTAGATCAGTGCAAGGGTTTCACCATGGGGAAGCATGTAAATTCCACCTTTCATGAGAAGGAGAATCGAGCTTCAGGGATCGCTGAGAGAGTTCACACAGACATGTGTGGGCCATTCTCGGTTGCTTCAACAACAAAACATAAGTACTATGTAATATTTGTTGATGAATTTTATCATAAATTCTGGATATTATTCATGCATAAGAAATATTAAACATTCTCTAAGTTCTGTGAGTTTCAGGCATTGGTGGAGAAAGAGTCGGGGAAGCAAGTGAAGGCTCTTAGGAGTGATAATGGTGGAGAATACATCTCTAATGCATTCAATAACTTCTGCAACAAAGAAGGAATTCAAAGAGAACTCATAGCGCCTCATAACCCACAGCAGAATGGGGTCGCGGAGAGGAAGAACAAAATGATCGTGGGTGCAGCATTAGCGATGTTGCATGATCAGGGCCTTCCAATGCATTTGTGGGCGGAAACATGCAACACTTCAGTTATGTGCAGAACCATTTTCCTCATAGAGTACTTGGCATGCGTACACCTGAAGAAGCCTTCACTGGTAATAAAATGAATGTTTCACACTTTAAGATTTTTGGCTCATCTGTTTATGTGCATGTTGAGCCCCAAAGATGTCCTTTTCTTTCACCCAATTTCACTTCATTTCCTTTGTCCCTTATCAATTATAGGCTTAAATGATCAATAGGATTAATTAAAGTCACTTTAGGAATGTATACAATGACTGACTTGCTATATTTTCATGGTTTTGTTGTTGTAGTAATTTTTGACTAGACTCAGCGACAGAATGCAGCCATTCTGTAGCTAGTCACCTATTCCGCAACTATCTTCATGTTCTCATAGGTTACAGGTGTCACTTCAAAGAAAAACGCATATGGTTTAATTCCACAACACTCCCCCATCATCTCTTGCTCTCTACCAAGTCTGAGCAAGAATCTATAGGTGGTTATGCACGTGGAAGAGATCAAAACTAAGAAGCAGATTCCTACCAGGACAGGGACTCTACAGATGTCTCCAGCAAGAGTACGAGGCTTCCACAAGAGTTCTAATTTGATTTTAATTGGGAAAGACACTTATCCCTATTTCCTCTCAAGGGTAGTTATGTATTTATTTTATAATAATGACTCGGGAGACCGAGAGACAGTTAGCTAGATTGATGTTTTGTTGTTAGATCTCAAAAGTTTTTAATACTCTGTTTCGAAAGAATTTTCCCTTTAATGAAAGACATTCAACTTCATTGCATGATCTAAGGCAATCTTTAGGAGATTTGTATGCTAATCTAGTGGTAGAGGGCCCCTACTACCCTAGAAGCTCTGCGCATACTGTTTAGATAAGTAACTTTAGCCTTGTTTCATTCCTAATTCAAGTAGTTTTCTAAACTTTATGTTTTTATGCTCATTCACATCAAATGTTATAGCTAGTCTTGTTCTTATGAATTATTCCAAAATATCACTAACACTGAATGAGACATAGTTGTGGTGTTTTAGAGTCTAGTTGCATTTTTTCTGAACTTCATATTTTTATGCTCACTGACATCAATTGTTACAGCTAGTCTTGCTCTTATGAATTGTTCCAAAATATCACTAACACCAAATGAGATAGAGCTGTATTATTTCAATGACTATTTGCAATTTAGTTTAGTTGTAAAACTCCGGAGGTTAATGGCACTCTAGTTCAATTCTGTTCACTATATTTCAAGTTTGATTGGTTGCACTCTTGTTCAGTTCTGTTTAATGTATTTCCAGTTTCATTAGTTAGTTGTATGCTAGTTTTGTTCCATTAGACTTCAAGGCCTTCATTATTTACAAACTACTCTTGTTATTAATCTCTTCCAACACATCATCATATGGACAAGAATTAGTGATATCAGTTCAAGGCCTTGACTGTTCTGCAATCTCTTATAATTTTACAAATAGCCTTTTTTCCAAAACTATTCCAAAAGATTTCTAACTTTCGAATGAGGCTTAGTAGTGACAATTTGAGTTGCAGAATGGATTAATTTTAGTATCATAGGATAAGTTAGAATAGAATCACTCACTATGTTGCAGACTATATTTTCCAAATGTGTTCCAACGAATTTCTAGCCATGGATGGGATTTTCTCTGTGATATTGTAGATTGTTGTTTACTTAGAAGAACCTCATTGCATTAAACTTATCATTTTCTCAAGTTATTCCAACATATTTCTAATGAATGAATTGGAATGAGTTCATGTTATGAGTTATTGAATTCATGTTATGAGTTACTTTTCTTGTTAAAGTTTTGCATTTTCTGTTCTCAAGTGCCATACATAGTTTAGAATAGGTTTTGCTCTGTTTTAGTGTGACCAACAACTTCTCTTTACCAACACTTAGTTATTTTCCTCTTAGAATAAAAACACAAAACCAAAAACATTGGAAAAACACTAAACACAACGTAGTGAGAAACATATACCTAGGCACATATAGTGCACTTCACTTCAACAGTTTACTAACCGTGGTTGACAATTTATGTCATCAATTTAGGAACACTAAGTTGAGTAGACATTTTGGCGCCGTTGCCGGGGAAGTGTAACTAGGTAGCCTTGTTTCTTACCTCCCAAAAACAATGACATGCGTAGAGAAAGAGACTCAAGGGGTAGATTCATAAGAAGCAGAAGCTTGATTCCTAGAACACCACTTGTTTCACCAAGACCAAGAGCCAGCACACCTCCAACTCAAACCCACATTCCATCCTTTACTGATCCTAGACTTCCAGAGAAATTAAGATCAGATATTCCATTAGAAAGACCTTCCACTTTATCCACTGAACCTGTCTTAGAAGAAGATCCTCAGACCCCTGCTAGGGACATAAACTTTTCAACTTCCACAGAAGAATCAACTATGGCAGAAGAAGAGGGAGGAGGAGTTTTTAATGGAGAACACACACTATTTGGAGGGGGTATAGGTAGAGGTAGAGGTACAGAAGGAGAAGGAGGCAGAGGAAGAGGTAGAAGAGAAATGGGAAGCTCTTTTGGGTTTCCTATAGTAGATGAAGAAACCAATGCAACTATAAAAAAAATTTCACCCTCTATCCTTCCAAACTTTTATGGAATCAAAACTGAAGATCCTGAAACCTTCCTATTTGAATTTGAAGTCCTATGTAGAACATATGATTAATTACAAGATGCTCAAAAACTTAAACTATTCCCTTCAACATTGAAAGGAGCAACATTAAAATGGTTTATGAGTTTGATCAACAGTTCTATTAGGACATGGGAAGACATGAAACAAGCATTTCTAGAGAGGTATTTGGATTACTGTATGCCAGTCAACCATAAGGAGGAAGTGTTTAAAATGTTACAAAATAAGGATGAAAATTTGGAAGATTTGTTGGAGAGGTTTAACTATAACATCAAGAGGGAAAAAATGGAAAACTTAGATCAAGACACTTTGAAAGCTCTCTTATTGAAGAAAATTAGGGATGAATGGTTAGATATCCTTAACATGATGGGAAAAGGGGATATATCTTAGCTCACATTACATGAAATAGCTGAATTATGTATCAACCTTTCAAGAGGGAAATCTAAAACTATAAAAGGACCAAGAGACCCTGCTCTTGCAAGGGCAAGTAAGTCTGCTTCTGGGACAGTAAGTAGGGTAGAAATAGGACATATGCTTGATGAATTCAAATATGATATTTTAGGGAGTCTTAGTGAACAAATAGACACCCTTAAGTTACAAAACAAGCAGAAAACTGAATCTGATGCCTTAGCAATCTTCTGTCTCAAATGTAGAAAGAAGCATGCCTTGAGAGAGTGCCCTTTGGATGCAAAAGTAGTAGAGACCTGTGTAATTTGTTCAGAAAAACATGAGACCAAGATTTGTCCTTCACTTCCTGGTCTTAAAGCTGTCTTTCAAGAAGAAACCTCTACAAATTCCACAGAATCTCTCAATTTTGTCTCTAGAAGGCCTTGGAAAGGACCTCAAACACAAGGATTCCATGATCAGCTGTATAATCAACCCCCACCAAATTGGAATTCTTGGCAGCAACCTTGGCCCCAATTCCAAAATCAATCTCAAACTTGGGTACAAGGAGCACAAAATCCCTATGGAAGATACTCTCAGTACTATCAATATCCACCATATCCACATTTCCCTCCTCAACAGAATTTTCAACAAAATCCTCAAAATCCACCACTTCCATTACCATTTCCTCAGAAAACAAATCAGTTGCCTGCCCAACCCATACCAAACCCCAACAATAAAAATCCTTAGAATACATACATGATAGAAGGCCAACAGTTTCCAACTTATTTGATTACTCCTTTAGACCTTAGTGATGTTCAACTTAGGTCTGGAAGAATACTTGAAAAGAAGAAACCTTCTGTAATCATACAAGAGCAAAACAACTCTGAGGAAGATTCTCTACTAGTGAATAAAAGTCTTGAAGAGAACACACCTTTCCAAGACCCAAACATTGAAAAATCAAAACAAAAAGAACAAATAATTTCAACTCCTATATTAGAGCAGCCATCAACATCCACTTCTACACATCCTTTTCCAGAAAGATTACAAATTGATAGGGGTGTAGAAAAAAAAATTATGGTGCCTAATTATGATTTCCTAGATGAGCTAAGAAATGCTTGAATTAAGATCCCATTATTGCAAGCTATCAAGGAAATTCCAATCTTAGCAAAGACAATAAAGGAGTTGAGCATGAAGAAAACAGGAAAAATAATAAGAGAGACAAAGAAAATTCAACTAGCAGGAAAAATAGCAGATATCATGATGGGTAAGATTTCCATTCCAAAGTATCTAGACCCAGGAAATCCAGTTGTTAAAATACACATCAATGGAACTGAGATCAAAAACACACTTATTGATTTAGGAGCAACAATCAATATCATGAGTAGACAAATCATGGATAAACTAAAGCTTCCTAATCTTCTCTTTACACCCACATTATTACAATTAGCAGACAGATCTGTGATTAAACCTGATGGGGTAATAGAAGACATTCCAGTGTCCCTAGATTCTTGGGAGTATCCTGTGGATTTTATGATCCTAACTCCTAAGAGCAATCTAGGAGGGCATCCTATTATATTAGGAAGACCTTGGTTAGCTACAGCTGATGCTTTCATTAGTTGTAGATCCGGTGATATGTACATCTTTGATGGTAGTTCAACCAAGAAATTTACCTTGTATCCTCCAGCAAAAACAATTACAGAATTAGATGATACTCAATGGATAGAGGATGAAGAAGACTTACAACCTCTCTTCACAATTTCAGAAATTAGTGAAGATAGCCAGATTTTGAATACCTTAGAAAAATTTGAATCCTCTTCGGAATACAAACATGAAAAATTTCAAGAAGAATCCAAAATTGAGTTTTTATCATCAAGACAGATGTCTCTCTATTCCATGGATAAATTTGGCAGCTCTACAATTGATATATTTCCAGGCAAAAATTTAAACATAAACAAGAACCTAGAGAAATCTCAACAAGTAGAGCTAGTCAAGATATTACAGAGACATTCTTCTACATATGCATGGGAGTACACTTATATGAAAGGGATAAGCCCCAAGATTTACACTCATCACATCTACATAGAGGAAAATTGTAAACCAATCAGACAACCTCAAAGACGGATGAATCCAAATCTTAGGGAAATTGTTAAAGAAAAATTACAGAAATTGTTAAATGTCAACTTTATCTATCCCATTTCAGATAGTCAGTGGGTTTCTCCTTTGGTAATTGTGCCAAAGAAAAATGGTAAATGGAGGGTATGTATTGACTACCTAGAATTAAACAAATCTACTCTTAAAAATCATTTTCCCCTACCTTTCATAGATCAGGTGTTAGATACATTAGCTGGCAAAAATTACTTCTCATTTTTAGATGGGTTCAGTGGTTATAACCAAATTCAAGTAGCACTTGAAGATCAAGAAAAAACCACATTTACCTGTCCTTGGGGTACCTATGCTTATCGAGTATTGTCATTTGGATTATGCAATGCACCTGCAACATTTCAAAGGGCAGTACTAGGAATTTTTTCGTATTTTTTTTGTGTAGAGGTATATATGGACAAGATTTTGTCAGCTTTATGGAAACACATTCGAAGAAGCCTTAGCAAACTTGGAAAGTTTTGCAGAGATGTAAAGAAGCAAATCTTTCACTAAGTCATGAGAAGTGTTTTATGATGTTTACTAAAGGAATTGTTTTGGGACATCACATTTCAGGGGATGGGATTAGAGTTGATGAGTCAAAAGTTGAAGTCGTCTCTAACTTATCTATTCCAAGTTGTCAAAAAGATGTTAGAATTTTTCTAGGATTTACAAGATATTATCGAAGGTTTATAGAAAACTTCACCAAGATAACATCTCCACTTTTCAAATTACTTACCAAGGACTGTGAATTCAAGTGGAATCCTCATTGCCAGTTAGCCTTTGAGACCCTGAAAACAAAAATCTCTGAAGCACCTATTTTAAGGGAACCTAACTGGAAGTTACCTTTTCATATTTCTTAACAGATGCCTCGCATATGTACTTTTAGAGCGTATTGGGACAAAAAGACCTGATTCCATATGCCATCTACTATACCAGTAAAAATTTGACTCCTTCAGAGTTAAACTATACTGTAACTGAAAAAGAGTTTTTAGTTGTTGTTCATGCCATAAACAAATTTAGACACTATATAACATGCTATGAAACTTTTGTTCACACATATCACTCTGCAATTAGATATCTAATGAACAAATCAATTACTAATGGCAAAGTCATAAGATGGTTATTTCTTTTACAAGAATTCAACATTACCATTCTAGATAGGCCTGGAAAACAAAACACAGTAGCTAATTTCCTATCTAGACTCCAAAACATCAAAGACAATACTCCAGTTGAAGATCAATTCCCTGATGAATATCTTTTTGCAATTTCTACTCAAGCTCCTTGGTTTGCTGACATTGCTAATTATTTAGTTTAAGGGAAATTTCCTTCAATAATGAATGCAAGAGACAAAAGAAAGATAATTTATGACAGTGCAAAATATTCATGGTTTGCTAATGAGTTATACAAAACAGTCCGCATTTTGTCATTAGAGATGGGTTCGGAATATGAGATGCTCGAGATCCTCAAGGCATGTCATGATGAACCTTGTATGACACTTTGCTGATAAAAGGACAACTTATAAGGTCCTTCATTTAGGATCCTATTGGCCATCCCTTTTTTGTGATGCTAAAAGAGTATGTCAGCAAGGTGACAACACAAAGGGTAGGGAACCCTCTCTTAAAGAGATTCCATGTACCCTCAAGTACATAGGAAACTCGGAAAATGGCTTATATTTTAGACATATTAGTCCTCCATCAAGACAAAAGAAATATATATTAGTTTGCACCGATTATGTTACCAAATGGGTAGATGCCAAGGCATTACTTTTTGCTACTGAAGCATCTGTAGTTAATTTTCTTTTTGAGGATATTTTTACTCATTTTGGTGTCCCAAGGAAAATTGTTACAGATCAAGGAGCTCAATTCACATCAAGGCTAGTGGAACAAATGATGGAGAGGTACAGAATCAGACACAGAAAATATACTCCCTATCATCCACAAGAAAATGGTCAAGTAGAATCTACCAACAAAGTCATTGAAGGGATCCTAACAAAGACTGTCCATTTACATAGAAGAGATTGGGTAGACAGGATTCATAAAGCTTTGTGGGCCTATAGAACTACATGGAGAAGCACAGCAGGTCATACTCCCTATGAACTTGTTTATGGAAAACAAGTTTTTTTTCCCATAGAGTTTCAGATTCAAACTTTTAAAATGCATGGGGGTCAAATAGACTCGATGGGAAATCTAACAGGCAACAGTGCACAGATTGAGCGTATTAATGAATTGGATGAGATCGTACAAGATGCGCCCGTAAAACAAGTATAGTCCAACAACAAAGGACTAGATGGCATGATAAGTACATCAAGGAAAATAAGTTCAAAATATGCGACCGGGGTTTCCTTGTTTGATTCAAAAAAGTTCAAAGGTTTTCATGTAACCCCAAACACATTGGTCAGCTGGTATGAAATTATGAGAATTTTTGACAATGGAGCAATACAAATCAGGACAATAGATGAAGAGAAGGTCACTTTTCTTGTAAATGGTCATAGATTGAAGTTGTATCATAAGCCACTTTCAAGAGAAGAATTTTTCAAGAGATTCCAGGAAAAAAATGATGTGAAGTTAATGAAGAAGAATTTTTCTTCTTCATCAACTTAGTTGAATTTTCTAAATTAAAATGCATAAAAAAAAAAGGTATAAACATGAAAACTAATCACTGATTAGCATGTTTATACAGAAAAGATAAAGTGAAAATTAGAATCCTTCTGACACTTTAGCTTTTCAAATTTGTTCTTTTTCTGCAAGCAACTATCGTAAAATCATAAGTGCGGACCTATTTTCCACTTATGATCCATTTCACTCCATCATGTCTCATTTCATTCATAATTAATTCACTCCATTCATATTTCATTCACTCCATTCATCCATACTTGATTCATTCCATTCCATGGTCCATCTCATTTTCATCTCAGATTTCTAAATTTGATCTCTTTCTGCAATTGAATAATACAAATCATAAGTTGCATGCCACTTTTCATATTTCACTCCACTTTACATTTATGATCCATTTCATTCCATTAAATTTCACCTCACTCATGCTCCACTTCACCATATTTCATAATCCATTCTAATTCACTTTATACAACATTCCATTCATGTTTCAAATCAGCTCATGTTTCAAAGCTTCTACAGGTATACTCTGTAGCCATACATTCTGCAATCAGACATTCCGCATCCAGCCAGACATTCTGCAGCCAAACATCCTGAAGGCAACTATCCAGAGACCACTTGCTCAGCAACAAATTAACCCTGCACACCTATGTCAACAAGCAAAATCAAAGGGATTATGAAGACTGAAGAATCAATGACTTTCAAAGGAGGACAAAGCATATCAAAACCACAAAAATTAAAGGAAACGCAAAGGTAAAGTTGTCAAATTATTATGATGACAGAATATGAAAGTTATAGTATAGTTAAGTCATGTATGATTCAAAAAGTTGTTTTGATTATTCGTGTTGATCATGCCTATTAAACCTATCATAAAATCTTTGGACAAAATCCCTTCCATTTCGCCATATCAAATCATCATTTAAAACTTAACGGTTAAGTACTGAAGTGACCTATTCGGTCACGTCACTAGCCCGAAGTATTCAGTGATGATTTTGAATTTCTCACGATATGTTTCTGCGGTCTTTTCTTCCATGATGGCTCTCAAACTCATTGATTTGTGTGAATCACCCTCACCATATTTCACTCATTCTATAACCTCTTCATGTCATCCTTCCGTAGCTAATTCCTTCTGCATAAACAGAGAAGGCACCTTTGGGGTAAAAAAACTCTTTAACAGCCATTTTCACCGTGGATAGAACAGCATTAAATTGAAGGTTGAGAAGAGAAGCCATGGGTCTCATAGTAAGTTCTGAACCAGTCAGAACCAAATACTTAGAGGGTTACCCACAGATTAGAGAAATGCTACAAAATGCTAGGTGGTTACATTTTTTGGAAAAATTCAATGGTTTTCATAAAGAGGTAACTAAGACATTTGCATGGTCCTTAAATGGAGCAGAAGTTGAAATAGGAGATGTTAAATTCACTATTACAGAATCTTTCATTGCAGAAGTAGCGGAATTACCCAGGCAAGGTGAACGATGGTTCAAAAATAGGGAATTTCATAATGAGGCATGGAGGAAAATTCTCAAAACACCAGGTATGGATATTTCCATTTTTAAGAAGGGCATTCCTAGGTCAACACTGAAGAATAAATGGCGGAATATGTTGCTCACTTTGCAAAAGTTTATAACTTGTGAGAGAAGTTTTGGTACCCTATATGTTTTTCATATTAGGTTAATGATGCATTTCCTAGATGAAGAAATCAATTTACCTTTTTTTTTACTTCATAGTCTGAAGAGAATGGCCTCTAATGTTCAAAAGAGGGTTCAATTCCTGGAAACCACTTTCTACCACCATGGCCTAGTTAAAATCCTAATTGAACATCATTTGAGAAAGGTGGGAGACAATTGGGATGAGTTTCTAGCGAGAAATCACTTTGAATAATCCAAGGAATCTCCATCTGAAAGCAAACTTACAAGAAGAAGCAGAAGAAGGAAATTTTCCAAATCTGTTGAAACTAAAACTAGTAAGTCCATACAAGAGGACGACGAGGAGATAGTTTATGAGAAATTGGCTGAAATTAAGAAATAGCTTAAAAAGGAGAAGATGATAAGAAGGTATGCCAAGGAGAGAGGTGAAGGACCATCTCAACCAAGAGGAAGCCACAGGCTTAGAGGTATATTGAAGAAAACAGGGGTTAGACAAACGGGAATCATAAACATTGAGGATGAATAGACACCAACTGCTAGATCACCTGAGTACCCGTACAAAGAGGATCTTGATGAAGAAACTCCAGACAGACCTAGTACAAAGAAAAGTTACAATTATGTTGAGTCATTGGAAAAGAGAGCTTTAAAGCAGAGGAAGAACTCTCAGGCCCATCGTAACTGCACTGATGTACTAAGAAGAGACAATATGAGTTAGAAGCACTAATAGGCACATAAAGAATGAAAATGAAATTTTGAGGGAGAAGGTTAGCCGAAAAAGACATGAATACAACTCTACAAATGGAAAAGGAAGGAAGGAAGAAGAGAAATTGAAGAAGAAAAAAACAAAAGTCGAGGGCAGTATAATTTACAAATTTGAGATTCAAGTTGGTCATAAGGAAGCCTAGGAGGCCATTGAATATCAGGGAAAGCAGAAGAAGGAGCTTGGATGTCCTAGCAGAAGTCTCAGAATACATGAATTGATTGCATGAGGACATGCAAAGACTTTGCAGTGGGGGTATGTTGAGCCCCAAAGATGTCCTTTTCTTTCACCCAATTTCACTTCATTTCCTTTGTCCCTTATCAATTACAGGCTTAAATGATCAATAGGATTAATTAAAGTCACTTTAGGAATGTATAAAATGACTGACTTGCTATATTTTCATGGTTTTGTTGTTGTAGTAATTTTTGACTAGACTCAGCTACAGAATGCATCCATTCTGTAGCTAGTCGCCTATTCCGCAAATATCTTCATGTTCTCATAGGTTACAGGTGTCACTTCAAAGAAAAATGCATATGGTTGAATTACACAACACTCCCCCATCATCTCTTGCTCTCTACGAAGTCTGAGCAAGAATCTATAGGTGGTTATGCACGTGGAAGATATCAAAACTAACAAGCAGATTCCTACCAGGACAGGGACTCTACAGATGTCTCGAGCAAGAGTACGAGGCTTCCATAAGAGTTATAATTTGATTTTAATTGGGAAAGACACTTATCCCTATTTCCTCTCAAGGGTAGTTATGTATTTATTTTATAAGAATGACTCGGGAGACTCAGAGATAGTTAGCTAGATTGATGTTTTGTTGTTAGATCTCAAAAGTACGTAATACTCTGTTTCTGAAGAATTTTCTCTTTAATGAAAGACATTCAACTTCATTGCATCATATAAGGAAATCTTGAGGAGATTTGTATGCTAATCCGGTGGTAGAGGGCCCCTACTGCCCGAGAAGCTTTGTGCATATTGTTTAGATAAGTATCTTTAGCCTTGTTTCATTCCTAGTTCAAGTAGTTTTCTGAACTTTATGTTTTTATACTCATTCACATCAAATGTTACAGCTAGTCTTGTTCTTACGAATTACTCCAAAATATCACTAACACTGAATGAGACATAGCTGTGGTGTTTTAGAGTCTAGTTACATTTTTTCTGAACTTCATATTTTTATGCTCACTGACATCAATTGTTACAGCCAGTCTTGCTCTTATGAATTGTTCCAAAATATCACTAACACCGAATGAGACGGAGCTGTAGTATTTTAGTGACTAGTTTCACTTTAGTTTAGTTGTAAAACTCCAGAGGTTAATGGAACTCTAGTTCAATTTTGTTCACTGTATTTCAAGTTTGATTGGTTGCACTCTTGTTCAGTTCTGTTTAATGTATTTCCAGTTTCATTTATTAGTTGTATGCTAGTTTTGTTCCATTAGACTTCAAGGCCTTCATTATTTACAAACTACTCTTGTTATTAATCTCTTCCAACACATCATCATATGGACAGGAATTAGTGATATCAGTTCAAGGCCTTGATTGTTCTACAATCTCTTATAATTTTACAAATAGCTTTTTTTTCCAAAACTATTCCAAAAGATTTCTAACTTTCGAATGAGGCTTAGTAGTGACAATTTGAGTTGCAGAATGGATTAATTTCAGTATCATAGGATAATTTAGAATAGAGTCACTCACTATGTTGCAGACTATCTTTTCCAAATATGTTCCAACAAATTTCTAGCCATGGATGGGATTTTCTCTGTGATATTGTAGATTGTTGTTTACTTAGAAGAACCTCATTGCATTAAACTTATCATTTTCTCAAGTTATTCAAACATATTTCTAATGAATGAATTGGAATGAGTTCATGTTATGAGTTATTGAATTCATGTTATGAGTTACTTTTCTTGTTAAAGTTTTTCATTTTCTATTCTCAAGTGCCATACATAGTTTAGAATAGGTTTTTCTCTGTTTTAGTGTGACCAACAACTTCTCTTTACCAACACTAAGTTCTTTTCCTCTTAGAATAAAAACACAAAACCAAAACATTGGAAAAACACTAAACAAAAAGTAGTGAGAAACAGATACCTAGGCACATATAGTGCACTTCACTTCAACAGTTTACTAACCCTGGTTGACAATTTATGACATCAATTTAGGAACACTAAGTTGAGCAGACAGTGCATGTGACCAAAGATTCTAGGAAGAAGCTGGAACCGACTGCTGAAGTTGGCATTTTTTGGGGTACACAGAAACACACCATAATTATCATGTGTATTTTCCAAACAACAAAATGAATATTGTACGACAGGATATAAAATTTGATGAGGGGAAAGCCATGCGGTTGTCCCTTGAGAGGAGTCAGACTTGCATGCAGAGGAGGAACTGTTGGTTCCCAAAGATGAGTCTCAAGATGTGGATCAAACACATGAGGAGGTTCATGAAGTGGAGGAAATCACTCATGCAGATCCATCCATCAGAAATGGTAGAAAGCGCACCACGAAATCTGATAGGCTGAAACTTGATGTTGCAGAGAATGTAGAAGCCCCTACTTCACAACGGAGACAAAGATAGTCTCCTGACCAATTTACTGGATACATGGCTCTTATGAGAAAATTCATTGTGACTGAACCATCTTCCTTTTAGGAAGCAGTGCAGCAACCTACTTGGGTTGATGCAATGGTGGAGGAGTATGACTCCATTGTCAAAAACAGTGCATGGGAAATTGTCCCAAGACAGGTTGACAAATTAGTGGCAGGTTCGAGATGGATCTACAAGGTAAAGCAAGCTGCTGATGGGAGTGTGAATAAATAAAAGGCTAGATTTGTGGCCCGGGGTTTCTCACAAATCGAGGGAATAGATTATGATGAGAATTTTGCGCCTGTCGCAAGGTACTCTTCCATAAGGACCATAATTGCACTCTCAGCGCAGATGGGCTGGCGCATTCATCAGATGGATGTGAAAAATGCATTTCTCAATGGGATCATTGAGGAAGAGGTGTACATAGAGAAGCTTGAAGGTTTTGAGATCTTCAACAATGAGTTGCATGTGTGTAGGCTCAAAAGACCAGTGTATGGGTTGAAGCAAGCACCAAGTGCTTGGTACACTCGGATAGATATTTGTTTCACCGGACTGGGCTTCACCAAAAGTGAAGTAGATGCAAACCTGTACCAGATCGTGGTTGAGGGTAAGCTATTGATCATTGTTCTTTATGTTGATGATTTAATTTTGACTGGTGATGAGCAACTGATACACTCATGCAAGGTAGTTAAAAATGAAGGATATGGGCCTCCTTCATTATTTCGTTGGATTGGAAATATTACAGCGAGATGGTGAAATTTTTGTGTCTCAAGGCAAGTATGAAAATTAGATACTGGGTAAGTTTAACATGGAGAGCTGCAAATCCATGCATACTCCTCTTACAGAAAACTGGAGGAAAGAGGATTCTACTTTTGGAGAGGTAGTGGATGCTACTGTCTATCAATAGTTAGTGGGTTCGCTAATGTATCTAGTGAACATGAGACCAGAAATTTTCTATGCAGTTAACCAGCTGAGTCAACCTATGGTTATGCGTACCAAGCTCTTTTGGAAGGTGGGGAAGCATGTCCTGAGATACCTAAGGGGCACATCAGAGTATGGTCTATGGTATAGAAAAAAAAATGGAGTGAAGTTGCATGGCTTCACGGATTCAGATTGAGCTGGAAGTCCATCAGACAGAAAGAGTACATCAGGGGGATCTTTAGAATTGGATATATAGTTGTTTCTTGGTACAACAGGAAGCAGAGATCCGTGGCACTCAGTTCAGCGAAAGTGAAATACATGGCAGCAAGTCAAGCTGCATGTGAGGCTATCTGGATGAGAAATATATTGGTTGGTTTGTTTGGTTCTCAGATGGATTCGACAATGATTCATTGTGATAATCATAGTTGCATTAAACTCTCGATTGATCCTTTGTTTCATGATAGGTTAAAGAATATAGATATCCGGTACCATCAGCTCAGAGATTATGTGCAAAGGAGAATTATGTTGCTTAAGTACATTCGTACAAAAGACCAGGATGTAGATATTCTGCCGAAGGCGCTCACCAGGAGAAAATTCGAATACCGTAGTGACAGGATCAGGGTGAAGGATAATCCCTTTCTTGTTGAGAGGGAGTGTTGAGATTCAACAATAAATTTTTTGCAACCATGATCCTAGTGAAAATTAAGCACCTACATTAGGGTGGGGACCATAGGCTATTTTTAGGTGCATGTCTATTTTTACTATCCCTTAATTTACATGGACATTAAACTGTAATATATTCTTAATGTGGACTTGAAAATAGTTAACTGAAGTGGAAAATCAGTTAGCTAAGTGAATTTCGAGTTAGAGTTTGGTTTTTGGGACATGCAGCGTAATTCTAGTTGTAACAAAGTGATTCTAGTTGTAATAGAGTTGGAAGTGCAATGGTGCATGATTTTGTGAAAGTTGTAAATAGTTTAACTTAGTTAAGTGAGTTAAACTCAGTTGTGCTAGTTGTAACTGAAGATACAATAGTGAGAGATCTAGTGAATTAAATATTAATTATTTCACAATTAGTGATCTCACATGCAACTGAGGATTTACTAATATTAGTTGCATGCATGTCAGATCCAGAGGAGACCCAGTTGAGTTCTAGGTGAAAGGGAAGTTGACTATCAGTTGTGAAATTATCCACTAGCACACATGAAAGTAAACACACATTGGATGTGCCCATGATACTTGCGCAGTGAAGGTAGGCGGGATTCCATCAATTCAGGGATTGCATTCAACAGGGTTTTCACAGTGAAGGCAGGCTGTCTGGAGGCAGTAAATTGGCTAAGGGATTTTCCAATTTTTGTATGACAGTGTGAGGCAATTAGCTGATGTACTGAGGGCTCTTATGAGAATATTTTTGTATGTAATTGTTTCATGATCCATGAAATAATATACAATAGAAGATAGTGGGGTTTTTAGCAGTAAGCTTTCCCCGAGAAATTATCTCTGTTGTGTGTGATTGATATTTCTTCATGTTCATGTGATTAGCGATTGTATTTTTAATTCCGCAAAATATTTGTAGAAGTGATTCAGTATTTAAATTTAGCACATTGTTAGATCGGGTGAATCCAAGATATACATGCATATTGTATAATTTCACTGGGATGGTGCCATACACTTTACTCATGGGATGAGGGAGGTGGATCACCAGGAATCTATCATTGAGATGGATGGTAATATTTGTGATTAAGTTATTTATATTTTGATTTATCCTAGATTTAATTATAGTTATCATGTCAATCCTGACCTAGTGGATAATTGTGGCTTGAGAAAAGAAGTGCATGCAAAATCTTGGTTGGTGCAGTTGGAAACAACTACAAAGAAGAGAGTTCACCATTAGGTAAGATATTATGCATTTGAGTTAAATGGTATGCATACAACATCACATTTGAATGTACTTCCATTGGGATCATATAATATGATTTTGGGTATGAAATGGTTGTACCTTCACAGGACAAAAGTAGATTGTTATGAAAAATCCATTGAGTGCATGTATGATAATGGATAAAATATAATTCTGCATGGAAAGAAGAAGCCTACATACTGAGGATGGTCACCGCTATGTAGGCTAAGTGCAGTTGTAGAAAAGGTTGTGAGATGTTTACAGTGCATGTTTCTAGTGACAAGGGTAAGGATGTTGAGGATGCATAAATATTCCAAAGGTATCCTATATTGCATCATGATGTAGGAGCATCCAGACTTAGCCAGCAATGTGAATGGATTTTCACATGTTGTGGCTAACGTGAGATAAATTTCATTTTCCTAAGTTTTCAAACCAAATTTTACCGAGAGGGTTGGATCTCTCGAATATTCATTTATTTAAATATTGTAATAATCCATACAATTGTGTTACGGTTAGAATATAATATGAGTGTTAGCATAGGTGTGCAACGAAACTTTAGAATAGGGATTAAGGTGATAAGAATAGAGATTGAGTTGTTATATTGTTAGATTTGATCCATAAAAGAAGGAAAAAGAATGTAATGACGAAGATAGATAGAAAGGAGTGAGATAATATATATATATATATTGGGCTTTTAAAAGAGAAAAACATAGAGGTCAAAGACTGATATAATCAGGCCAGAGAGGGTGAGACCCGTGATTTCAATTTTAATATAAATTGATTAAGTTTGTTGTGAAAACCGTGTTTCTGTGTGTTACATTTCATTGATAATCATTGAAAATCAGTTTTATATATGTTGGTACTGTGTTTCCATTTTCTGAGTTTGGGATTGTGTTAAACAGTGAGGAATTGGAATTTTGTTTGTAGTGAATACATTACAGTTTCATTACAAAGAGCGTGCACTTTAATTTTGTTATGATCGATTTATCAAAAGAGCCAAATTGGTGTATGATCAAACCTCATTCCATATAGAAATTGGGTATTAATCTTGAAAAGAAGCCTTGAAAACCCACGAACGGTTTATCACACATATTTCTGGTGGTTTATGCTAATGTTTGAACCTATGCGATACACCCCAGCGAGTGACACATGTTGAAGGGTGGATGTACAAAACCAATTTTATTGCACATCTTAAAAAGGTTTAAAATCTAGGTTAGTTTAATTGTGATGGTTGTTGGATTGGAGAGATAAGGAAAGAATGTGTGCGATGTCCGTCTAATTCAAGAAGGATTTGTTTGAAGGTGAATTTATGTGGAGGATGAGTTAGAATGGTCAAAGGGTTGACCAAATTTAATTATTTTATTAATGGCCCACTTTTAATTAAATCGACATTGCTTTGAGTTCTTATGTATATATATTTTGATTGAAAAATTAAAGGATTCCTCCGGTGTTAAAGATAATTTAGTGAGAACTTTATATAAACTGTAATTTTTTGAGGTATCTCCGGCATCATTTGGTATCAGAACCCAGATTGTGTTGTTTTACAAAATGCCACCAAGACGAGGCATAGGAATAGGCTGGGGACAACCTGCAAAAAATGCAGTTTTTCTAGAAGAAGTACAACATCTTCGAACACGGATGGAAGCTATGGAAACAACCCAGAGATGAGTACCTAATGAAGGAGGCACCAGTGATGCTGAGGAATCGTCCGAAGAAGAGGAAGAACAAGACAATGAAGCAGCTAAAGTGTTGAAGATGTTGGTGAAGGCAACTGGAAGGCCAAAGGTGGATACACCTATGTATATCAGAAATCTCAATGTAGAATATTTAACGGACTGGATCAGTTCATTAGATACGTATTTTGACTTTGAAGAAGTCGAAGACAAAAGAAAAGTGAAGATTGCAGCTACCAGATTAAAAGGCCATGCAGCTATTTGGTGGGAAGAATTACAGCTATCCAGATAGAGAAAAGGAAAACCCAGAATCAAACAATGGGACAAGATGGTGAGAAAATTAAAAGGTAAATTCATGCCCAAGGATTATCAGTTAAATATTTTTAAGAAATTACAAAATTTGAAGCAAAAAGGAATGACAGTGAAATAATATACAGAGGAGTTCTATAAATTGAATATTAGAGATGGACATGTAGAGGATGATGTGGAGAAAGTAGCCATGTATATAAATGGTCTGAGGTATGATATTTAGGATGAAATCAGTTTATTGAATCTAAAGACAATTGAGGATTCTTATCAGGCAGCCTTGAAAGCATAAGAGAAGATACAGAGGAAGAAAAACCAAAGGAACTGAGGTAAAAGTTCTGTGAGAGGCAGAGGAGCATTTAAACCTAGATCTCAGCACTCCCAGAATGAAGCAGGAATCACCACAAAGAGGAGACTCTTGTCAAGGAAGATTTGTACCCAGAGGTAGAGGTCGAGGAAGAGAAATTCGGTGCTATACATGTGGTGAATGGGAACATGGGTCGTGGGACTGTCCTCATAATAAATCAACAACTCAAAGAAATGTAAAATTTGTTGAAACAAAGGAGGAAATTCCTCAGGATAAAGGAAAAGAAGAAACATCCGAAGCAGGAGAACATTTTTTATTGAAAAGGGTATTGCTTAAAGCAGAAAAACAAGCAGGAGAGCCAGCTCAAAGAAAGAATCTATTCAGAACAATATGCAAGTCTAAAGGTAAATGTTGCAAAGTGGTAATTGACAATGATAGTACTGAAAACCTTGTTTCTACATAAATGGTAGACAAGTTGGGGTTAGAAAAGACAGTACACCCTACTCCATATAAGGTATCATGGTTGCAAAAAGGCCATCAGATTATTGTGACAAAACAATGTAAGGTAGAGATCCAAATAGGCACTTACAAGGATGTTATATTATGTGATGTAATGCCAATGGATGTATGTCACATATTATTGGTAAGACCTTGGCAGTTTGATCGGAAAGCCATACATGATGGCAGAAGAAACACTTATACCCTGGAGAAGGATGGAAAAAAACACACATTGCTACCATTGAAGAATGAAGTTGACAAAGGAACATTAGGAAATAGTGTTATGCTGATGAGTGGAAAAGAGTTGTTGCAAGAAATCGAAAAATATGAAGAAACACATTTTGCTGTCATAGGGAAACCTAAGGTAATTTTGACTTTCACAAACTTAGATGATTTATCTGAAGAAATCAAAACTCCATTGTATGATTTTGCTGATATTATTGCGGATGAGTTGCCAAATACATTACCACCAATCAGGAGTATTAGTCATCACATTGATCTAATACCTGGAGCAAGTTTGTCGAATAAAGCAGCATATAGATTAACCCCTCAAGAAAATGTAGAATTTGGAAGACAAGTGCAGGAGCCGATGGATAAAGGGTTGGTAAGAGAAAGCCTTAGTCCATGTGTTGTACCAACAGTATTCAGTCCAAAGAAAGGATGATAATGGCGCATGTGCACAGATTCTAGAGCCATAAATAAAATCACCATCAGGTATCATTTTCCTTTACCATGAATGGATGATTTAATGGATTGCTTGAGTGGATCAAGATATTTTACTAAGATATATTTGAAGAGTGGTTATCATTAGATAAGAATTAGAGAAGGGGATGAGTGGAAGACTACATTAAAAACAAACAGTGGGTTGTATGAGTGGTTAGTGATGCCTTTTGGACTCACTAATGCACCCAACACATTCATGAGATTAATGAATGAAGTATTGAAAGAATATGCAGGCAAGTTTGTAATTGTTTATCTTGATGATATTTTAATTTTCAGTCGAAGTAAAGTGGAGCATCTAGAACATCTTAAATTGGTTCTGAAAACTTTGCAGAAAGAGAAACTGCTAATAAATCTGAAGAAATGCAGTTTTATGAAGGAATAGTTAGTTTATTTGGGGTTTATAGTTTATAAAGAAGGTCTGAAAATGGATCCAGAGAAAGTCCAAGCGATTGTAAATTGGCCAACTCCAAGGAACATATTCGAGGTAAGAAACTTTCACGGTCTTGCAAGCTTTTATAGAAAATTTATCAGAATTTTTAGTCATATTTTTGCATCAATTATTGAAACAATCAAAGAGACAAATAAACCATTCAAGTGGACAGAAACAAAAGATAGAAACTTTAAGTTTCTGAAGAATAAAATTACAGAAAAACCAGTTTTAGCTTTGCCTGATTTTGAAAAAGTCTTTCAAGTTGAAACTGATGCTAGTGGAGTTGAAATTGGAGAAGTTTTAAGTTAGGACCAAATACCAATAGCATACTTTAGTGAGAAAATAAATTAAGCTAAGAAGAAATATTCCTCTTATGACAAAGAATTTTATGCTATTGTGCAAGATTTAAAAAAATGGAGACAATATTTGCTACCCAAAGAGTTTGTATTATATTCTGACAATCATTCATTATAGTTCATAATTAACCAGCCAAAATTGAACCAGAAGCATGCCAAGTGGGTAGAGTTTTTACAGAGTTTTACCTTTGTAATTAAACATACAAGTGGTAAGTTGAACAAAGTCGTTGATGCTTTGAGCAGGGTAAATTTCATTGTACAAGAATTAAAAGTTGGTGTTGTGGGATTTGAAGAAATGGTTGATATGTATAAAGATGATGCAGAATACAAAGATATTTATGCAGCTTTACAAAATCCAGCAGTTCATAACATAAGCCAGTGGTTGGATTATCTTATCCAAGGAGGTTTGCTATTCAAAAGTAACAAATTGTGTATTCCCAAGTGTTCTATGAGGGAAAACATAATTAAAGAGAAACACAGTGGAGGCTTGTCTGGACACTTTGGACAATATGAGACTTTTTCTCAGGTAAATAATTTTTATTACTGGCCAAAGATGCAAACTGATGTTAAGAAATTTGTTGAGAAGTGCAGGATCTGTCAACATGCTAAGGGGAGAAGCTAAAATACAGGATTATACCAGCCATCACCAATACCAAACCGACCATGAGATGCGGTTAGTATGGATTTTGTTTTGGGTTTACCTAAAACTAAAAGAGGAAATGATTCCATTTATGTTGTGGTGGATAGGTTTTCTAAATGGCTCATTTTATTGCTTGCAAAAAGACTACTGATGCAACACATATTGCTAATCTGTTTTTTTTTTCAGAAGTTTTAAGGTTACATGGATTTCCTATACTATATTGTGTTTGATAGGGATACAAAGTTTGTTGGGAATTTCTGGAGAAATCTTTGGAAGAAACTAGGTGCCAACCTTAGTTTCAGTTCAGCATATCATCCTCAAACAGATGGGCAGACAGAGGTAGTAAACAGAAGTCTAGGAAATATACTGAGGAGTTTAGTGTATAAAAATCCTAAGCAGTGGGATTTAGCACTTGCTCAGGCTGAGTTTGCTTATAATGATACTCCAAATCGTAGTACTGGGATGAGTCCATTCCATATTGGTTTTGGGATGAATCCAAGAGGTGTGTATGAGCTCAAGAATTTGGGCAAACAAGAGATAAGAAGTGCGAAGGCTGAAGAATTTGCAGAGCAGCTGCAACAAATACAGGAAGATGTTAAAAATAGATTGCAGGAAATTAGTGGCAAATACAAATAGAGAGTTGATATGAGGAGGAAAGAAAAGGAATTCCAAGTAGGAGATCTAGTCATGGTTTATCTGAGAAAATACAGATTTCATTTTAAAATTTCCAATAAATTAAAGATGAAGAAGATAGGACCATGTAAAATTTTGAGGAAATTTTCTTCAAATGCATATGAAATAGAATTGCTAGAAGGCATTGGAATATCAACCATTTTTAATGTTGCAGATTTGTACCCATACAGAGGAACAAAGGAGGAGCTACAAGAAGATTCTACAGCAGAGGAAAACCAAACTTTAAATTGGAAAGACCAAATGCCAAAGAATGTCAAGAAAGAGGTAGAAGCTATTCTGGAGAAAAGAGTATCCAAAAAAACCAGAGGACAAATTTATTTTCAGTATCTAGTCAAATGGAAGGGACAACTAATGGCAGATGCCAGTTGGTTGACAACAACATAATTACAGAAGTATGGAGTAAATCCTGAAAGTTTGATAAATGATTTTTTCTTCCCTGGGAGTCTGATGCAGGAGCATCCGGACTTAGCTAGCAATGTGAATGGATTTTCACATGTTGTGGCTAACGTGAGATAAATTTAATTTTCCTAAGTTGTCAAACCAAATTTTAACTGAGAGGGTTGGATCTCTCGAATATTCATTTATTTAAATATTGTAATAATCCATACAATTGTGTTACGGTTAGAATAGAAGATGAGTGTTAGCATAGGTGTGCAACGAAACTTTAGAATAGGGATTAAGGTGATAAGAATAGAGATTAAGTTATATTGTTATATTTGATCCATAAAAGAAGGAAAAATAATGTAATGACGAAGATAGACATAAAGGAGTGAGATAATATATATATTGTGTTTTTAAAAGAGAAAAACAGAGAGGTCAAAGACTGATATAATCAGGCTATAGAGGGCGAGAACTATGATTTCAATTTTAATAGAAATTGATTGAGTTTGTTGTGAAAACCGTGTTTCTGCATGTTACATTTCATCGATAATCATTGAAAATCAGTTTTATATATGCCAGTATTGTGTTTCCATTTTCTGAGTTTGGGATTGCGTTAAACAGTGTGGAATTGTAATTTTGTTTGTAGTGAATACCTTACAGGTTCATTACATAGAGCGTGCACTTTAATTTTGTTATGATCTATTTATCAAAAGAGCCAAACTAGTGTATGATCAAACCTCATTCCATATAGAAATTGGGTATTAATATTGAAAAGCAGTCTTGAAAAATCACGAACGGTTTATCGCACAACTTTCTGGTGGTTTATGGTAATGTTTGAACCTATGTGATACACCCCAGCGAGCGACACGTGTTGAAGGGTGGATGTAAAAAACCACTTTTATCACACATCTTAAAAAGGTTTAAAGACTGGGTTAGTTTAATTGCGATGGCCGTTGGATTTGAGAGATAAGAAAAGAAAGTGTGCGTTGTCCGTCCGATTCAATAAGGATTTATTTGAAGGTGTGTTTATGTGGAGAATGAGTTAGAATGGTCAAAGAGTTGAACAAATTTAATTATTTTATTAATGGCCCACTTTTAATTAAATCGGCATTGCTTTGAGTTCTTATGTATATATATTTTGATTGAAAAATTAAAGGATTCCTCCGGTGTTAAAGAGAATTTAGTGAGAAATTTATATAAACTGTAATTTGTTGAGGTATCTCTAGCATCACACCAGTTTCAAGAGGTGTTTCTAGAATATATTCCAAATTTACCTCCTCAAAAGGAACTATAATTTTCTATTGAGTTGGTGCCAGGGGCAGCACCAAAATCAAATGCACCTTACAGGATTAGCACACCAGAGTTAGTAGATTTGAAGTTGTAGCTAAAGGAGATGCTTGAAAAGGGATACATTGGGCTGAGTGTATCACCTTGGGGTGCACCAGTTTTTTTCATAAAGAAGAAGGATGGTACTCTCAGGTTGTGCATTGATTACAGGTAGTTGAATAAAGTGATGATAAGGAATAGGTGCCCATTACCGAGGATGGATGACTTGTTTGATCAGTTGAAGGGAGCAGTAATGTTCTCTAAGATCGAATTGAGATCAGGATATCATCAGGTACACATTAAATAATAGGACATATACAAGACCGCCTTTAGGATGAGGTATGGGAGTTATAATTTTGTTGTATTTCCACTCTGTTTGACTAATTCCCTATCTACATTTATGTCTTTGATGAATAGTGGGTTGCGTCCTTATCTGGAAATTTTTTTTATTGTATTCATTTATGACATATTGCTATATTATAAGAATGAGGAAGAGCATAACCATCATTTAGCATCAGTGTTGATATTGCTAAGATAACATCAGTTATATGCTAGGCTTAGCAATTGAAGTTTCTTCCAGACAAAGGTACACTACTTGGGACATGTTGTTTCCAAGGAAGGCATACTCGTAGATACATAAAAGATAAGAGCCATCATGGAGTGGGAAACTCCTAAGAATGTGGAGGAATTCATATCAACATGTTGTTTCCAAGGAAGGCATACTCGTAGATCCATAAAAGATAAGAGCCATCATGGAGTGGGAAACTCCTAAGAATGTGGAGGAATTCATATCATTTATGGGATTAGAAAGCTACTCCAGGAGGTTCATCAAGAAATTCTCATGCATTGCATATCCTATTACATCTTTGCAGAGGAAAGGTAATAAGTTTGAATGGATAGAATAATGTGCAACAAGTTTTGAGCAACTGAAGCAGTGGTTAACAAATGCTCCAGTTCTTCAGATTGTATATCTGGATAATGAGTTTGTGATGTGTATAGATGCTTACAATTTAGGGCTTGGTTGAGTCCTTATCAAGCAGGGACAAGTGGTATGTTATGAGTCTAATAAATTGAATGAGCATGACCAAAGATAAGTGACTCGTCATCTTGAGTTAGGAGCTATTATTTATGCGTTGAAGATGTGGAGGCATTATCTTCTTGGCAGGAAATTTGTATTATTGAGTGATCACAATGGGTTGATATATTTGTTTGACCAACCAAATCTAAATGCGAGGAATGTTAGATGGTTTTCTACCCTTAGTGAGTTTGACTTTGAGATCAGATACATTAAGGGAAAGGAGAACAAGGTTGTATATGCTCTCAGTACGAAAGTACAATTGAATCATATAGTAGTTATGAGTTCCTATGGGACAAACTTACAAGATCATATATTATAGGGAGGACAACATGATGATAGGTATATGGATCTCAGGCACAAGTTATAACATAATATAGGTACAGGTACAGGTGTAGGCACATGTGATCAGGCTGCAGACTATCATCTCACGAGAGTCAGTTTGGTGAGATTTAGGGACATGATCTATGTGTCAGATGACAATGAGCTCAAGAAAAGTATCTTGAGGGAACTCCATGTCAAGCCATACTTGGGTCACCCATGAAAATTATTGACGACAGTGAATAATTTATACTAATGGATGAATCTGAGGAAGTATGTGGCAGATTTATTGGCTAGATGTTTGGTTTTTCAGCAGGTGAAGGCATAATGTAAACATCTAGGTGGTATAGTACAACCTATTCCAATTTAGAAATGGAAATGGGAGGTCATTTCCATGGATTTTATTACAAGTCTTCTGAGGAAAACGAGGCAACATGATTCTATCATGGTTGTGGTTAACAAGTTGAGTAAGGTGGCTCACTTCATTCCAGTGAAGACTACATATTCAACAAGTGAGGAGGCACAGGTCTTCATCAGGGAGATTGCGAGATTACATGGTGTTCCGAAGGGTATTGTGTCAGATAGGGATGCCAAGTTCACTACCAAGCTTTGGAAGGATTTTTTTACAAGATTGGGGACAAAATTGGCCTTCAGTACAACCTATCATCCACAGACTGAAGGATAATCAGACAGGGTCAACGAGAGCCTGGAGAACATGTTGAGGATGTATGTGATGCACCTGCAAAGGAAATGGGAGGATTACCTTCCATCGGTTGAGTTTTCATACAACAATGGTTATCGATAATTATTGAGGATGATTCCTTTGAGTCAATGTATGGGTGGAGTTGTAATACTCCCATAAGCTGGAGTGATCAAGTGAACATGGTACTTATTTGACAGAACATGTTGGTAGACATGGAATAGGAAATGCAGGTTATAAAGAAGAATATAAGGCAACATAGGAAAGGAAAAAGAGTCATGCAGACCAACATAGGTAACTTAAGGATTTTCAGGTTGGTGAGAATGTGTATTTGCGAATCAAGCCCAAGAACAACTCCTTGACGATTGGATCATGTGCCAAGTTGGCACCATGGTATTGTAGACCTTTTGAGATCCTTGAGAGGATTGGACCAATGGCTTATCGAATTGTACTGCCTCCAACAATGAAATTCCATGATGTTTTTCATGTTTCATTACTTAAAAGGTATATAAAGGATGTTGATCATATTATTTATTGGTTTGTATTGCAAGTGGAGAAACAAGGAGAATTCCAGCTGGAGCCTCGGTGCATATTGTAGCAGAAACAACTCATGCTCAGGAATAAAGCCATATAGAAAGTTAAAGTGCAATAAAAAAAATTTGGGCCCGCAGTAGCTCCATGGGAGATGGCAGATCAGATGTGAGCTATGTATCCTTCATTTTTTTCCCGTTGAGGAAATTCAATTTAGGTATTTGTACGTATTTATGTATGGTTTTTATCGTAAATACCACCATGAGCTAAGTTATAAATCTCTAATAAGTGGTATGGTTGTCATGTTATCATGACCGATTTTTCTTTTGAGTAGGTTATTCATTATAAATATTGCAGTGATCTAAGTTATTAAGCTCATGTTACCTAGATAAATCCCTCTTGCGAACAAGAGCGATCTCCCTAGTATCTCAACAGATAACTAGAAACAAACAAACACAAGAATATCTCTTTCCCTAAGCTATTAGAATTTATATTATCAAAACTAGAAAAGATAGGATAATTCTCTTACCTTTCAATGAGATGTTTGTTGAATACCTTGTCTTTTGTCCCGAAGAAGTCCTTCAATGCTGAGAAGAAACCTGCAATCACAAACATGCAAAGAATCAAAAGCATCTGTAGTATGTAATAATCCAAATACTAGCTTAAATTTATGATCAAGGAGATTAAGAATTGTAATTGTTTTAGTTAATTTGAAAACAACACAATGAGAAAAAGTATCCAAATGTATTATTTAGGAATATAAAGAGAAATATTACAACCAATCCTTGATTTCATACAGATTCCTCCCATATGCCTTTCCAATATTCCTCCTTGGTTTAAAAATATTTCCACTTTAAAATGACGAGCATAAGATTATCATAAGTGAACTCCCTAACCTTGAAGTTTCAACTCAATTTATAGGAGATATTGAGGAGGTTTCAGATCCACCAATAGAGTGGTGTGATCCACAAATGAGGGTATTAGGGTTCCTTGATCCAAGGGGATAAGTTCCATGATTGGAGGGATTTAGCTCGAACTGGCGCGACTCTGAGGCTTTTAGTTGGAAGAATATGCGTCCAACTATGCTTCTAGAAGTTACTTTTTGCCTTAAATTTATTTTAAATGGGATGTGCAGTTTTTAACAGGAAATAGTGCAGAAGTTCGTAGATAAGATTAGTAATGTCCGTGCATGTGCAGGAAGTGACCGAAAAAAGTGTGCATGCCATATTTAAGAGTATTTAAGAGCTATTTTCAGAATTCCCAAGACTTGGTTAAGGAATATAAATTTTTGAATTCTAAGGAAGCATGAGTATGGATGGTGATATATCCATATTGACCGTCAAATGTCATGGTGACAAAATGACATGTAACAAATTCCCCCCTAAAGTGCGAAGTCTAAGAAAATATTTCAAGAGAGTGAAGTGCTTTATCATACCAAGGATTGGATTGGAGACATCGGTCGAAAACCTATAAGAAACATTCAATGGAAATATATAATCATCACTGAGGTAGGCATTTCCATACTTAGAGAAAAACTAACTATATGTGCTCGTACAAAAGTGACCTAGAATTGCATCAATAGTAGACATAGTATGGACGCAGCCATCTGTTATAAATTAGTCTACTGAAACATGAATACATAACTCCTCACAACCTGGATGGTTGAAACTATATCTAGGGTCTTGATTTCCGTTTCTTGAACTATTGCGAATCTAACCATGCGATTGATTATTTCAAAGTGGAACATGGTAGAAATCACTTGATTATCGGTCAATGATAAAAATTGTTAACAAGTGTGAGAGAAACCACCAATAATGAAAATGGCTATCAAAGTACCTTAGTACAATATATGAAATTTTAATGAATGATTTGTAGTCAAAAACTCATAGAGTCATTCGATCGAAGGCCAATAATGAAAACCTGTCATCGAAGGCGAGAAACCTGCCATTAAGGCATGCAGATTTCAAGGTACTGATAAGATTTCTAGATCAACTTCCTATATAATGAGCTGAAGACGATAGGATGTGATTTGTCGTAGGAGAGCCTATGACACGAAACCATTATGTCAAGTTTTGAAGAAATATTTTGCAAGGATTAACTCAGGGATGTTTAACACGAATGGAGACAAATATTTGCAATGAATAATGAATTGAAGTTGAAATTTCTCTTGAACACATAACGACACTATAAATGACTTTAAAACATTTGAATTAAAGATAATACACAAAACCAGTTGAAGACTTTCAATGAGGTTCGATTAACTGTAAGACAAAAGGATTAACCAACCTAGACACGAGTGTGACAAAGGTCGTGTTCAAGAGTGATATGCTACTTCTAAAATAAGTATAAAATATGGATTCTTTTTCTCAAAATTTTCCCTACCATTATTGGAATGTACCTCTTTATTTTTGTCAAGATTTAGGAGGATCGCATTTTATTTTTGTGTAAGATCATCCTTTGGATGATTCCATATTATTAGTTTTAAAGAACCCTATGAAGGAGTGGTTTGGTCTCGTTGTGATCGGCGAGTCTTGTATTGTTTAAAATTAATGAGTCCAACATAGGATTAAATCAATGTTTTTCTGTTTTAGGGAGTGAGAAGAAAAACATAAGTAAACTCCATAGTGTTATTTTTTGTAAATTTAGTCTCTCAAATCCAAAAAAGGATAAAATAATGTAGGATATAAATCTATTGACCATGCTTAGTCAACGTATACATTTTTCATAATTAGTCTAGTTCAGTCTAGAAAAGGGGTAAACTTATACTGAGTAGACGACTATTCATTTGTTTTAACGAGTTCGAATAGTCAAGTGCCCAACAATATTTTCATGTTCCGATTCTGTAAAGGGCTTAAACGAGAACTCCATGGTTTCAAATTTTTTTCGTGTTTTTCTAGAGTCTGAAAAAGTAATAAAATTTTACTCTATCGTCAAAATGATTTGTTTTTTAAACACAACCTGTTCTCTGCACAGAAAACTCAAAAGTTACAATAATATGCTCTCAATTATGGTAAAAAAATTGAAAATTTGAACTTCTAAAGGTCAAAATAAATAAAGTGATATTATTTTATTCATAAAAACCTATAAAAATTGAAAAGAAAAAGTCATTTTCACCATTTTATTTCTAGAGCAGTAAAAAAGGGTTTTTACCATAGAACTTCTAAAGTTGATATCTGGCGAACCAGTGGACCATTTCATGAACCGTCAGTTCTAGGTATTTAATCACTCCATTATATTGCATTCTATCCATTTGATTTTTCATTTTAGACATTATATTATCTTTTTGGAGAAAATATGTTTTTATAAATCACCCTCGTGGGTGTGCAGGTTTTCCTTATCGGGCCTGCACGTCTCGATCATTTTTAACACATAAAATTATCATTCTGCCATGGTTTTTATGTATAGATCATGTGGAAAAACACAATATCTACAAAGAAAACCCGTGCAGGCACAGTGGAGTTTTTCAAAAATGGTTTTCTTTCCATCAAAATTTCTCTAAGTTCTTCCAAAAGACTCCTAATGCTTTTTAATGATTGTTTGCAGGCTAATTGAAACAACCATGCTTGAGTGGAGAGAACATGAACATGAAACACATGATAATGAGGGAATTGATAGCCCAACAATGCTTTAGGATTTAAATAATTGTGGACTGTACAAATTTTGGTCCATACAAGAAATGAAGTCCCAAGTAGAGCTGATGACCTTATTGGTAAATGCCTAGGATATCCCGAAACAATGTTTTATCATTGGAGATCATAGGATCATCATTGATGCAGAGGATATTTATTTCCTCACCGGTTTTTAGCTGAATAATTTTAGCTATGGTGCCATTGTTATATCTTTTTCCTTAGAAAGAATTCCACTTACTGTATCACAACAACAATTAGTGGATCCTACGGGACCGAGAGATCCTCGCATGTTGCGATGGGTTTTGTTGATGGCTCGCCATGGCAGCGATGGTAGTCCTATTATGTAATATACACCTTAGTTTTTCATATGGATGAGAAACCAGATTTTCATGATCGAGGACTGCCCCTATGTAGGGGTGGATTTCAGGGGTGACCCTGATACAACACTCCCACTTGGAGCAAAGTGGGATGAGTCAGGTAAAAAGTCTCATTTTGAGTTTTTAAGTTTTATAATTTTTATTTAATTTTTTATCATCCAATACTGATAATCAAAAACATTTTAACGCATATGTAGGCCCTGTACGACCAGCAGTGCTTCTTCAATTTGATAGACGAGGAGCATAACCTATAGTAGCAGTTCTAGCGCAGACTGATGTAGCCGAGGCCCTCATAGAGTTGGAACATAATCTGGCGAGGTTGACCATAGATATCCCAGGGACTGGGAAAAATGATTTACCTCTCTGATACTAGAGGCATGTGACTGGGGTTCTGGTCCATTCAGACGATACTTGTGCCGAGTGGCGCGTGTTATACTCTACTATCATGATCATCATCATGGATAGTTGATGGTCGTTTTAGACCTCATTTTTGTTTTTTTCGTATTAGTAAATTTAGATCATAAGGTGTTTAAGACCTATCATCACAGATGATGTATATTTTTTGACAAACTATGATAAACAACTATTTTGACCTAATGGTGATTACAACTTTTGGTCTCTAAGTATCTTGTTCAATATGGATTGAATATTGTTTTGACGTTCAATGTTGCAAATGTCTATTTAAAACTCGATTAGCCAATGCATAATCTAACATGTTTAAATTTATTGAAATGTGTTGATATTCAATGTAATCAAACTGTCTTTCCAAGAGACGGACCCTTAAATACATTCTTAACAATAATAAATTTCTGATTGCATAAATACCGTTTGAATGTAATACAATTAGTTGCGAAGCTAACCTAACAATCGAACGTTGAATGCCAAATGTAATGGAATCAGATAATAGCTCAATGGTTGTTCCATATTCTTCAATATTATTTGTTGTTTGACCGAGGAAAACCCCATGAATAGAAACTAACTCATCAGTGGGTTAATATATAACCCAAGCAGCAGAAGATAGGTTCTGTGTATTACGACAGGCACCGTCAACAAATCCAATTTAAGTCTGTGGGAATGTCAACATATGCAATATCGAGAGTAATCAAAATAAGCAGAAAAACAATAGAAAATCGCCAAGAAAAATAACTAATCTGTAGAAATTTTAATAAAATTATGTATTGTCGGATTCTCCTGATCTAACAATTATATCCACTATTAAATACAAAATCCTTCTACTTAAATCTTTGTGGAAATAATTGCCAATTGCAACCACATGAATAAATATCAATCACACATAACACAGATGTTTTTACCAGGAAAGAATAAAGCTAAAAACCCCACTATCATATATTATGTATATCATGGATCATGAAACAATCTCATACAAAGCTCTACTCTAAGATATCTCATTACAATATACAATCGTCTCACACTGTCATAAAAAAATTGGCATAAACATGCACCATTTTACTGCCTCCACTGCACAATCCCTGCTGATGAAGATCCCTGAATGAATTCGATCTTTCCTTGCCTTGACTGCGTAATCCTAATTTGCATCTCAAATGTGTGTGTAGTTGCATTGAATGCATCACTATAGTCACAACTGATATTCAAGTAGGCCCTTTCACCTATCTCACAACTGGGTCTGCACTGGATCTGACATGCATGTAGTTAAAAATAGTATTTATTCAGTTGCATGTGAGACCACTTCTTGTGAATTAATTAAATAATTAATTCACTGGTCTCTCACTAGTGTATCTTTAGTTACAACTAGCACAACTGAGTTTAACTCACTTAACCGAGTTAAAATAAATAACAACTCACATAACTACACATCCAACTATGTTACAACTTTGTATCACTCATTTACAACAAATTCCACTCTGCATGTCCCACCAACCAACCTTATAACTCATAATTCCTTCAGTGAACTGGTATGCCACATCTGTTAACTAAAATCAAGTGCTTCAAGAGAACAAATTATTATTTATTGTCTAATTATTATTAAGGGCTAATAATAATTGACATCCGATCTATTTTTAGACATGCGATCTATAAATATACTTCGCCCCTGCATATAAAAATAGAATCTCATCTATAAATATAATTTTCTCAACCATCTATAAATAGACATACACCTAAAAATAGCCTATGGGCCCCACCTAGTGTAGGTGCTTAATTTTCACAAGGATCATCATCTTGTTGAATCTCAACACTCCCTCTCAACAAGAAAGGGAAGATCCTTCACCACGATCCCATCTCTATGGTATTCGAATTTTCTCCTACTGAGCGCCTTCATCAAGATATCTGCATCCTGATCTTTTGTAGGAATGTACTGAAGAAAAATGAGCTTCCACTGCACACAATCTCTTATATGATGATACCGTATATCTATATGCTTAGATCTATCATGAAACACAGGATTAATCGAGAGTTTAATGCAACTCTGATTATCACAATGAATCACTATAGGATCTAAATGAGAACCAAACAAACCGACCATGATCTTCCTCATATAGATAGCCTCACACGCAGCTTGAATTTCTGCCATGTATTTTGCTTCCGCTGAACTAAGTGCCACGGATCTCTGTTTCCTGCTATGCCAATAAAAAACTGTAGATCTGACACTGAAAATCCCTCCTGATGTGCTCTTTCTGTCCATTGGGATGTCTGCCCAATCTGCATCCGAGAAGCCATACAACTTCACCTCATCCATTTGTCTGTACCATAAGCCATACTCAGATGTGCCCCTGAGATATCTCACGACATTCTTGCCTGCCTTCCAAAAGAGCTTGTTATGCTTAACCATCGCTTGACTAAGTTGGTTCACTGCATAGCATATGCAGGGAAAATTTTAAGGATGACCATTTATCTTAAAGTTTAGAAACCTTGGCGAATCTTAGTAGTCCCCAATATGTAAATTGTAAAAAAATTTATGTTATTTTTGTAAAAATATTTAGTTTTCTAATAATTTTACATTAGTATATATAAATTTGTGGCGATTTTTAGGGTAAAATAATTTTATACTATAAATTTGGGCGAATCAATTTAAAAAAAAATGGAAATTGGCGAATATTTTTTTTGGAAAGAGCATGGCAAATTAGCCCACCTACGAATATTAGCCCCTAAAATTTTCCCTGAGCATATGTCTGGTCTTGTATTAACTAAATACATGAGCTAACCCACCAACTGTCGATAGACAGTAGCATCCACTACCTCTCCAGATGTAGCATCCTCTTTCCTCCAGTTTCCTAAAAGAGGAGTATCCATGGGCTTGTAGCCCTCCATGTGAAACTTACCGAGTATCTCCCTTGCATACTTTCCTTGAGACACAAAAAGTTCACCTTCTCACTGCCATATTTCCAATCCAAGGAAATAATGAAGGAGGCCCATATCCTTCATCTCGAGCTCCTTTACAAGGTCCTCCTTGCATGAGTGTATCAACTGCTCATCACCAGTCAATATTAAATCATAAACATAAAGAAAAATGATTAAAAGCTTACCCTCCACCACAATCTTGTATAGGTTTGCATTCGCCTCACTCTTGGTGAAGCCAAGTCCAGTGAAATAATTGTCGATCTGAGTGTACCAAGCACGGGGTGCTTACTTCAACCCATACAACACTCTTTTGAGTCTGCACACATGTGACTCACTGTTGAAGATATCAAATCCTTCAGGATGCTCAATGTACACTTCTTCCTCAATGATGTCATTAAGGAACGCAGTCTTCACATTCATCTGATGAATGTGCCAACCCATTTGCGTTGAGAGAGCAAGGATGGTCCTTATGGAAGAATACCGTGCGACAAGTGCAAAGGTTTCTTCATAATCAATCCCCTTGATCTATGAGAAGCCTCGAGACACAAATATTGCCTTATACTTCTCAACACTCCCATCAGCAGCTTTCTTTACCTTGTAGATCCATCTTGAACCTACCACTAATTTATCAACCGGCCTTGGAACAATTTCCCAAGCAATTTTTCTGAAAATTAAGTCATACTCCGCCACCATTAAATCTACCCATGGGGGCTCTTGCACTGCTTCCTGAAAGGAAGATGACTCAGTCACAATACATTTGCTCATGAAAGCCATGTATCCAGTGAATCGGTCAAGAGACTGTCTCTGTTTGTGCTGTGAAGTAGGGAATCCTACATTCTGTGCCGCATCAAGCTTCATCCTCTCAACTTTTGTTGTACGCCTTCTGCCAGTTCTAATGTTTGGCCCTGCGTGAGTGGACTCCTCCACTCCATGAATCTCCTCTTATGAATAATCCAAATCTGGAGACTCATCTTTGGGAACAAGCAGTTCCTCCTCTGCATGCAAGTATAGCTCCATATCAAGCGATAACTTCATGGCTTTCTCCTCATTGAATTTTATATCTCATTGCACCACAGTCATTTGACTATTTAGAAAATACACATGATAATTATGGGGTTTTTATATGTATCCCAAAAATATCCCAACTTCAGCAGTCGGCTCCAACTTCTTCTTGGCATTCTTGGTCACATGCACATAAGCATATGAGCCAAAAATCTTAAAGTGAGAAACATTCAGTTTCTTACCAGTAAAAGCTTCTTCAAGTGTACTCATGCCAAATACTCTATGAAAACAACGGTTTTGCACATAAACCACAGTGTTGCATGCTTCTGCCCACAAGTGAATTAGTAGGCCCTGATCATGTAGCATAGCTCGTGCAGCACCCACAATCATTTTGTTCTTTCTCTCCGCAACCCCATTCTGCTGTGGGTTATGAGGCTCTATGATTTCTCTTTGAATTCATTATTTTCTATAGAATTCTTTGAATTCATTTGAGATATATTCACCACCATTATCACTCCGCAGAGCCTTCACTTGCTTCCTTGACTCTTTCTCCACCAATGCTTTAAACTCACAGAACTTTGAGAATGTTTGATTTTTCTTCTGCATGAAGAAGATCCAGCATCTACGAGAATAGTCATAAAAAAAAATAACATAATACCTGTGTTTTGCTGTTGAAGCAATCGAGAATGGCCCACACATGTTTGTGTGAACTCTTTCCAAGATCACTGAAGCACAGTTCTCCTTTTCATGAAAGGTGGTATTCAAAAACTTACCCATAGTACATCCCTTGCACTGATCTATCTGCGCAAGTGTACCCTTGGGAAGTCCAGCAGAAATCTGCTGCAAAATCTTCAGGGTGCCATGGTGAAGATGGCCCAATCACCTGTGCCATAATTCACCCTCATCTCGGATCACCACTTCTTCTTTTCCCACCACTGCAGCACAACCATCTACCTCCAGCTTGTAGAGATTCTTGACTTGAATCCTTATCCTCTTGGTTTGAACCATTGTTTTATGCCGCAGGAAAGCTTTTCCATCGCTGAAAACAATGTCATAACCTCTGTCCTCCAACATCACGACTGAGACCAAGTTCTTCTTTAGACTTGGAACATGCATAACATCTTTCAACAGAAATGGTTTACCTGACTCCCTCTCAAAGGTAATGGTATCAATGTTGGTCGCACTGTATCATACATCGTCGCCTATCTCTAAGATTTGGAGATATTTCTCCTCCAAGTCACTGAAAAGCTCCTTATCTCCTGTAAAGTGGAAGGAAGCACCACTATCAAGATACCACACCAATCCCATTGCGCGTGAAACCAAGAATGCGATCAAATAGAAATCAAGTTCAAATTTTGAGGCAAGGGCCTCATCAGCTGCATCTCCAGCAACCTTCTTGTTCTTCTTTTTCTATGGGAAGTTAGTGGCAAGATACCCATGTTCGTGACAGTGAAAACACTTCACCTTGGAAAAATCTAGCTTCTTGCCTTTAGCCTCGAATTTTGAGTGGAATTTCTTCCCCTTCCCTTTCCTTGCTTTGGCAGCCAAAGCACAATCCTCTTCATGATCATGTTTTGATGAAGAGCCATCCCTAGTGTTCCACCTGAACTCCTCTTGCACTAGATCCGACCACAGTTGTTCCCAATCTGGTATTTTTTCCCGTCCGTTGATAGAGTCTTGATAACTGTGCCAACTCTTAGGAAGTCCCAAGAGATCCAAGCTCACCAAATCATCATTAGCAACCATGATTCCCACACTCCCTAGTTCATCCTGACATTGGACAAACTTTGTGAGATACTTAGGAATATTATCGCCCTTTTCCATTTTGATTTTTCTGAGTTTATCCTTCAGCGCCAATTTCCTATGGTTGCTGATACTTTGGAAAATATCTGTCAAAGCCTTCCACATTGAAAATGGAGTGGATTTCCCATGAAGGGTTGAGACAATATGGTCTCTCACACCTTCCAATAGAATCTATCTCATCTTCGCTACTTTATTTTTCCATGCGTCAATTAATGAAGCATTCGTTGAAGTGGGCTTAGGAACATCACTGTCGATGAATTCCTTCAAGCCATTATCTTCAAGCACCGCCTCCATCCTATCCTTCCATGAAATTTATTTCGAGCTGACCTCGAGTGCATACTCTAATCGCAAACCATTGAAATCCATTTCGATTTTTACTCAACTATCGCACCAAGAAATTCTTGTAGAAAATTCGAATTGTTTCCACCAACAAAACTCAGCTACTACTTCAATATTGAAATATTATTTGCTCTGATACCATGTATAAATTTTAATACAATTATGTATTGTTGTATTCTCCTAATCTAACAATTATATCCATTTTTAAATACATAATCCTTCTACTAAAATCTTTGCGGAAATATAATCGCCAATTGCAAACACATGAAGAAAAATCAATCACACATAACACATATGTTTTTACCAGGAAAACATAAAGATAAAAACCCCACTATCATATATTATGTATATACTGGATCATGAAACAATCTCATATAAAGCTCTACTCCAAGAGCTCTCAGTACAATATACAATCGTCTCACACTGTCATACAAAAATTGGCATAAACATGCACCAATTTACTGCCTCCTGACAGCCTGCCTCCACTGCGCAATAATGAATATCCCTAAATGAATTTAATATTTCCTTTCCTTGACTACACAATCCTCATTGGCATCTCCAATGTGTGTGTAGTTGCATTGAATGCACCACTATAGTCACAACTGATAGTCAAACAGGCCCTTTCACCTATCTCTCAACTGGGTCTCCACCAGATCTGACATGCATGTAGTTAACAGTAGTATTTCTTTAGTTGCATGTGAGACCACTGATCTCTCACTAGTGTATCTTTAGTTAAAACTAGTTACAACTAGCACAACTGAGTTTAACTCACTTAACTGAGTTAAACTAAATAACAACTCACATAAATACACATCCAACTCTATTACAACTTTGTATCACTCAGTCACAAGAAGTCCACTCTGCATGTCCCACCAACCAACCTTAGAACTCATAATTCCTTCAGTCAACTGGTTTTCCACATCAGTTAACTGAAATCAAGTGCTTCAAGAGAATAGATTATTATTTATTGCATAATTATTATTAAGGGCTAATAATAATTGACATCCGATCTATTTTTAGACATGCGATCTATAAATAGACTTCGCCCATGCATCTAAAAATAGAATCTCATCTATAAATAGAATTTTATCAACCATCTATAAATAGACATACACCTAAAAATATCCCGCGGGCCCCACCTACTGTAGGTGCTTAATTTTCACTACGATCATCATCTTGTTGAATCTCAACATAATCTAAGGCACACTTTTCCTAAAAATGTAACTAATGTACGATTAGGATCTCCACAAGTTAAATCATGCATAATATCTCTTCAGATAAAGACCATTTCTAGGCTTATCTAAAGAGACATCTTCATAATAAACTAATTCATAGGCCCATTTTGAAAGCACACGCTTAACAATGTAAGGGTCATGCCACATTTGTTCAAATTTACCAGTGCCTAGCTTATCGTGAGCTTGATCGTATACTAAGACTAGATCACCTTCTAAATAGACATGAGGGTTAACACTTTGATCATATTGTGACTTAACACTTTTTTTATGAGCTTCAGTAGCTAATGTAGCAGTGTGGCGAGTCTCATCTAATTGTGCTAAGTATAAGAAGTGATCTTCCTCTTCATAGGTAGCTGGTAATAACTCAATGGCTAGTTTTAGTGACGAAATTTCACATTCAATAGGTAAAACAACTTCCAGACCATAAACGAGTTGAAAACGAGTAAACCCTATAGATGTTTTTACAGAGATATGGTATGCCCACAATGTTGAGAAAAACATGGTGTGCCAATTCAATTTATGAATTCCTACAATCCGTTTAATCATATTGGTTAAAAATTTGTTTACAACCTCAACCTAACCATTGGCTTGTGGGTAATAAGTTGTGGAATTATCATGGCGTAGGCCAAGTTGAGTGGAAAGTTCAGTCATAATAATCTTTCGAAAGTGGTTACCATGATCCGTAATGATGGCTTGAGGGACACTGAACCTAGCAATCATATTATTGAATATGAAAATAGCTGCAGTTTCACCGTTAGCCTTAAATGTATGCATTGCCTCGGCCCATTTGGTAAAATAATCTATAGCGAGAATAATATACCCATGTCCCCTAGCCGAGTGATGGTTACATGTAATGAAATCAACGCCCCATTTTGCAAATGGACTGACATCTATGGTTGGGTGAAGAGGATCAGGAGGTGCACGCGTCTTTTGATAAAAAATTTGACAATTGTGACATTTTCTAACAACATGGATACAATATTTGAAGAGTGACGACCAAAAATAGCCAGCATGCAATATATTTTTAGATGTGGCATACCCAGATATATGACCACCACATGCTCCATAAAGGCATTCATTTAAAACCCTTTCGGCTTCTTCATGAGTTAAATAATGTCAGAAGATAGAATCGACACCACGATGGTAAAGAGTGTCGTCAACAATATTACATTGTTGAGATTGGTATCAAATCCTATGTCGATTAGAGCGTGAAATTTCAGGCTGAAAAGTTTGGGTTTGAAGATATATAATGATATCTCCATACCAAGGATCCAATGTGTTGATCAGAAACAGAGATTCATCGGGAGGATGTTCTTTTGCCACAGTTTCAGATTCAGTGTAGGGAAATTCACACATAAGTTCAACAATGACTAGTGATTTCTTGGATTTGGATTTTTGAAATTCCAAATCAAACTCTTGTAGGATTTGAGTATTTCCCCCCTAGTAGTTGTTTAGTCAAAATATACATCATATGGATGCAATCAGATATCACGGTTGTTTTGCGTAATAATTTATAGTGATAGAATATTTTGACAGCTTGAACAACTGCCAAGGGAAATTTCTCCACATGCATATACTTGATCTCGGTCGATGTAAGGTTCCGAATTAAGTAATAAATTACATGTTCATTTTCAGATTCATGTTCTTGAACTAAGACCATTCCAATGGTGGAATCAGACGCAGTTAAATATAAAAATTAATCTCAGTGATAATTATGTGGATGCAACAATGCTGCATGGGTCAACACATGTTTAAGTGCATAGAAATATTTATCAGCAAGATCATCCCAAATAAAATGAACATCCTGTTTTAATAACTGAGTGAAAATTCTATTTAACTCAGCATAGTTAGGGATAAAACAACGTAAAAAGTTTTCTTTCCCTTGCAAACTCTGGAGTTGGCGAAGAGTAGGAGGAGGTAAATTTACAATAGCCTCAACCTTCAAAGGGTCGAAACGAATGCCTTCTGTAGAAACAATGAAACCCAACAATCGTCCTGATTGTACACAAAGTACACATTTGTGTGGATTCAATCGAATATTGTAATGCCTAGATCACATAAAAATGGCACGTATATGTGTAGGATGATCTTTCCTGCGCATAGAATGAGCAAGCAAGTCATCCAAGTAAGGTTGTACAATATGTTTGATGTCGTGAAACGTGTAAGACATGGCCCTTTGAAAAGTGGCGCTAACGTTATTTAATCCAAAAGGTAATTTACAATATGCAAATGTTCCCATGGAAAAATAAATGTTGTTTTGGGGTGATCGATAGGAAGTATGTTTATTTGATTGTAATCATAGAATCCATTTATGAATGAAAAGATTTCATTTCCAGCACAATCATCCACAATTTGGTCGAGGTAAGGGTTGGGATAATTGTCCTTGGGACAAGATTTATTAATATCCCTATAATTGACACATACTCTGATAATTCCATGTTTCTTGGTCACTGAAACTATATTGGATACCTAACCTGTCAATGGAATAGGATAAATGAAACCTTCGTGAAGTAGTTTTTCAACCTAAGATTTAATAACAACAACTTTTCATGGATGTATTGGACGTAGTCTTTTTCTAATAGGTTTAGCATCCAGGTATGTCTTAATTTTGTGAACTACAATCTTAGGATCAATTCCTAGAATTTATCCGTAAGACCATGAAAAGATGTCCCGGAATTCCTGAAATAGGGATTTTTACATGTTAATTTCATCAATTGAGCATGAAGCACCTACATGAATGTTTTCAATTATTCCTAGTTTGATTGATATGTCAATTGGAATTGTTACCGAAATGTTTCCTAAATTCGTCTCATAATCTGAATGAAGGATTGAAATTGGATTTTGAGGTTCCTTAACATATTCAGTCGGAAAGATCGTTGAAAATTCATTTTTAACTCTATCAAGGTCTGGTAGAAAAGAGAAGCAATGGTGAAGATCGTCCCAAGGTAGTTCGTCCAATGAAAAAATTTCCAAAATATTTTCATCACATGAAAATATGTGTTGAAAAGGATTAGAAAAGGATGTTGTGGTTAAACCTGGTAGACAAGAAGACTCATCACTGATCACATTCAATTGATCAGTATCGGTTGACGAAAAGTTAGAAAGTGATTTTATCGCTACATATGCCAATTCGTATGGACTCAAAGGCATTTCATTGTCATAGAAGTCTAAGTCAGATTCTGAAGGCACAATCCATGGGTCATCAAATGGTATTGTGCTTGATGAAATCATTTTGATATTGGTAATAGTACGACGCACGCTAGGAGGAGGTATGACAAAATTTACCATAAGAGCGGAATCCTTAAGTAGTCCTACTTTGACATCTTCGTAAGGGACAACCGACTTTCCAATGTAAGGGATACTATCCGTAGAGGCAGAATCTGAAGTGTAGTAAGACAACTGATTAATTTTGAAAATCTTTTCTTTATGAGGAAACATGATTAAATGAAAGACCGATGATACTACAATTGTCATAGCATAAGACCAACTCCGATCTAAAAGAAGGTTGGAGTCAAGAGGGGCATCAACGACTTCCACCTCAAGCGTAACTATTTTTCCTTCTACCTATATGGGTAAATCCTAGAGTATTTCGAATGGATGAAACCCTCTTCCATCAAAAGCTTTCAGAACCGTGGGTGATTGATCGATTGTTGGAGAACCAATATTGTTCCAACAAGCCAAAGAAATAATGCACATAGATGCTCCCTCGTCAATTACTGTGCGAAAAAATTGCCCATATTTGACTAAAATAAGTATATGAAAAGCCATTTGGTGTGGGAGTCTAGGTACAAATTTAGAGTCTTGAGGGTCAATCACTCCAATAGATGACAATAGTAACTTCCTCTGAGCTAGAAAAGACTACAACACTTCGAGGGCCGACATTGTTGAAGGTGACATAGCCAAATCTTCAACAATGTTGTAGTTTTGAGTGGCTCTTACATGTAGATTGAAAGCCAATTTTCGAAGTAAACCTTTGGAAAGAGGTTTAATTAATAAATCAGGACTAGGTTTCTTCATGTGTAATGGTTCAGAAATAGGAGGAGTTGACGCTGGAGGTTGAATAGATGATCTAGTTTCGTTTCCAGTTACAGGACTCTTAGATCAATAATCTTAAGATCGCATTGCAACCATGACCTAGGAGGACATCATTAGGATATCCGATGATGAATTGGAATAAGATCCATTGTGAGAAATAATTTTGTTGTCTTGTGATGAAAAACGATATTTATACACCGTGTATATTATACTGATACCGCCAATGTACTGTAGTATCTATTATAGTTAAGACATGGATAACGAGGTTACCTTTTTTCGTCAGATGGTTCGGTTTTTTCTACCTTCTCTTTTATAGATTTTTTTTTTTTTTTACCCTTCCATTTCTTTTTACTTACGAATGATTTAGTTTTAGCAGTAAATTAATCTACGACATGGATTTCGATTGAAGTTTCTAGAGAAGAGTCTCCTTTAGGTGAATCAGGTAAAGTTATGATTGGAGTAGTAGACTTGGATTATTTATTTTTACTCTTTAATGTGTTAACTATACCAATTACACTGTCTGCGGCATGAGAACTGAAAGGAGTTGTAGTAAGTTGAACCGGGCGAGGTAAATTTCGAATTTTTTCATACAAAGTACTAGACTGTGTGTAAACAAGGTCTAGATATTGGGCTTGAGTGAACCTGCTCTTCTGCTACAACGCCTCCTTTAGCTACATATTCAGTAATATTAGGGAGTAATGATTTGATAAACCATTCAACCAAAATTTGATCTGGGTTGAAAACTTTGACTAAACAGCGTCTACGTCGCCATTCATGAATGTGATATGAAATGTACGTAGATGTACTTTGTTTGAGTGAAGTCAAAAGTACCATGCCATTATCATAACAGATTGGTAACTGAAAATGAGTAAGGAAATCATTTGCTAAGTCATTGAAATTATTGAAAGAGCATCGTGGTAATTCAATTTACCACTTTGCAGCTAAGGCGATCAAAATTATTAGAAAAATTCATAAACGAATGGAATCATAGATTAAAGAGTTGGATGCACACTGTTACACAGTATTTTGTCACCATCCCTGCAATCCCTCATCCCACACATTGGAGGACTATTCCCGTGACCTCTGAGCAGTAACATGTCCTGAAAACACCTTCATAACATCCTCCTGCCTAAGGATAAACATTCTCCTGAAGAACATTTCCTCTGGAAAACCCTAAAAACAGGTGTTTTAGCCTTGGCGCGACTAGTCAGTTCATCCCTCGCGCCGATGGGGGAAATCCACACTAGATGGCACGCCAATTGGCACACTGTCCCTGTGTCTCACTCGCTCCAAGCACATTAAGGAATGTTTTTTAAAAATAAATGGCAGAAGTTTGGTTCTAACAAACTCCAGATTGAATCATCAAAAGAAGTTGAGTGGTTTGGCTCCGGATCTCCATGTATAGGAAGTGGTTTTCCACCTCTCATGGAAACTTCCTAAGAGATAGGACCTATCCCATGATTATAGGGATCCCAACTTCCCTTCCTCTATCTATAAAAGCTTGCCCTCTCCATTAGCAAGCTAGCGGAACTTGTAGGAGGAAACTGTACCTGGGAAACTATTGAAAGCAAAGCCGAGAAGAACCCCATAAGAGAAAGCTTTGTCCAAATTCCCGACAGGCTTCGTTGAGATGCGCTCCACTACAAGCCCCGCCGAAGGAAGATCATAGCGTCAAAGCATTTGGTTGTAATCTCCCTTTTTGTCATCATTAATATAAGCGACTCTGATTTTGGTTCCATTCATGTGTTTACTCTTTTATGAAATGCAATGAATTATATCCTCTCTGACTGATATATAGTTACGTGCTTTAAGTATTACGTTGTATGTCGTCGTTTCTTTGCGTGTGTACAGGTGTCCGGACGAAGCAAACAGAAGGATTGTGATATGTTAGGCAAGGGACGAACAACATCGCTTCTTCTTCGACAACAACAGCGTGGGATTCGAGGTAGGCAACTTATCATGATCTTTGTCCTTCTCGTAACTAGGAACCAATGTCATTGCGTGATTTGATTGTTTCCAGACCCGATCTGGGCTAGTGGAATCGCCTCTATTCGCAGAGGGGAATTACCGCCTCAACAATTTGGTGACTCCGTTGGGGAGTCAGTTGGAGTTAGTCTTTCCTATTTTGGTTGTTTTTGGCTTTTGATTGATTTATTTGCTCTTTTGGTTCACCTCCCTTGGTGTCAAACCCTTTTTAAGCCCCAGAAGACCAAATCTAGTCTTAGTTTGTCCTTTTTTATCATTTTACTAGGGTAAACCGGCTTGGCGCGGTTTTTCTCCTGACAATCGTGCCAACTGGCGCTTGTTGTTGGTTAGGTACCCACGCCAACCACTGTTTGGTGCAAATTACAACCAAACAGGCGCGCCAACCCTGCTTGGTTTTAGGGTTTTCCTGTTCTTAGGTTTTCTGAGCTTGAATTTTGGTCCTGGTTCATTTTGATGGTTGCTTGATGTAAAAGGGAATGAATGCCTTGTTTTGAACTCATGCTTTGGAAGTCCTTTTTGTACTTGAACTCATATGTCTTGTAGCCTTTTGAGGAATTTTGTTACAAATTTTGAAACAACGATTGCATTCTTAGTGTTTGTTTGCATCCCTTTTGCCTTCATCCTTCATTAAGAAGATTTGCGTTCATTTAGTTTTTGTCTCAAAGTTTTCTTTTTGTTAAAATGCATTAGATCACATTGCATTGAAAAGTATTTTTGAGATTTATCATTGAACTTAGATCACATTGTTTAATGATTGAAAGCTAAAAATCACATCGAGTGCATTCTCTTTCATTAAAACCATGCATTAAGTAGATTCACATTTCATCGAAAAATGCATTGAGTGCATTCTTATCATTTGAAAAGAAAAAAGAAATTGTGCATATATTACAATTGCATAGTTTTCAAAAAAGAGGATTTTGCATAGATTACATTGCATAATTCGCATTGTTGAATGTTTTAGATTACTTTTGGATAGTGAAAGTCATCTAGTTTGGAAAAAATTCATTTGCAGTGTTTTTGTTTTTTGCATCATTGTTTGAATCTCTTCCCTTAACTATATAGCATTCATCGAATTGAAAGATTTCTTTCCTCATATAGCTGCATATAGGAGATTTTCAGATGACATACGGTAGGGCCTTGAAATCGAAACGTAAATTGAATATCAATTTAAAATTTACTAAATTAACCTAAGGCAGCATTGAAACTTAACGGAACATCTAGTAGTCTAAGGTAGAGACATGTTCTGGCGTCGTTAAGCCTAGCAGCTATCACTCGCCATCTAGCTTCAGATAGTGCTAGTACGGACTTGTGCTCCTTGTACCATCGTGTATATAAAGGGAGACCCCATTAGGTTGCAAATCCTTTATCCATAGGAAGCCAAGTCTGCCGCCTTTTACCCGTGATACACCGGACACAGCATTCGGGGAGATTACCTGCACGTACGTCAAGTCCTTGGTTGATTTATCTTTCATTTTTACCAAGGTGTATATGGTAGTTCATGAATATCTGGTACACCCATTTACCTAGATTACCAGAGCAGTCTCTTTGATCTTTACTGACTCTTTTAACTGAAAAGATCATCGAGCTCTTGTTCTTTCAAGCTCGTGTCCAACCTGAAATGGTAGAGTCACCTTTTGCCTATTTCTAGACTCTTAAAACATGAAACAGTAAGATTTTCCAGTTTCAATGTCATAAAATTAATCGCCCACAAAATATTCCTGGTTATAATTTTTGTCCTTAGTGTAATTTCAGGGTCGTTTCCGATGAAAACTTTTCCGGAGTTCATCAACCAAGGAATCCCCTCTGACAAGAATCCTAGTCCTTATCCTCCTTTTGGAAATGTTGGTGCTCCTTATATGGCAACGTTGTCCCTTCCTGGGTTAACTGTTGGGTTGTCTGTTTGGTTGTTTGCAACCTCTATGGTCCCGAATGTCCCGCCTACTGTTCAATCAGTCCCTCTGCCTGAACAACGCCATGTTGATTCGAAGGTGGACCTCTCCCCTTCTTCACCTGTTTCTACATCCTCCTCTTCTACTTCGCCTGGTGAAAGTTTGGATTCTAGTACCTAGGTGGCTAAGAAGAAGAAGAAGAAGACAAAGAAGAAGAAGTTAGATAAGCGAGAGGCTAAGTTTGCAGCTACTGTTTCTAAAACATTCGCTCATGATAAACCTTCCAACCCTCCACGGAAAGTTAAGTTCCCTTGCATGTTGTGCTAGGGAAACCATCTTCTTCGAGATTGACTTGGTATTCCCATGGTGCTCGAAGTATGGTCCAACGGTCATCCGTCGCTGCCTTTGGTTTCTGGGAGTTAGGTTGGGAGCACGTCTTCAGCTAATACTGGTAAAGCTCCTAAGAAGCAGGGTAAGCTTGCCAATTCCTATAGGTTGTGTGAAGGGCACCATTCCATTCACCTTTTTTCGTATATGGATGAAGCCAAGATATTTTTGGACAACTCGAATGTTTCTGCACCTTGACTTCTGGCTGGTTACAAACAAATTTATTTGAGTCCTTCACCAGTTGATTCAACGATCAGTCAAAAGTCACCCTTGGTTGATCCCGCTCCCCCAAAAATTCCAAATCATGAATCCACCCTTGACCAACCATTGGTTGTGGGATCGGTTGAGCTCGCCCCGTTTGTGGTGCACCAGGTCTTTTCCATTGAGAGTGGATCTTACATCCCTTATGTTCTTCTTGTTTCTTCAGATTCCTTAGACTTGGAGAAATATTCTCTCATCCCTGTACCTTTGGAAGCTACTCCTCCGCCTCCCATGATAGAGGTCCCGAAGGATACTCCTTCTGCCTCCATGATGGAGGTCATGGAGGATGCTCCTTCTTCTACCGTAACACCAGGGGATGACCATCTCGGTTCAATGGTAGCCCCTCCAAGTAGTTCGGTTGCTTCCTTTGATTGGAGTAAATTCGTAGGTTATCGCCTTCCTTCTTATGTGCCCTTTGAGATCACGGTACAGGCCTCCCATTTGGTCGTACCCAGCACCATTATAGATGAAGGCGCGTCTATTAGTATTTTATCCTCGACTACTTGTCAAGCTTTTGGTTCGCCGCCGCTTGTGCCTGTTATGCAAAATCTGTGGCGTTTAACAGAGGAACTAGTCAACCGTTAGGGATCCTTCCAAAGTTGCCTGTTACTTTGGGAGGGAAAACTGTCCATATGGACGTGATGGTTTTTCCTGGCCCCTTGGAATTTAATTTAATCTTGGGCCGTGATTATACTTATGCCATGGGAGCGCTTGTTTCCGCACCAAGGTCGGATCGTGACCATCGATCAACTTGCCTTATTTGGTCCTAATATGGCAGCTATTCTACCATAATCCTTGCCGGATCTTTATCTGCTGGTTATGTCCTCTCTGCCGCATGTCAATTATGTGGCTACCTGTCCTGTGCCTGTATTCAGTGATGGTACCATTGTACATTATGTGCTGGGGGCACTGGGTCCAGACTTCCAAGATGTTTTCCTTCCATCGGAAGGGAAACCCTTGGAAGTTATGACTTCCTATTCATTATGATGAGGTCTGTCGGAGCATGGTTCATTTTCTTGTGTCAAGCTCCCTAAAAAATGAAACAATCTTGTCGGAGCATGGTTCATCTGCTTGTGTCAAGCTCCCTAAAAAATGAAACAAGCTTGTCGGAGCATGGTTCATCTTCTTGTGTCAAGCTCATTAAAAAATGAAACAATGTGTCCGAAGCAGAGTTCGTTTTCTTGTGTCAAGCTCCTTAAAAAATGAAACAAGGTCTCCGGAGTAGAGTTCGTTTTCTTGTGTCAAGCTCCTTAAAAAATGAAACAAGGTCTATCATAGCATGGTTCATCTGCTTGTGTCAAGCTCCTTAAAAAATGAAACAAGCTTGTTGGAGCATGGTTCGTCTTCTTGTGTCAAGCTCCTTAAAAATGAAACAAGGTCGTCGGAGCATGATTCGTTTTCTTGTGTCAAGCTCCTTAAAAAATGAAACAAGGTCATCGGAGCATGGTTCATCCGCTTGTGTCAAGCTCCTTAAACCATGAAACAAGGTCTGGCTGAGGATAGTTTGTCTTCTATATCAACCTCGTTAAAAAATGAAACAAGGTCATCTAAGGATAGTTATTTTAGTGTGTCAACCTCGTTAAAACAATGAAACACTTTCCTTTTCAATTCGAGTCTTTGATAAGATCTCGTAAAATCCCAGTCGAGTCTTTCTCTTGATCTCATAATTTGAACCTTCACTCCATCTTCCTTTCATATGGATTGAAGCTTGGGGGGCATGTACCTCGAATTGAGTCACCATATTGGGGGCATGCAAAAATTTTTAAGCATCCTTTGTTTCCGTTTCAAGCTTGTGTAAAAATGAAACCGGTTTCAAGCATAGTTTATCTTTGTTTCAAGCTTGTGTAAAAATTAAACCAAATTCAAGCAAATTTTTTTGATTTCAAGCTTGTGTAAAAATGAAACCATTCCTATTTTACCTCTTGTGATTGCCATTTTATCAGCCTTTTTTTTTCCAGATGAGCCTTGGTTTTCTCAATCCATCGTCACTATCTGCCTGGCCGATCATATACCTTCACTTGGTTGTTTTACCCATTCCTGAGGAACCACTGCGATGAGTGGTCTTGTTAGCCAACCTCTTAACCTTTATCTTGTTCTGAGCAATTCCACCATTATTGGAACTAGTTGCTACCCTTTATACCACTCATTCCTCCAGGTGGAGTCACCTTTCAACTCTTTTCTGACTCTCTAAAACTGAAAATATTGCTGAGACTCTTGTCGTTTTGAGCTCGTTAAATTGGCCACGAAACGATATCTACCCAGTATATGTTTACCCATTTTTCGAGCTGGGATAGATTATTTACGAAAAAGGAGTACCCTAGCCTATCGCGACTAGGAGGTTCTCTCAAATATAGTTTTCTACCTTTTCGGATCTGTGGGAATATTTACGAAAAGGGACTACTGGAGTTTTATTTTTTGTTGTCTTTTCAAACTCTCTAAACATGAAAAGACGTCGAGTTATTCCTTTGTCAGACTCGTTAAAAATTGATGACATCGGACTCCGTCGTAATGACGTTACTCAAGTTCCTCCTTCCTAGGGCTCGTTAAATGTACTAGGATGGATTTGTCTGAATGACAAACTTATATAACAAGCATATGCTATCCCCTTCAAGCTTGTTTTCAAAAATAATTGGGGTACTCACCAGAAATGGTGGGGGAAAATGGAACCAGTATTTTAGTCGTGTCGATAGTATGTTACTCTTGAACATGGCACTTGTCTGCATTCGTGTCGGGTTGGGGACATCTCATCTCATTGTCTGCTTGCCTCCGTGGGTTTGGGTAATATCTTTTGACCGCTCATCTATTCTTTTCCATGTCACCATGACCTCAGATCCTTTAATGTCAAATACTTCCAAATCAAATGTCGTGCTGCCGATATGTTCAAGGGAATTTGGCCTCTACAGTTTTCAACCTCCCTCTGATTCTCTGTCGATCTTGATTCACAAACATTATGTCCCTCTGTCTCGTCTCGATGATGTGGGAAACATTATGGCCCAACTTTGATCAAGGTCACTTCCTGTCGACTTCAGCTTATTATCTAGGAAGTTGGTCCAGAGACTCCTTTCAAGTACCTTGGAGCCTGCATGCCTCAATGGCAGGTTCTTCGCATTCGATGCATGGTTTTCATTATTGACCTTTGATCGGATGATTCTGCGGGTGTTCGACGCCAGATCACTGTTCACATTCCATGGATTGTACCTCATGTACCTTGAGGGCCAGCGTCATTATTGGTGGTTTCTCTCGCGTCTGTTAACAACTTTCATTATTGGCTAGTAATTAGACGAAGTTCTTGCATGTTCGACTTTAGCTCACATATTCGCATGCTTGAACTTGTACTATGTTCGGGTCGAGATGGAGCGCAAGACCCTGGATTTTTTTTAATATACATCCAGGCTGCGGATTATTTTTGGATTATTATCATGTATTACATGAATCATTTGATTGGATGGCTGCGACCATACCTGAGTCTACTTGTTGATCCTTATTTACTGGATGGCTGCGTCCATACCTTGGATCCCGGTTTTTGTACACTCTATTATGGATGGCTGTGCCCATACCACATATCATGTATCTGAGATACAATTGTATTTGTCTTCACAGGTTTTTTGACGTCAATGTTTTCAGTTGGGCGTGTTCTCATAAAGCATTTCACCCCTCCCTCTCTCTCAGACCTCATGCTTTAGGGGGCATCTGTTACACAGTATTTTGTCACCATCCCTGCAATCCCTCGTCTCACACATTGGAGGACTATTCTTGTGACCTGTGAGTAGTAACATGTCCTGAAAACACCTTCATAACATCCTCCTACCTAAGGATAAACATTCTCCGGAAGAACAATTCCTCTGGAAAACCTTAAAAATAGGTGTTTTAGCCTTTGCGCGACTAGTCAGTTCATCCCTCGCGCCGATGGGGGAAATCCACACTAAAGGGCACGCCAATTGGTGCACTGTCCTTGTGTATCACTCATGCCAAGCCCATTAAGGAATGTTTTTTAAAAATAAATGGCCAAAGTTTGGTTCTAAATCAATCCAGAATGAATCATCAAAAGAAGTTGAGTGGTTTGGTTCCAGATCTCCATGTATAAGAAGTGGTTTTCCACCTCTCATGGAACCTTCCTAAGAGATAGGGCCTATCCCATGATTATAGGGATCCCGACTTCCCTTCCTCCATCTATAAAATCTTTCCCTCTCCATTAGCAAGCTAGCGGAAGTTGTAGGAGGAAACTATAGCCGGGCAACTATTGAAAGCAAAGCCAAGAAGAACCCCGTAAGAGAGAGCTTTGTCCAAATTCCCGACAGGCTTCGTTGAGACGCGCTCCACTACAAGCCCCGTCGAAGGAAGATCATAGCGTCAGAGCATTTGGTTGTAATCTCCCTTTTTGTCATCATTAATATAAGCGACTCTGATTTTGGTTCCATTCATGTGTTTACTCTTTTATGAAATGCAATGAATTATATCCTCTCTGACTGATATATAGTTACATGTTTTAAGTATTACATTTTATGTCGTCATTTATTTTCATGTGTACAGGTGTCCGGACGAAGCAAACAGAAGGACTGTGATTTGTCGGGCAAGGGACGAAGAGCATCACTTCTTCTTAGACAACAACATCGTGGGATTCGAGGTAGACTACTTATCAAGATCTTTGTCTTTCTCGTAACTAGGAACCAATGTCATTGCGTGATATTGTTGCTAGACCCGATCTGGGCTAGTGGGATTGCCTCTGTCCGCAGAGGGGATTTACCGCCTCAACACACACCACAGATGATAAGTCATAACATGCTTTGAGGGGTGTTAACACTGACAAATCGTACAAGAAAAAATGACATTATTTAATGTTAGGCAGAAGGATTTACAAGACTGAGAAACGTTAGAGAATATAGAAAGTATTTAAAAATATCTAAGGTCTGAGGAAAAATCAAATTTGAGGAAGTCATAAATGCTTTTGCGTGGATAATCCTTCAAGAAGAGCACCTTTGCGCACCTTTTGACTCGAAATGCGCGCAATCCTGGGAGTGGTGGAAGTCGCTTTTTGGGACCACAAAAAGCACAGTCTAGGACAGTGATTTCACACTTGAAGATGCCTAAGGACAGCCACCAAAGCCTCCTTAGACATCAAGGGAGCACACAATGGAATAATTGTGGCACACAATGGAATCATGCCCCTCTCTTGGGTCACCATCCACAATGTACCAAGGGAGGGAAGGAGGACTTGAATTCTCCTATAAAAGGCCACCAAGAGATGAAAAACTTGAGAGCACATTGTTATGCTAGCCATAATTTCCCCAAGAAATACCAACAGTGTGTGATCCGAATCTGAGATAGAGGGGAATCAATTGTTGGCCATCCAACAAGCTCAGTCCACCATAGTAGAGAGAGAGAGACTTTGCATCAAGACAAGCTTGGAAGTAAAGACATCCTTGCATCGGGACTTAGAACCCAAGTTCTAAGGGCCCCTTGGAAAGTGGGTTAAAGTTTCATCCTCATTTCCTACCAATACTCAATAAGAGGAGCCGAAAGTGCCACCGTTTGGATTATTGCAGTTGTTTGACTCTATTTAGAGCTTGTGTTTTATTTATTTTAGTTTTTATGTTTGAATATGCATGTTATTTCTCTATCTAGTATGTTTATGTTCTAGCATGTTCCACTAACTTGCTTGACTCCACTTATTTTTCTACTTGTGACCAATAACTTAAGAGGGTAAACCACACCCCTTAAGTTGGTGTGATTTTATACATGCATGCACCAAACACAATAACATAGGATTGGTGACTCCACTAACGTTTATTTCCAAGTTTATGTGGTTGCACCTCTTTACAGAGACCTCCGTCTGTGCTGTGGAGTGGGGCTAAATTTCCCCCTTTTTCTCTTACAATCCCTAGTTCATCCCAAGTGATAGAATAAAGTAGAACAACTCCAAAAATTATTTTTTTTCAGGAATTTGCGCGCTTTTCCCTCCCACAAACATGCCCAAGGCGTGCATTCAAAGCTGACCTACGCGCATACATCGCGCCTGTTGCAGCCTTTTGCGTGCAAAAGATAGAATGAGAAATTTCTCCCGTATTTCTATCTTTTCCTGCTTACAAAGTGCCTCGCAGCCCATAATACATCTGTCAGCACTGGTTGAGGTACCCTGCAGCTTGCTAAAGCTCACTCTTAGCTGCTTTTTGTAGGCTTAGTGTTAGTTTTATTTGAAGTTGATTTTTGCAAATTTCACACATAGTTTAAGTAGGGGGCCAAATTAACTTGAATTCTGAAAAAATTCTATGTTTTGAAAATTTAGGTACCAAAACACCTAGATAATTAGCCAAATTAAGTGGCCCAAGTCCACACATGCTTAGCTGGTTTCTTTTTTCTAGTGTAAAAGTCATTAGTTTAGTTCAAATTTTTCACTAGGATTTCGGGACCAGGATTGAATTGTGGATAGAAGAGAAAGTAATCTCTGCTACCTTTGCACCCTTTGGTGATCCTAGGCAAGCATATGAACACTCTCTATTCAAAAATCACCATCTCCCTTTAGTTTATTGCATATATTAACTAGGAAAAATAGATAGCGGCCTATACCGCACATGTTTTTCTTTTGAGCAAGGAACAATACAACATAGTTTAATATGGGATTTTGAAAAGGATCATCACATATCCACATGTTCAAACTATGTGCTTGTCCACCTTTCACTCACATACATACACACACTAAGAAAAGAAAATACACCTAAAAATAACTTAACAAAACTCACTAAATTCTCTCCACAAGGGCCACAAAATAATTTATAGTTTAAGTTAGGATAAAGGGGGTAAGCATCCAATAATCCACCTTGATAATTATTCATCATGAAACATAGAAGTTGACTGTTTAGGGAGCTTTAAATCCACCTATCCACCCACAGAAAATAAAACCCAAGTGCGGAAAAGACCTGTTTCAGAGGGGGTTAGGCTTAGGCGCAGTGCGGGTAGGTATCAGTTGGGGCTACCTGACCTAGCTGATACTTGGTACTGTTAGTTGAATTACCAAGAAGCCCAAGAATCGAACGCTCACATGGGATGGTGGTACTTAGTGGCCAAATTAGGGCATCCTTTACCTATAGGTGACAACGCAGGAAAGCGCTAGATCCTCTACCCTTACGTTGGTGGATTTTCTTCGGCTGACTGGGGGCATCGCTAGCTCTTACGGGACGTTGTGCTAACACTCGCAAGATATCTTCTCAAGGCCCAATTACATTAGAGTGTGTGAGGATGAATAGGTCTTCTAGGTTTTGAGTATCATACACAAACAAACAGAAACCATATTTTTGATATACTGATCACATAGGACTAATTTAAAGGGAAAATTAATTTTTCTTTTTCTTTTTTTTTTATGTATGCGATCGGAATTTTCTTTTATAATATCTCTATCCTATCAAATTTGTCCAAAGAAAGATCTAGTCGACACCAGAATGAACCCAACGGGACCTCATCAATCTAGACATCTTTTGGACCTCCCCCCATTATCGGGAGGGGTTCCAAGTATTTCACCATTTAGGCGTAAAAGATGGAACACTGCCACCATTATTGGTTCGTCCTTTATTGGGGCATCCTTAGTTGGGAACCCTGGTCGGTCTCCCAAAGCCACACCACATACCACTACTTCCACAACCCCTAGGGGTCAGAGGAGTGCTACCTATTCAGGAAGCCAGTTGAATACACAGCAGGGTACGTCGTAGACAAACCCTCTTCCTAACCATAACTTTGTGTCTTCACAAGTTGCAATGGCTTCAACCTCACAGTCACCTTTCTTAGCTTCGTTGAATCTACCAGATTTAATAAATCTGATGAATGAACCGATTTCACACAACCCTACATGGCCTCCCATGCCCACGAAGCTCCCTTCGGATATTCCAAAATTTGAAGGAAAGCAAGTGGAAGAACCAGGTAATCATGTCATGAGCTTCCACTTGTGGTGCTCATCAAACAGTATCATTGACGACGCTATTCGATTGAGACTATTTCAATGCACTCTGACAGGATTAGCTGCGAAATGGTATGTGGAGCAGCCCTTTGCTACACATGGAACCTTCAACGCCCTTTCCACCACATTCCTAACATATTTTTAGTTACCCAACCACCATGATTCTGGAATGGAATTACTGATACACTTTAGGCAAACCCCCGTTGTCCATATCTCGGAACATCTCCACAAATGGAGGTGCGTCATAGTTTATGTAAATCCAAACTCGAGGATCGGGTTATTTTATACCTTTTCTTGAAAAATATCACTACAAATATTTCAAAGGATGTGGCACAACAAAGGCCCATATCCGAAGAGGACACCATCATCAAGGCCCAATAGCTTGAGCTGATTTATACGTAGTCAGGATATATTTACAATATTATACAGAATGCCCCGCGCCTGCAAACTTATAAAGAATTTCCAGGTGCGTCAAACTCTGTAGATGGTCTAATTGGGTCTTTGACCCAAATTTACCTAGGAAGCAGTAGTCAAAACCCTAGTTATATGTATGATTCTACCAAGAACGTACCACAACCTGGTTTTCAAAGTCATCATATGCCTCAACAAAATTTGACCAATAGGGCGCCAACGTATCACCATGGAGGACCCTATCCTCTAGCTCAGGGGACCTAGTACACATATAGACATACTGATGGAAGAGCTCCCCCCCAAAAGCCAGGTGCAAACCAGGTACTGCGTTATGCTCAGTCCCCAGCACAAGTTCCACCTATGCAGAATAATGCATAGGTGAACTTTGTACAACCTTCCCAAAACCAACCACACCAATCATATAACCAGGAGAACTACCATCTTAAAATGGTTAAGAAAAAAGGAAAAAACAAGCCCAAAGGGAATCCTAGATAGGGGGCAACAAACAACAATGCCTGCCACGATCTTAGGCTAGAGGCAACTCCAACCAAAATCAAAACAAGGAGCCAAGAAATGCCCAACGGCAGAGCAAAAGGCCACCTCTTCAAACAAACCACTCTTGTTCGATCTGTGGAGAGTACGACCATTACACTCACCATTGTCCTGATCTCCCTGAGCTGAAGAAGCTACAGAGTAACCGAGGACAAGGAGGATCCTCCCAGCAAATAGTTGTGATGCAGGAACCGTTCCCCCATCAAGGGATGTATACCATTCAACAACAAAATCCCAGACGACTCCAGAAAAAAAAAGCCACGAAATCTACATGACTGGTGAAGAGATTTTTTTCAAACATGGAATCACAATTACGACACCCCACCAGACACCAACACGTCAGGGGATAGTACTAATGCACCAACTGCACCTTTTACCATTTCAAAGATGCATAATGAACCATTGCAAAAGATGGCTAAGAGACCAAATAGGCGAACAAGAAACTAATCCAAAGCGGCCCATAATTATAGCATCATGGACCATTTAGCCCAATCTCCCATTGTTATGTCAGCTTTGGAAGTATTACAGTCATGCCCAAAATAACTAAAATCCTCAAAGCCACCCCTAGGCTTCCTTCAATGGTCGCCTTTCAGATACCAATGTCGATCTAGAATATCACCATTCACCGATGTGTCATTGACGAGGATGCATCCACATGCATCATGTAAAAAAATGTTTAGCAGAAGTTAGGGTCTCCCAAACTAAAACCATCAGTCATCACGCTTAGAGCATATGATGGTTGTCCTTCAAACCCCGTCGGTCTCTACCAAAACATCCCGGTCTACTTAGTCAGAAAGACAGTCCATATAGACATCGAAGTCTTGGATGCTCACTTGGACTATAATATACTCCTTGGTTAGAGTTATATGTACGCTATGTTAGCCATAGCCTCCTCTCTCTTCTACATTATGATGTTCCCCCACGAGGACCACATCGTTACAGTCGACCAATTGACACATAGCGAGAAACAAACCCTAAAAAACACCGATGTAATTCTACCCTATGTAGATACATCCTCGGATACACTTTCATGGTAATAAGAATATGTCCCTGGCCAGTTCAAACCGTCATCCATTCTAGGATCATTCCTAGGAGATCCCCGCATTAAACTAGAGTCATCACCTGATGTCACAGGGGCTCTGGTGTGCATGATGTCCACATCAAGCGCCGAAGCTATTCAGGACATGGACACAAGCAGTAACGACACCGAGTCCTTAGCCACGACAACCTCTCTAGCATACACCGCTTCCCAAACCCCTTTCCTTTACCCCCCAACTGGTTTCATCTCCCAACAGGATTTGGTAATAATAAAGTTACCAAACATACCATTTTCAATACCAGTTTGGTATCTTGTCCTCCCTACAGGAATAGGAGCCACACATATCACTGCCACAGGGTTAAAGCCCCTCAGTCCCAAGGAGGCCCCACATGTTCAAGAAATGGTCGAAAACATCCCTGTAAAGGAAATTCCCATTGCAAAACCGATGATTACGGCTAAGAAAACCAACAAGAGAGGAAAGAATATGGAGACTCCCGCCATACAAAGGGAATCACCAGTTTGCGCCATATGTGATGTAATAGGTCAGCCTACCCATATCTCCCTAGAGCTGGAAGAATTAAAGCCACTCCTCGGCTCTGAGGTAGACATCGCGACGCCATGTTCCCATAAAAAGGAACCTGCCACCAAAGGTAAAGGCAAAGAATTGCGTACCAATCACGCATGCGTTATCTGCAGCAGTTATGGGCACTAGACCCATCATTTCCCATATATCCCGCAATATAGGAATGCCTTACACACCATCGAGCGATCCTACCAAGAGGATCCCTCCACCCAGTCTGCTGGAGATGAACCTCTTATCATCCTGTACCTACAGGAGGAATGACGGGCACTAGAAAGACTCCCAGTCATGTCCCCTCCCATTATACACTTCACGCTGTGCGATGAATGTGGTCACTTCCTCGATGAATGCGCAACCCTAGAACTCAATCATTGATGGTATCCTATAGAACTGGTTTACTACGTTGGATTTTGGGCAACAACATTCACATGTCCTTTATGCGCCGACAATCACCTTCTAGAAAATTGTCACTGTATCCCACGATTCCGGCTAGCCTTCGCTAGTTTGTGCTTAGCTATAGTCCGCCTCTCCCAAGAAGATGACATGGACTCAGAATCCATGAATAGCTTGACAACCCAAGAAGATGTGACAAGCAGATCCATCCTATTCTTTTCAGCTGAAAAGCGACCAATTAGGGAACCCCTAGTCACCCCCAACCACTATACAAAGAAGACAAACATGCGCGTTATGAAAAATTCCCGATCATGTGATCGCTATTTGCCTTGATTTAGCAGTGTTACGATGCTGGTACCCAGCTAGACCAAAAAATGAGCACGATGGGACCCCCATATCTAGGCTATTTTTCCCTATTTGTCAGGGAAATCACTGTGGATAGCGTTGTACCTATATCCCACGTGTCCGGCCCCTCATCGATATGATTCATACAATAGAGAAGAAACAAGACGATGAGCTAAAGCGATTTAGAAAGTACATCATGCCTAGGCCAGCAACCCCACACTAACGGAGCATGACCCAGGCCAAACCTAGGATAACATATAGACTATGCGACCTGAATGACCACTAGGTCAATTAGTGCAAAGAACTAAAGCCCCTCGCAAGCAGTTTTCACCCAGTATCTTCTCTCCCTCAGAGACTTCTCTCTAACCAAGAGAAGATTACGTGTACCTATTGCCAGATTTTTTCACACTTTCAGCATACGATTAAATGTGCGCATCTCCCCAAGTAAGAGCGGCAAGAGCAACATTGAGTCTACACTCCCCCAAATATTTAGAGATACCAAAGCCAACAACACGAAAATGGAAGCAGAAGACCACCTCTTCTAAAATAGATCCTTTCCAAGCGTCCACATCGGGGACGACAAGTAGTGTTGATTCCCATACAATCTACTCAGTTGGCACAATGGTACCATGCACCATTTGCACAAGCCAAAATCACGAACCAGAGGCATGCATGTTAATGGAAACATTCAGGCACCTCTGCAGTAGGCATAATTTCCACCCACAGGAAATTGACCATCCTAGTGGGGAACCCAACCTTATGCTTACGCAAAATCCCATCACGAAGATTATTCCCCCACCAAACACCGATGACATGATACACCGCATATGATTCGTATCATCACACATCAAAAATAATATTGCATCTACCCCCACGTCCCAAGTTTTCCACATTATTCCTGCCGCAAAATGTCAAGGTACCTTGCGCTTTTGCATTGATTTCTGCGAGATCCCAAATTTTCATGCCACTATCGAACTCCTTGATGATACCCAACCTCTAGAATAGCACCTATTACAACTAGAGCTCGTTGATGAAAGTAGACAATAGTCACTGCAACACAACTAGGCCCATAAGAAAATGGTGAAAGCAGCATTCGACCGCCACATCAACCCTCGTTCATTCATCGTGGGAGAACTAGTCCTCCGCTATGATGTAGCAAAAGAAGCCCTAGGGACAGGAAAGTTAAAAACCTTGTGGAAAGGACCCTACATCATAAAGCATTTCCTCCGCCAGGGGGCATGCCTCAGCAACCTTTTCAATGTCCTTTACCTCAAGAATTTCTACCCATGAGAGCCAAGCTGGCCCTGCCCTAGAGTGAACATACACAAACCCAAAAAATTTATATTTTTGACCAAAATAATTATTACGAAATGCGCTCAAAGGGCCACCATGGATCACCAACCCAAACCTTACTTCAGATTTGCTGATGGAGCATCAAGATGGTCTCAAATTTTAGCTGCAGCTGCTTGGGTTATCTATCACCCTAACCGATCACCACTCCACACAAATGGTGTGTTCATTGGTTCATCAACAAACAATTAGGAAAAATATGATGCCTTAATCGGACTTATGTGCGACGCCCTCCATCAGGGCATACGCCATATGCATGTCTACCTCGATTCCCAGTTAGTAGTGTCGCAGTTAAACCAAACATTTGAGACAAGAGATTCACATCTATTTAGAAAATATTTGCGTGCAAAAAGATTAAGCAGACAATTGGACTACATCAAATTTACACATGTACCAAAGAATCAAAACCAAACAGCTGATCGCATAGCTAACAATATTCTAAACTAGAATGTATCTCAAATAAACCATCATACATAAAAAACCAAAAACATAGATATCCATCAATATAACATCATCCATAAACAAAAATAGGTGACACAACATGTAGAGCTGCAAAAAAATATCTCTCATATATATATATCATGTTGTATATGTCTGAGTACAAAAAATAGTGTCGCTGGCCCATTGGCCAACCCAAAGGTACACAAAAAATTAGTCAAAAATAGGGGAAGCATCCTCATAATGGGTTCTTTTCCCATGTACAAGTATACTCTAGGGCGGTTCTCCCTCAGGCGGGGCACCTGGACCCACGACTGCTCCCAGTATCACTACTGGAGCCATCGTCAAAACTGAGACTGCCACCCAATGTAAAATATGCCGATAGTCCCTATCCCAAGCCATCACCATCTCTAGCCAGACCACCTCGAGGTTATCCAAAAATCCTCGAGAAGGCATCCCTTGGGTCAAGTGGTCCACTCAACCCAGGCATCCTCTAGAACTAACACCCGAGTAGTTAGCTTAGCATTGCAAGCCTCCGTCGCATCATCTCGGGCTGCCTCTGCATCGACACGAGCTTGCTCGGCCGTAGCCTCGGTAGTAGTCGAGCTACTGCCCTCTCCCGAAGGGCCAACACCACCACCAGGTCCTCCAGTAGCATCTCCTCCCGGCCCTCCACGATTGCCCTGAGGTCTCCGAAGAGTACCGTGGCTGACCAATTGAGCCACGAGACACCCTACCTCGCCAACATCTTGAAGAGTAACCAAAACTATGTTAGTGTCACCATAAAAACACATAAGCACATATACTCAAATAAATGCAAAAAACATGAAAACATACCTGTTGGCCCCCAAGCATAACCAGGAGGGAGACCCATCTCTGGATCCCCCCGGAAGTCCATCCCTGCATATGGGAATGGCATAAAAATATGGGGGTTAACCTCAAACCAGGACTCCGTCATGGCATTCCAATAACGCCCCACCATACCCCCACCCCCTTGTGGCATCACCGAAGCCCACCTCCTCATGCGAGGCTCCCGTGGCCCCCCAGAAGGCACAGCCACCACTAGTCTCAGTAGCACTACCCTCTCGTACATAATGCTGCATAGAATACTGGAATACACAAACAACTTTGATCCATTGCAGACCTTGTTGAGCTGCATCACCATCCCGTCGTAGCAGAAGCGGGAAAAATCAAAGAAGTGTTTGGACCTCAGCCGGTGTAAGACTCCAACCTGTGGGCCAGAAGCCCGACGACCCTGCAAGTTAAAAAATGGCTACTAGAGCACACCACTTGGCCAATTCTGTCACCGATGCAATGCATATTCACCCCTCCCTAAGGGGTGCCCTGCCACAATGACGTTCCTGGAACCACTCCAAATCGACCCTCCCAGAAGGGAGTGGATAGTGAAACGCCTCACCATGAGGCAGTAACTCAGTCACAAAGTATACATCTATCTCAGGACGGATAACTAGGTTAGTCCCATGCAACACAAACATGTTGCACCTCCTGTGCCAATGCTGGATCAAGTAACGTAGCAATCAGTCCTACGACCGAAGAAGCTCGTTCTCCACGAACTTCAGGAGCCCCCATTGCGCCAACTAACGATGCGGCCTAGCATCAGCAGCCAATGCAATACGAAGCTCGGGCCAATCCTGCTCCCTCTAGAACAACCTGTCATGTAAACAGGAACCCATCAGCAACAGAGAAAACATCAAAAAATAGGCAAAAACTCAAAAAAAAATTCCTCGGCCTTTTGTGCACCTGTCACTCAGACATGTGCACTCAAGGCGCACCTTTATTTTCCACAGGTGCGCATAAGGCGTGCCAAAATAGGGGAAAATATCACTTCGAGCGCGTGAATCCCAAAAAAAATTTCACAGAGGGCGCGCCCTTGCCTTGATCGACCACGCAATCTAGGGGAGAAAACCACTCAGAATCTATACAAAACAAGTTTGTATGGACCCCCGCACCCTCAGACTGAAAAAATTGAAGTGCAGGACGTCATGGAGGTTATCTAGGCATGATATCGCTAATCCCTGGTCCTCAGGCTGACCGCAATGGCAAGAATTTCTCCGCAGAAGCCTCTGACCTCTCAAAAATTCAACAAGTACAAATGAACTGAAATAGGGCCATATCCACCTATATATCACCCTTTTCAAAAAAATTGAAGGACCATAACGAGAGATCAGAAGGTTCGTTCTCTGAACTGAAAGCAACACTGTGATCAACATTCCATAACGAATAGAGGCGATGCCACACATTCGCACTCCCGAAAAAATAATTTTTTAGCGTCATCAGATATGCCCTCTTTCATCTTCTTTTTTAAAGCTCATGACTTTCAATAATATTTGATAAAGAAGATGCTTTCACTTAAGGTAGTTATTTTTGCAGGAAAGCTCGCAAACCATTGACAACTCCATGGCCATACCACTTAGTCTGGGAAGCACCTCATGCCCATCCATCCACCATGCATAAGGTCAAGTTTTACCATACAAAATAAAACCCCTTTCTCGGACGACTAGGTTGTACAAGCAGATCAAAAGCACACTACCGCGCCTCGCATTTGGCCACCGTACCTCCACCAACATAATCCCATGTGTGATAATTTTTCATCTGCTTCACCAACCGCAAACGTGAGACCAACCAATGGGGCCCCCACCCTCATCAAAAAACCTTCCTCACATCATCAGTGAGTGAACACTTTCATGTCTTATGGTACCCGTCTCTGTGTCTTGTACAAACCAAACCCCATTATTTTATTCTTTTGGTAAGTATACAATGACCGCAAATAGTGCACTACTTCCCCCACCCACTCATTCATTTTTTCTCCCATAACAACAGTTCCTGAACACCCTTGGTCAGAGTATCACACCCTCACGCAAAAGCCACCATGACATTCATAGCCAGTTTATAACCACCCTGGAAGTCCTACTGACTCTAAGGATTTCCCCATCAGAAATGGTTATGACTGTCGCCAAGTTGCTTATTATACTATGACCTTGGGCCACTGAATCCCCATCATCAGTTTTCAGTCACCCCTCGCCACCATGCCTATGTTAAACCCATCACACCCGGGATCCTGATCCTTCATATCAACGACCCCTCGTTCAGTTAAGGCTTCCTTTTTGTCGAATTTAACACATATTTTCCAAAAAGGAAGCGGTACCTTGGATCACCCCTCTCCATAAAAGGGGCATCCTCAAGTGGAAATGTGGGAGATATCATTGCCCATAGATGTCATTGGTCCTCCTGACATTCGACTACAACACAATATTTCATGTCAAGATGGTATTGTACCTTAAAACCATTGCACTTTGATCAAATTTTTCGAAGACCAGTGCCTTCATAAGCATCTCTTTCAACAATGCTTACACGGGAAGCTCCTAGCCAGCACCTATGCATACAATTCACAGTTATATGCCATACCAAGTTTACGCATATGGGTACCATGTCCCACCTATTGTCAAAGAAAAAATGCCCTGGAGGGCATCAAAATTCGTCATCATCAACCACCAGATCACTACCATATTAGTGACACAAACAGAACATATATCTATCAAATAGATTTGTTTAACTAGCCACAACATTACGAGCATGGGAAATGCCCGCCTCGTAGAAAATTTGTATATATTGTATTATATTTTCTTACAGGGGTCCCACGGGACATGGTCGTTATTTGAACCAGTGCAGGGTGTCTCCAATTCCAAGCTTCACGTAGGCCTCTCTCTCTCTACGCACAATATACAGAAAATAAACTATAATGTATTTTCGGAAACTGTTAACACTGAAAATCGTACAAGAAAATACGACATTATTTAATGTCAAGAAGAAGGATTTACAGGGCTGAGAGACATTAGAGAATCTAGAAAGTATTTAAAAATATCTAAGGTTTGAGGAAAATCAAATTTGAGCAAGTCATAAATGCTTTTGCGCACATAATCCTTCGAGAAGAGCGCCTTTGCTCTCCTTTTAACCCGAAATGCGCGCAATCCTGGGAGTGGTTGAAGTCACTTTCCGGGACCACAAAAAGCACACTCCAGGACAGTGATTTCACACTTGAATCCACCTAAGGACAGCCACCAAAGCCTCATTATACATCAAGGGAGCACACAATGGAATAATTGTGGCACACAATGGAATCATCCCCCTCTCTTGTGTCACCATACACAATGTACCAAGGGAGGGAAGTAGGATTAGAATTCTCCTATAAAAGGCCACCAAGAGATGAACAACTTGAGAGCACATTGTTATGCTGGACAGAATTTCCCCAAGAAATACCAGCATTGTGTGATCCAGAGCTGAGATAGAGGGGACTCAATTGTTGGCCACCCCACAAGTTCAGTCCACCATAGTAGAGAGAGGTAGAATTTGCACTGAGGCAAGCTTGGAAGTAAAGACATCCTTGCATCGGGACTTAGAACCCAAGTTCTAAGGGCCCCTTGGCAATTGGGTTAAGTTTCATCCTCATTTCCTAACAACACTCAATAAGAGGGGCCGAAAGCGCCACCGTTTGGATTATTTTAGTTGTTTGACTTTATTTAGAGCTTGTGTTTTATTTATTTTAGATTTTAGTTTAGTTTTTATGTTTGAATATGCGTGTTATTTCTCTATCTAGTATATTTATGTTCTAGCATGTTCCACTAACTTGATTAACTCCACTTATTTTTCTGCCTATGACAAATAACTTAAGAGGGTAAACCACGCCCCTTAAGTTGGTGTGATTTTGTAAATGCGTGCACCAAACACACTAACACAAGGGGTACTCTCGTGGATTTCCTTCAAACTTTAGAATGCCAGTGGGAAAATTAGTAGGCATGGCTGGCCAAAACGAAAGATAGTAAATCAGGTCATTCGTTAGTCGAGACAAGTTTGGTAAATCTAAAGTTGCTATAAAAGGTAACCTCTTCTTAGGGTCTTGCTGAGCGAATTGATAACCTTGAGGGACAATTCTGATACCTAGAGGAGGGTATCTAGGAAAACCTGGGATTTCTTGAGCAGTTGGAATGGGTACACCTCCAGGATATCTAAGGGTAGCCATACCAAATTAGGTTTGAGCTGGTATCTGAAATGTATAACCAGGGTATGGTTGACTCTAAAAAGGTGGATTTTGTTCCAATTTTCCATATTACAATTGGCCCTGAAATGGTTAGCATTGAACAAATTTAACTTGAAGAGATTGACCTACCAGGGGCTTCCCCTGAAGAGGTTGACCTAAAAAGGGTTGCCCCTGAACAGGTTAACTTGCAAAAGGTTTCCCTTGAACACATTGACCTACACAAGTTTAACCTCCAAAAGTTTGACTTGTTTGCATAGTTGTTATGCTATGTTGTCCCAAAGATGCTTGAGGAATCTACTGGAAACAACATAGCATAACAATTAACAACTATGGGACAACATAGCATAAGACTACTACCCATATCCTGTGTAACAATTGGCTTTGACATGTGAAGGGTCGTAGCAACAGAAACTTGGGGAAATCCTGGGATGGGTGTACTTGGTTTTTGAAAAGATGTTTGCATAACAGATTGGATAGGAGTACTAAGAGTACTCGGTCCAGCTTGCTAACTACTTGGCACATATTCCCTTGGGTTAATTTGAAGTGCACCTTGAACATGTTGTTGGATTTGGGTGTAACCAAAGTGTCCAAGTGGCTGAGAAGATTGATTGTAAGGAATTTACGGGGTAGGTTGCAAATACTATTGAGTAAACGAGGGGTTCCATATAATGTTCATCCATGGATAATTATTTCCCAGTGAGGGTTGTGATGCATAGGGTTGACCATAACTGGTTTGATGCATTGGACCATAAGTTTGATAACTACCAGGAATAAGCTGCCCTACAACCATTAGATAAGTTCCAGTGAAAGGTTGTCCTCCCGAAAAAGGTTGTTGCCCTTGAAAAGGTTGCTGCCCTTGAAGAGGTTGTTGGCCCCCAGGCAGAATGTAGCCACCTTGTGAGCTAGATTGAGGGGTATTCCTGGAAAAAATATAAATATTCTCCATGGTCAAAGGATGGGTGGTAGACTCGAATAATCCAGTTGAAATAGTAGAAGTTTCATAGGAAGGATATGTTTCTAAAAAAGTCTTAGAAAGAGAATCGTACCCAACAGGACAAAAGAACCACCATACAAAAAGCTTTTCGAAGAAGATGAAAACATGGATGACTCAGCAAACATGTTTTCAGAAGCCATGTTACTATACCTGGGTAAAGAGTAAAATGGAATTTAGTGTCATGGATTTCTGTAACCAGAGGATTGTAAAAAATTGGTAAATTGAAGATACCAAGGATCCGCTCGAAAAGGAGTGAAAGTAAAATATAAAGGGCAGATTGGTTCACTATACCTTATATATAAATATTCTTGACAAGAGGGAATTTCAATTTCTTCTTCTTCATCAGCGATTTCTTTAATGCTAATAAGGCCATGAGGAAGAATATCAGTGATAAGAAGCTTTACTCGAAGTGAAGGAGGATGACCAGGAGTAGGGGCTATAACATTCGAATGTGAATTAGATAAAGTGGAATCAAACTTAGGTTTAGATATTTCTGGTTCAGTAAGCTACATATTTGAAAACTCACTAGTGACAAATTCAACTGTGACGACTTCAGAAATTTTTGGTTGATCTTGTTTTGTTTCATTTATTTGAGGTCTAGTAACTTTGAAATTAGAATGTATTATGATAGACGATTCTCTGTGTTCGGAAGGCCCAACTCCTGGTTATTAAACCCTTTCAGATTTGGTTTTTTCCAATTGACCAGGTGTATATTTAGGGGGTTTCCCCTGCATTCTACATGAATGTATCAGTAATTTAGCCATGATTAATTTAGTAACACACAAAATAAAAAAAAATAAAAAAATCACACTTGAGGCCTCTAAAAGTAATCAAACAAATGAACATGCACTACAAAATCTAAGAAAAAATCCACACACAAATAATATGTTTCCAAAATAAAATCACTAGTTGGTGATGAAATCCAACCTTGCAGAGATTAATGTGGAACACTGGTGGTTGGAACAATTACCCTGAAAACATTCTTAATGAAATAGTCTAGTGTAAGTAACTCCACTATGCCATCTCGAAATGAAGACTACCCTAAGGAAAGTCCAAGTAAATCTAGTCAACATTTTCTCCAGGTACAATGGGACCTTCCCTCCACCATCACCTTGGGGAAAATCCTAAATATTAGCCACTAAGGTTACCAATTGAGACAATTCAACCTGGGGGAATAGTTTGTGGCACGATATACACGCAAGGGAAGAGTTTCAAAGTTTAATCCCCTTGAAAGTTCCTCGACATGGTACATATGAGGTTTACTAACAAGTTATCCCAGGCTCCTCGACAATGGTTAACCCAAGGTTTACTGTTTGTAATACGTTCACATCTTCGATCTTTACCAATGGAGCAGGTACAATTAATCCACTGGGTTCGACATGACCTCGTGGTTGACTCTTTTAAGAAGAGCTTCCTAGAGAAAGATATCAACAATTAGGTTTTTCCCTACTGCAAGATGCAATTTTTTTGTTTATCTTCTTTGGAAAGTCAATTACTCCCTATTCCAAATCACTAATCCTAAACTAGATTGGTTAAAAGAGCCCTAGAAAATGTAAAAATATCTAGATTAATATTATTAAGTGATCTATTAATTTGGATGTTGTTTACACAGAGGGGTATGGAAATGAAACTCAATAATGTTGTGACCGACTCAAAAAATTACTCTAAATGCATCAACGATGAATATAAAATTCTTCATTTCAATGAATTCCTAATTAAGGGAAAGTAGAAGGATTTTTTGAACTCAAAGAAGTGAAAATTCCCTAAAACATCCCATAACAATCCTTCTTCATTAAGAAATCAATTTATTTTGAAGTATAACCAATATCACTTTGTAATGAAAATCTTCTTTGATTCAAAGCCAAAATATACAATTTCATGAGCAAATAATCTTTCAATTCTTTAAAATAAAAAACAACTATAAAAAAACCCTAAAAATTGTAAAAACTTTTCAAAAATGAAAGCTATTAACTAATAATCTAACTAATGATACCTATAAGTTCAATTTCATGATTTCTTCTAGCTAAAAGAAAAATAAATCATTTTTTCATTTTAACAAACAAAAGCAATTTCATAAAAGACTACTTCACTTATCTAGATGTTTTCCTTTGCAAATGAGCAAAAACAATCATTCAAACAAGCAGGACTAACAAGACACCTAGTAGCTATAGAGGGAAATTACATAAAAACAGTGATATAGGTAGTGAATCTATCTTTCCAAGCAGAGAAATTCAGCAAACCAGGGAAAACCCTACCCAAAAATGCAAAAAGGATGATTTCTCAAAAAGACACTAAGGTAATGAAGACGAGTCCACAAAAAAACTCTGAGGGTTGGTATAAGTCAAGTTGAACCTCTAGAAATTTATCATCAGATTTTGAGAGAGAGAAAATTCATTTTTTTTTTAAATTCTCAAGGGGTGCACAGGTAGTTAGTGAAAACCAGTGTGCATGCGCACTGTATTCAACTGAGAAATTTTGCAAACTTGCGCTCTATTTATGAAATAAAATCACACAGGGGAGAGAAAATTTCAAAGCAATAAACACAAGGCGTTCTAATTCAGAGGATGTAAAAATTCATAAACCCTTACAACACTCAGACATAGTGAAACTTAGAAAAATCAGAGAGCTAAACCAAAAAGAACCAAGAAAAACTAAGTCGTTCCCCAGTGGAGTCACTAATTTGTTTCCCAGATAAATCCCTCTTGCGGACAAGAGCGATCTCCCTAGAATCTCAACAGATAACTAGAAACAAACAAACATAAGAATATCTTTTTCCCTAAGTTATTAGCATTCAGATTATCAAAAATAGAAAAGAGAGGATAATGCTCTTACCTTTCAACGAGATGTTTGTTGAAGACCTTGCCTTTTGTCCTAAATAATTAATTCAATCCTGAGAATTAAGCTGCAATAAAAAACATGCAAAGAATAAAAAGCATCTGCAATATGTAATAATCCAAATACTAGCTTAACTTAATGATAAAGGAGATTAAGAATTGTAATTGTTTTAGTGAATCTGAAAACAACACAATGAGAAAAAGGATCCAAATGTATTATTCAGGAATATAAAGAGAAATATTACAACCAAGCCTTGATGTCATATAGATTCATCCCATATTCCTTTCCAATATTCCTCCTTGGTTTAACAAGCTTTCCACTCTAGAATGACCAGCATAAGATTATCATAAGTGAACCCCCTAACCCTGAAGTTTCAGCTCAATTTATAGGAGAGATTGAGGAGGTTTCAGATCCACCAATAGAGGAGTGTGATCCACAAATGAGGGGATTAGGTTTCCTTGATCCCAAGGGATAAGTTCCATGATTAGAGGGATTTAGCTCGAGATGCTGCAACTATGAGGCTTTTAGTTGGAAGAATATACGCCCAAATATGCTTCTATAATTTAGTTTTCGCCTTTACGGGAAGCAAAGTGCAGAAGTCTGCAGGTAAGATTATTAATATCCGTGCATGCATAGGAAGTGACCACAAAAAGTGCGCAGGCCATATGTAAGAGTATTTAAGAGCTATTTTCCCAATTTCCAAGTCTTGGTTAAGGAATATAAATGTTTGAATTCAAAGGAAGCATGAGTATGGATGGTGATAGATCCATATTGACCGTCAAATGTCATGGTGACAAAATGACATGTAACAACTCCATGGGAAATATGTTTTCTTTTCAACAATTTTGCTGAAGTGTAGGTGTGGTTTAACATTGAGGATAGTGCTCCCAAAGGGGGAGGGTTCTATAATATACCTCGACTAAAATTTCATGTAATAAGAGTTAATAAAGGAAAAAATAATACCACCATTAAGGGGCACTTATTCCAAGTTGAATGTTGGTCAAATATACCCTAATGGACATAACTGGATGTGTTTATGACTAAGGGGAAATTGGAAAAGGCAATGGATAAGGAATTGAAAAGGCAGATAGGTATTTTTCCACATTTATTTACGAAAATAAAGGAAATTAAGATAAAAGGAAGGCGAAATGTCAAAGGTTTCGTGTGAGGAGGAAATTGAAGGAAAATAATTGAAAATTGAAGAAATTGGAGGCATGAGTGATAAAAATACCTCACAACATCAGTTGGTAGCTTTTTGTCAATTCATCTTCAGAATTACACTTAGAGAGGATAAGAGCACCAAGAGGAGAAAGAGATCAAGCAAGCAAAGGAAGGACAAGAAAAGGAGAGGAAATCCAATCTCAAGCAAGAAAGAGCAATATCAAGCAGCTTCAACAGGAATAATTGCAGGTAACAGATTGTATATATGATTTCCTAGCTATTTTTGACATGCATGGTATTTTCATGTCGGTATTTGGTTCTTTTGTTGTCGATAGCATGGTTTTGTCGGGTTTTGATAGTGGTTTTCAGCCTTGCCTTTCCTTTTTCCAAATAGCCATGGTATGATTAGATTATTCTCAATTTTTAGCTTCGTAATTTCCATATGATTTCAGAATTAGAGGCAAAGGTGGTCTTAGGAACATTCCCAAAGTCTTAGGAATCCATTGACAGGTTTAAGCGAGATACACGGTAAAGCCTGAGGGTGTTGTATCAGTAAGGGCCTAGTGATATGGTGTGGATTGTAGTAAATCCTAGAGACAAGGAGATGGAAAAATCCTCAAGGATAGCGATGAGATCCAAAGGCATTCCAAGCTCGATTTAGTTTATTAACCTTGGTGCCGGTTTAGGTGATATCATAGCATGGTGAGGGTGGAGGTGGTTTAACCTCTAGATTCCATTGGTTGTTTTTGGATTGGTTTATCCATGAGATCCCACATTCATTCTTGTAATATGGCAAGGGGGTGATTGGTTTAAAGAAATATTTGGTTTAGCCATGTCTATGGTCGAGTGGTACGTGGAAGTCCTGAACTTGGTTGGCTCTTGCATATGTTTAATGAAATTTAGTTGTAGTTCTTTTTGACTTGTTATTATGTGGCTTTAATGGTTGTTATATTATGGCTATTTATGTGGTTATATGTTGGTTATAAGCATGGTTATGTGAATGGTTCTAGTAGTGGTTCATTTCATGTTTTTACTTGTAACTTAAAGAATAATGGATGCAAGACCTAATTAATGTTAATATAGATAAAGAGAGAGGGTGGCGATCCTTCTTGGTGAGTATCATATGAATTTCCAGTCCCTTATGCTTAGTCATGTATTCATGACCTGCAGATTTCATTTTTTCCAAGTGTTTGACAAAACGTCAGTCCCATTTGGGGACGGTCAGGCCTAGTCCTGGTGTCAATTTTTGGTTTACAACCATTTCCCTTGTGTAATATATGAATTTTGAAAGTTACAGGGATATTTGGGTAGAGATATAGCCTCAACCCTAGAATATATCCTTAAAATTCATAGTCATTGGCACAAGACTAACCAAAAAAGTCCACAGTCGCATTGATGTAGGCATATGGGAGCGACTGGGAGTTTCCAATCACACTGATGCCTTGGAAAGGGAGAAAACTGGGGTGAAACTCATGGAAAAGTCAGGTTGTCTTAGTGGATGGACACGTGGAGGCGTTATATTACTCCTGGAGGGTCTTGTGGGACCTGAGGGAAGTCGGTAAGGTTTTTTTGTTGATTCCATTTCCTTAAGGTCACCTAGGTGGTTGAGTCTAGTCATAACTGCCCCTCATCTCATTTTTACCTCAGGTAAGCCGGTGAAAGTGGATATATGTGAGGGGAGGTGTCGTTACACATTCCATTATGGTTATATGTTAGTTATATGCATGGTTTTATGATGTGATCCAGTTATGAATATTTTTCATCATTTGATATGTTATCACTAAATTGAGGTTGATGGGCTGATTCAACAGTCAATTCAGAGTAACTATTTCAAACCTACTTTTGGTTGGAACTTAGCCTTTCCAACCTGAGAGGGCTCTCTCAAGGATAAAAATGATATTTCATAGATAAAGATCAAAAAATATGGTTAACTCTTAAATGTGTTTTTTTTGTTTTGTTTTGTTTTTTTTTTTTTTTTTTTCTATGCAGGTGAAGGATGAAAATAAATGGCTACTATTAGGCATGGAGTCAGTATCGAAACTCAATCACATATAAAACATCTCTCATGGTAGTTGAGGCATGTGTATTCTCATCAAAACATAACATAAGTAGTAGACTAGGTGCATAAAGGAAGTTGGAGCATGTTTAACCATGAATTCCAAGTAATTACACACAAAGTAAACTGAAAGAAGATTAAAATAGCCTGTAGGAAAAATACATATACATGATCAATCTCAGGTGAGAAATAAGTTTGTTGCAACTGTATATTATAGACAAAAAAATATTACAAAAGTATCTTCTAGCATTATATCAATCAGCCATTTATAAGTATAAAACTCTCTCATTTATAGAGTGAGGACTCATACAAATGATCTTACACCTTGCTAGCTTCGAATTCCCACCTCGGAGACCTATTTCAAATAGGATTACATCACTTGGAGACTTCTTAGGGATATTTTTGTTTTGCAGAGTTTGAATACAAAAAGGACTATTCTTTCATTAAATAGTTCAACAAAACCCTTTAATATCCCTTATCAAATGCAACCAACTAGTTTTTTTAGTGTACTGGACTGCTGATGTGTCATTATGCCATGTGGATGCTGAGTTGGACCTCTTCCAAGTCAAATTTTACAAATTTTACACAAATCTGGTTAGTGAAAATTATGAAAAATAAGCCTCAAAGATGAGTGCATTATTTCCAAACCCTGGTGGCTTTGCAGAAAGGAGAGGTTTTTGTAGATGGGCTTGTGCTGAAGAAAAATTTCCTTCAAATTTCCAAAATGATTTTTCATTTGGTTATAAATTGAAGTTGAAGTTGATTGCTAAAACATTCATGTACAATAAATTTCAGGAGAGTTTGTAGCATTTTCATTTCACCACCTTTTTCATAATATTTGACATTTCTGACTATTGGAGGGTCTTCCTTGGGTCTAATAAGCTAAATACATGCCTCTAGCACCCTCTGCCATGTATTTTTTGAAGGAGTTTTAGCTTAAGGAATCATACAATGAGTTCGTAGTGAAAAATCAGCCTCAAGCTTGGAGCACACTACGAACTCACCTAGTTTGGTAGATTTTTTGTAATTCTTCCCTTTTTCACATCAAAAACACTATTAAATCTTGTACATGCCTGCTATGATAGTATTAGACATAATATGGTCCAAAATGTGTTACCTTACCATATTTCAACATCATCATCTTGCATAATCATTTTAAGACCCTTTTCTTCAATTCTTCTTGTACCATCTCCATCAAATCAAACTAACATGCTGAGGTGTTAGCCAACTGATACACTGGAGTTAAGACCTTGTAAACATGAATTGAGATGGTGAGCTATGAAATGGTGAGGTGGAAAAATTGATGTGTTGTTATGCTTGATGATGTGTCCAACATGAGGAGCTGGCAACCCAATCATCTTGTATGATCAGTGTTCTCACTAACCAAAGTCTCCATTGATACACGTTAACCATTACAAATGATTGATGTGCTTCAAAAATAAATTTAATGCTAGAAAAACTTTAAAATTCTCTCTCGCTGAAAAAACAGAGTTTTTAGGCAAGTTCGTAGTGAATTCTTATTGTTTTACACTGATTTCGCTACGAACTTTGGTATTCTTGTCAAATTTCACTGTAATGACCAGATTTGCTCATGCATGAGATATTTTTTGGATTTTTCTATGGAATTGACTCCTATCATATGAATAATGACCATTAAGACCCCTCACATGTGTGCATTTTTTGAAAATTATGAATTCAAAAGACTCTATTCAACTCTAAGTGACTCAACGTAATTAAATTAATACCAACCACATTTTATCATGGATAACAATGGCTCCAATGGGGTTGTTGTGCCGCTATGGTGCAGCAAAGAACCAGGAGACCAGGTGCCTTATCCATTGGGTTGATCCCAACCTCTTGTCATATTCTTTAGCCTGCATTCGTCCCTTGACATGCTCTTGAAGCAAAAACACTTGTACAAACTGAAACTTGCAACTACAATCTTCAAACTAAATTTTGAAAGAGATGCTTGCCCAACAAGCTTATTTATGTAGATACCAATCCTACTCTAACAATTGAAGATCAAAATTTAAATTCAATCAATATGAAACCTCCACTATAACCAGTCAAAGAGCAGATCCAACACCTGGGCTTCTTGACTGTTCTTCAGTGGACCATCTATTAGCAACTGAGTATAAAAATTGAATCCATAACCTGAAATTATAAATGAAAGAAACTCCACCTTTACTGATGACTGAAATAGGCTTACCAAATGATCTTAATAATCATGAAAACTTTCCGCTTTTGATGAAATCAGCAAATCAACAATAGGATCCTTGAAAACACTAAAAATTATCATGTCTTGATGATCCAATGTATAAAACTTCATTCATAACTGCAGTTTGTCTCTGTTTTATGTCTTCATTTTCAACATCATTCTTGAGACAAAGCTCTGACTGTTCATGAAAATGTTCAATGGGAGGAAACATATCATGTGCTACATGGATTTTTAGGAATGAATTTTCATGCATTACAATTAGAACTTCATGTATATCATCATGCATAAACAAAAATTTTTGATCATTTAAATCTGTAGCAGGACATTTTGGGACAATCACTTGTAGATCAAAAACTTGTTTATTATTCTCCATTAGTGCTTCCTCATGACAACCTCTAAGCATAGTCAAGGAATCAAAGTCCTCCTGATGATAAAAATAAATTTTTTTCACATAAGCTTCTCCTTTCTCATGCCCATTTTCATGTTTCTCAACATTCAAAGGTTCAGAAAATGAAAAAAGTTAAGAGCCTTGTAACTGACCATCTTTATGTTCCCCTTTATCACCTAAATATTGGGAAAGTTGCTTAAAATTTTCACAAATTTCATAGGATATAACTTGGTTGTCAAAGTGCTGATCCATTTCATCTTCAACCAAAGAAGACACATTTTTTTGCTGGAAACCTTCTTGATTATCATGATAACTAACATGAGAAGAGAAATCATAAAGTGCCTCTAACAGATCCTCATCCATGCACTCTCCATTATCACCAAGAATTTTAAGATATAGAATGAAAACCTCACAAAAATCACAATAGTCTTGTAATAGTGATAAAGAAGAATGATTTTTCTTATAATGTTCTAAGAAAGTCCTATGGAAATCTCTTAGAGAGAACAAGATTCCCAGTTGCAACCCTTCATACCATGTTCTAACTTCATCCTCTAGGGTGGACATAAACATTTTCATGAGACAATCCTCAAGAAAATCAACTAGAAACTTATGTACATACACATGGAATCTAACCAAGTGAAGAGCAACATTTTCTTTCTTTTCATATTTAAATATAGGAAGATAAGTCAACCAATTAACTCTTGGCATAGGATTTGGAAAACCAGGGATGTGAGACCGACTCATAGGGGCATACTTGGCATTATTTCTTGCAATAGAACTCATGTTGGAACTTCATCAAGCTACTTATCTTCAAGTAGTGGAGTCACCATGAATATATGAATTTATAAATTATTTAAGAATGGAGTCGCCAAGTTAGAATGCAGTCTTGAATGCTTCTGAGTGCCTGCTACCTTCAAGAGTTAAGTATTTCTGTTTGAGAACAAAATTTTGGGAAAATGTATCTTCAGTCTCTTGGAAGACGCACCAAAATGTATTTCTCCTTCTTTGCCCAAAAATTTTATCACTAAATTGAGGTTGATGGGCTGCTTCAATAGTCAACCTAGAGTAACTATTTCAAACCTACTTTTGGTTGGAACTTAGCATTTCCAACCTGAGAGGGCTCTCTCAAGGATATAAATGATATTCAATAGACAAAGATTAAAAAAATATGGCTAAATCTTAAATGTACTTGGAATGTTTTTATGCAGGTGAAGGATGAAAATAATTGGCTGTCGTTGGGCATGGAGTTAATGAGGAAACTCAATCACATATAAAACATATCTCATGGAAGCTGAGGCATGTGTATTCTCATCAAAACATAACATAAGCAGTAGACTAGATGCATAAAGGAATTTGGAGCATTTTTAACCATGAATTCCAAGTAATTACACACAAATTAAATTGAAATAAGATAAAAATAGCCTGTAGGACAAACACATACAAGAATACATGATGAATCTCAGGTGAGAAAGAAGTTTGCTGCAACTGTATATTACTAACAGAAAAATATTACAAAAGTAGCTTCTAACATTACATCAATAATCCCTTTCTAACTCTAAAACTCTCTGATTTATAGAGTGAGGACTCATACAAATGATTTTCCACCTTTATAGCTTTGAATTCCCACCTCAGAGACCTATTTCAAATAGGATTATATCACTTGGAGACTTCTTAGGGATATTTCTGTTTTGCAGAGTTTGAATACAAAAAGGAATCTTATTTCATTAATATTTCAACAAAACCATTTAATAACCCTTATAAAATGGAACCAACTAATTTTATGAGTGTACTGGACTCTTGATGTGTCATTATGCCATGTGGATGCTAAGCTGGATCTCTTCCAAGTCGAATTTTACAAAATTTACACAAATTTGGTTAGTGAAAATTATGAAAAATAGGACTCAAAGATAAGTGATTAATTTCCAAAATATGATGGATTTGAAGAACTTGAGAGAGATTTTTGTATATGGGCTTGTGATGAAGAAAAAACACCTTTTGATTTCCATAATTATTTTTTATTTGGGCAGAAATTGAAGTTTAAGTTGACAACTAAAACAATCATGTAGAAGAAATTTTAGGAGAGTTCGTAGTGTTTTCATTTCACCACATTTTGCTTAACATTTTACATTTATGACTGTTGGAGGGTATTCCTTGGGTCTAATAAGCTAAACAAATGCCTCTACCATCCTCTGCCATATATTTTTGAAGGAGTTTTAGCTTAAGGAAACCTACAATGAGTTCGTAGCAAAAACTCAGCCTCAAGCCTGGAGCACGCTACAAACTCGCCTAGTTTGGTAGATGTTTTGTAATTCTTCCTTTTTTCACATAAAAAACACTTGTAAAGATTTTACATGCTTGGTATGATAGTATTAGACATAATATGGCCCAAAAATGTGTTTCCTTACCATATTTCAACATCATCATCTTGCATAATCATTTTAAGACCCTTTTATTCAATTCTTCTTGTACCATCTTCATCGAACCAAACTAACATGTTGAGGTGTTAGCCAACTGATACACTAGATTTAATACCTTGTAAACTTGAATTGATATGGTGAGTTATCCAATGGTGAGGTGGAAAAAGTGATGTGTTGTTATGCTTGATGATGTGTCCAACATCATGAGCTGGCAGCCCAATCATCTTCTATGATGAGTGTTCTCACTAAACAAAGTCTCCATTGATACACTTTAACCATTCCAGATGATTGATGTGCTTCAAAAATACATTTAATGCTTGACAAACTTTAAAACTATCTCTCCCTGCAAAAACAAAGTTTTTAGGCAAGTTCATACCAAATTTTGACTGTTTTACACTGATTTCGCTACAAACTTTGGTATTCTTGTCAAATTTCATTGTAATGACTAGATTTTCTCATGCATGAGATATTTTTTGGATTTTTCTTTGACATTGATTCCTATCACATGAATTATGACCATTAAGACCTCTCACATATCTGCATTTTTTGAAAATTATGAATTCAAAAGACCCTATTCAACTTTAAGTGACCCAACCTAATTAACTTAAGACCGACCAAATTTTATCATGGATAACAAATTGGTTGATGAATGCATGGGCTAACAAGTGTTGTTACAAATATATTGAGAGGGAATACATCCTTCTTGGTGATTCTCAAATGAATTTCAGAATTTTTCAATCAGATGTGCATTCATGACCTGTAGCTTCTATGTTTACTAACTATTTGACAAAATGTCCTTCATGTATTAGGCATGTTTTGGTTAAGACATTTCTTGAGTATTTTTTTTTTAGACTTTTCATCATATTACACATGTTTTTGGAAAGTTCAAGGCAGTTCTGGGTAGTGGCTTGAAGGCCATCCTTGAAAAAGTGGCATAGATCTCACCACTGCATTCATAAAATAGAGAAATTTTGGTCATAACCTCATGGAGGCAAGCTTATGTGTGTCGTTCACTACAAGAAAAAAGCACATTGGTGAGGGGCGAAAATGGTCACCATAAGCTCATTGGTGAGGGTCAAAAGAGCCTTCGTCACCAAAAACTGAACGTCACCAAAGGTGGCGTCACCGAAAGTATAGGTGTTGTGGTGACATTCAAGGTCCGTCACCAATAATGATTTATAGTGACGAATAGTGACCGTCACCATTTCCTATGAGCAATGGTAACGGACAATAGCTTCCGTCACCAAAAAACTGAACGTCACCAAAGGTGGTATCGTCGAAAGTATAGGTGTTGTGGTGACATTCAAGGTTCATCACAAATAATGATTTATAGTGACGGATAGTGATCGTCACCATTTCATATGAGCAATGGTGACGGACAATAGCCTCCGTCACCAAATAACTGAACGTCACGAAAGGTGGCGTCACCGAAAGTATGTGTTATGGTGACATTCAAGGTCCATCACGAATATTGATTATAATGACGGATAGTGACCGTCACCATTTCATATGAACAACAACGATTTTTTGTGATGGACCTTTCATGGCCGTCACTATTGGTGTATATATATGGCGACGTTCATTGACCGTCACCATAAACGCATTGGTGACATCAAGGTCTGTCACGAATAATGACTATAATGACAAACAGTGACCCTCACCATTTCATATAAACAACAACGATTTATGGTGACGGACCTTTAATGGTCGTCACTATTGATGCGTATATATGGTGGTGTTCGTTGACCGTCACCATTTCATATTTTGGTGAGGGTCGAAAAATGTCACCATAAGCTCATTGGTGATGGTCAAAAGAGCATCTGTCACCAAAAATTGATCTTCGTCATTCCCTATATATGAATATCAGGGCACGATGGAATCGAACCACCAACCTCCTACTTGTAAAGCAGGTGCTCTTCCATTGAGCTAGCACCCTTTAAAGAATTAAACTTTAAACTAGCAATTGCCCCTAAAGGTGCAAAGATACACCAAAGGAATAAGAACCAGGAAAACTGAAAGAACTCAGTGTCCTTGCTCCTATTTTTATTCTACGAAACTCTACAAAGTATGATATTGATCTATGACGTATTTGTGCCGAGTGGTTCTAATTTAATAGTAAATGTTATATTAGATAAAATAAATGAATAACTGAGAGGCCTTACGGGCTAATTTTTAATCCTTACACCAAAATCTCTTAATATTCAAGTCTATGGAACAACTCGTTCAAAGTTCAAACTGAAGTAGATTTTAAATGGAAAGCCTAAAACCAGCTAAGTAGTTTACAAGTTAACATTTTGGATATAAATTCTGTTCAATTTAAAACTAGTTTCTTAGCTAAAAGAATTTCTTAAGTCAGCAATGACAAAGAAATATGTTAGGTCCCTATAGTCATGGCAAGCAAAATTATCTTGTTTTTTCTAATGAGGGTGCATGTAACTTGATAAAGGTTGTATGAGAGTATCAAACCATAAACAGTTTCACTAAAACACGGAAATGACAGAGCCTTGTTAAGCAACAAAGGTTTAGTTGAATATATGAAAAGCATCGAGCTAAATGATATAATTAAACTAAAAGTAGCTGTAAAAAAATGAAATTTCCATCATATACCATATGGTTTGGTTAGTTCTTCAGAAAGAGAAAGTGCAATTGCATGATCCAACTCCTCATCTTGATTATGTAATGGACCATCCTGAACAAAAATGTCCACATACAACAATCAATGTTATTGTATTGGTAAGACTTTTGATATAATCTGTCAAAGCATGTACTATGTAGGAGAATAACTGGTAGTTGAATTACTTCTCTACTCGCATGTACTACCTTTGGTAATTGAATTACTTGGAAATAAAAATCCTTATTAGAAGATAACGCAAATAAAAGCAGAATCCTTTGAATATGGATGGCCATCTTGATTTTATAGAGTTATAATTGAATACTAAAGGACTAGGAATGCTGCAACGAAATAGATGGATGGAGTGTAATAAAAAGAATTTGGATAATTTAGGTTGCACATATATTTAAATGGAACCACTTTTTCCTTTTGGATTTCCAGTCTTTAATATGCAAATAAAATATTCAATTCAACCAAAGAGCACAATATTTTGAAGTCTTAGTTGCCTAAAATAGGGTAAGGACAACATTTGGAAACGGGGATGACTTTTGAAATGACCACTTTCAAAACCTTTGGAAACAGAGCAACGAGCACTTCCACACACAGGTCCAAAAGTCATGACTTAGGAGCATGAGCACACCTAATTCAGGGATGATTAAATATGAAACGAATTGGGCTGCAATTATACTCAATTAAACGTAAAGCAATGATTAAAATCTATATAAATGACTTAGAAGTCAAACATGACAAATTTGGAATATGATAGAATGTTGGCATAAAAACTTTGTTCATTATACATTCTCTTTCGTTCAGTTTTGATGCTTTACTTCCAAATTAGGTGTTTTCTTTGTTGAAGATAGCAATCCGTACATCTAGGTCGAACCATTAATGATGCCCACAATGAAGGGGCATGTAGCTCAATAGTACAACAGCACACTGGCCAAAGTGTGGCCTGATGATGGTGTTGGAAATAGGAATACACACATCTATGTTGAACCCTTAAGGGCGTCCCTCATGAAGGGGAAAGTGGCTCAGTGTTAGAGAAATCCAACCAGCCAAGGACTATAAAGTTTCGGAAATGTTTCAAGAAACAAACATTGATAATTAGCCTATTGTGCTAGAACAAATGGTGGACGACCTGCATTGGAAAGTTTTTGCATGGGGCAAGTGGCTCAGTGTTTGAGTAATCCAACCAACCAAGGACTTAAAAGTTTCGGAAATGTTTCAGTAACAAACAATTGTTAATTAGCCTATTGTGCTAGGCCAAACGGTGGACGACCTACATTGGAAAGTGTTTGCTGACCAATATTGAGGCCCCGCCCAGGTTCGAAATTCAATTAACCCACCTCATGAAAAGGTAAGCGGCTCAGTGTTAGAGCAATCCAATCAGCCAGGGACTTTAAAGTTTTAGAAATGTTTCAAGTAAAAGAGAATAGTTAATTATACATTGATATGTGGTTTAACTACGCTCGCTTCACCGGGTTGAAGCTAACGAGACCACGGTTCAAATCCCATTGAGTATATGGCATGCTATGATCTCGCCTCAAGGAGTAGACTCCCCATTTCCTAGAGTCTCCGCTCTTGCTAAATCATAAGATCCGGTATATCTGGCTTATATCTGGCTTACAAGTTGCTAGATATAATCTTGGTGTTATAAGGCTCTTGCTAAATCATAAGATCTGGTATATCTGGCTTATATCTGGAATACAGTTTGTTGGATATACTCTTGGTGTTATAAGGCAGCCATAAAGGTTGATCCTGGACCTCCCCCAGATTAGTCCAGGAAGAAAGTTTTTGCTGAGCAATATTGAGGCCCCACCCAGGTTTGAAACTCAGTTAACACACCTAGCGTGTCTGTGGGCAGTTGCATAATGCATTTTCAGGAGTATAGGGTCAGTCCCTCAAACATGACCCTGGGCCTCCTCAGAGACAGGCAGTAAGTTTAAGAATTCTCCTAATACCCAAAAAATAAAAAATAAAGGAAAAAGAAAGAAATTCTGCTAATACTGCAAAAAATAGGAAAAAGAAAGAAATAGAAAGAAAAATGAAAGTAGTTAATTATTGATTCTCGTGATAAAAAATAAACGAAAAGAAAACAGACAATAGTTAATTAGTAGTTTCCAACTTTTCACTAGCATGTCCTAACATTTTTTGATGTATATGCAGAAAGACTTTGACTTCAGGATGACTCAGGGGTTGCTTTCTCAAAGTTTACTTGCATGCCAAAAACTATTTTGATGTCAACTGACATGGATAAAACATGATCATAAAGAGATAAAATCTAATAAAACTTCAACAAAAAGCATGGATGAAGTTCACACTTGACAACAAGACTGACGTGGGAAGAAACATCTAAAGCAAACTTTTTAAGGTTCCATCTTTCCACTCCTTAATGATAGGTTTAATAAAATAATCAGTTCTTAATGAAGGTGCTACCTCCCCGTTAAGTTATAATCTTTTGTTCCCACATTTTAAGTGTAAAAGATAGCATCTCAAGGCACTGTGGCTGTTATAAGTGAAATTGTAAGTGGATAGATTGTGATGTTCGGAATTTGTAAGTGACTGGTGTGGACTTCTTAAGCCATGGGTGGTTATTAAGCATGGAGTTAAGCTTGAACCCTGGGGTTTTCCAGTTCATAATTAATATAAAATATATTCAATGGTTAGAAATTGAAAATTCAGAAGTTGCGTGAAGAGAACACAGAAGAAGCACCTGGCAAATAGTCTTGGAGAAGAAAGTGTACCCGCAACAAAATGAGCATTGACTCATGCTCAATTTCCAAAGGCCAAAATTATAACCAGTATGTATGGTAGAAGTTGGGAGAATCTGATAAGACTGACCATCCTGGGCAAAATATGGTTTAGGAGACACCTTGGAGAAGCCAATTGAAGAACCAGTAGGAGAATAGGACGTCTTTATCTTATACAGGTTTGCAACATGATATGTATTCCCTGATCCTTTCTCTAAATCATGGCTCTTCACCTGAGAACAACTTGTGGGTATTGACCTAGAGGTAGAATGAAATCGATTTGTCAAGCTTTTAGGAATAAATATATTGAGAAGAAACGGTTTAGTATTTTCTCCCTTACTCTTACTTGACCCATTTATATAGCTTCCACTTGTCTTCCTCTTGTCCTACTTTCCTGAACTCCTCTCCTCTGCTTTATGTTTTTCTGTTTTCACTTCCTCATTTGATCTGTTCTGCATGGCAGCCTTCTTCTCCACCAGATCACTCGGGCAATTCATAAGCTAATTCAGGCATTCCTTCAAACATTTTCATGAGCTCCTGTCTGCCTTTGGCAATATCCTCTACCCTGGTCGACATGGGGTATGGATATGAACATGTCGTGTCTGTAGATATGGGATAAGAACTTGATCCAGGACGCCATAGCGGAGGAGAGGTACATGAGTGTTCATCTTCTTTATGTTGAATAGCCCATGAGAACAAACCTGAAGAACCCAATTCAGAATCCATCATGGATCAACCCAATTCATCTCTGCTCAAGCAATTATTTTCTTATAGCTTGCCCTCAAACATTTGTTCTAAATAGCTTGTATTGGGTTTGATCTACCAAATCATCCCCTCCAAATTAGTGCCAACATATATCATGGGTTGATGGGAAATCAATCAACTGCACAAAGTTAATGCCAATCCTCCCTGTCTTGCTTAGAAAGCAGAGTGGGTCCATAACACAATTGTGATCTGACTAATTTTCTCTTGCTCCGTTATTTTTACACCTTAATGTCTCTGTCAATGTTGCTGGCACTTTACCTCTGTGAATTTACTCCAAATTTGACATGCTAAGCCCCCGATCATCTCTAGTCGCCCTTAGTGATTCGATCACCTACATTGACATAAACAAAAAAGAATGCATAGAACATCAAGAAAAACCTATTCCACTGCAGAAATGAGACATCTTACAAGAAATTTAAAACTGATGAATATGACAGCTAGTCCACCTTGTAACGAAATGTCTCTACGCCTAGTTAAAATAAGGATGGCTTTACATATGTTTAAGGTTAACTTGCCCACTACTCCTTCCTTTGACTGGTTTTCATGAGAATCTTGGATCTTGAGCTTATAATGGTGGGTGCAAGTGTCATGTCCTCCTAGTAAACCATCATATATCATTCAAAAACTAAATCCATGCATTTGCACCATTGTATCAGCGTATGAATTTGCATCAATGTACAGAATTAATATGACTTCAAATTTTGACATTTTCCTGCAAGATAACATTTATCAATTAAAAAATATGATTAAACATGAAGAAATCTCATGAATCCTTCAGGTTTATATTGCAATATCCATCTCAAATTGATAGATCCAGAATCTTAAATATTCTTATAACTAGAAATTGCACCAAGAGGTGCAAAGGAACGCCGAAACATGGATAAGAGAAGTGGGGAGATTGTATAAAGAAATAATCAAGCGAAATATACTAAAAATGAAATACAACCCACGTGAGGCTAATTTAAATTCAATTGTTGTGAATTTTCAAGTGAAAGAAAGTTTGTAATTGGTGTCCGGCAAGCAGGACTCACAAAAATTGTTATAGAGAAAAACTTGGAAGTGCAATTGAGGTTTGAGGTTTGATGATGTTGATGAAGCACATATTCTACTTGGTGAAACTGGCCACTGCGAGGATTATTGGGGTTCAGGCTTCTACAGGCAGGATAATACTTTTGAGCTTGAAACAACTTTGCACAATATATCTTTCAGTTCAAATGGTGCAAATACATATAAATCAAGAAATTTGAGACCTTTAAATGTATGGTCAGAAGCAACAACTGCAGAATCTGTGCAAATGCTTCTAAAATCTATTTGAAAAGAGGAAATTAATTTGATCATTGAAGGAAACTTGTTTGGACCAGACATTGGTGAGTTGATAAGCAGCTCAAACAATTGGGCAGAGATTATTATGTGGTGTATTTTCAAAGGGCTCAAAGAGTCATTACCTTCTAGATGGCTATATATTTTGAGAGATGGGTTTGAAAATACAAGTAATAAGAATCAGCCAGCGTCTGAACAGTCAGGGATGAATTTGAGAAAAAACACCAAAGATCTGCCAATTTTGTTGAATGCCTCTTAGAAATGTGGTTTATTGTTTGCTGCCAATTCCTCCTCAGTCATGGATTGCAGGCCTGCACAAAATAAGAATATTCTTATGATTGGTCTCTTTTCTGAAGTGAATAATTTAAAACAATATACTCATAACCTAGAACAAAATACAGATTCAACAGAAGTAAATACGGAAAACAAGAATAGTGGAAATGATGATTTTGGATTTCAAACTGAAGGAGCATATAAGGGCAAGGATGAAGTGCTTTTGAAATTTCAGTGGGCAGAGGAGACAGAAAGGATGGGCTGCAGCAAGTTTTTGGAGTCTCGGGATAGAAGAGAAGGGAAAAGAGGCAAACTTCAAGTTCAAAGCACAGAGTAATGCCCCCTGGAAGGAGAGATTTTGATTCTCTTGTTCAATATCAGCAGGAAGTAAGCAATGCCTTTGGTCAAGTTGACATTCAATTGTCAAATTCTCTATGGGATAAAGTGATGGCATTAGCCAAGAGAAGCAGCTAGACAGGGTTTCACATGAATATATCCTTTCTTCATAAATGAAATGATTATCGGAATTATGTTCAAATGAAAGAGATGAGAACAGTGTGGAAGAGGCTTTATAATGTTTGATATGAAAAGAATAGAAAATTCAAAAATAGTACATCATATGAGGAGGAAGGAAAAAGAAATGTATAGGCAACAAGAACTGGATGGAGGCAGGGAATGAACAAGGAGAATATTAATCTCCATTTATAAGGATTGAAAAAAGTTTGGACAATGCCACCCTGGATGTATCTTCTCATCCAGTGAGAATTGATTTTAAACACAAACAGATTCAAGGGATGTTGGGTTCTTTATTAGATGAAAATAAGAAAGAAAATGTGGAGGAACAATTCATTGAGTCTAATGGGGATTGTGATGTCATGGAGGAACTAAGTGGAGTCTTAGTAAAAGGTGCCAAGTGGCAAGGAGGCTATTGCAAGAGTGACAATGAAAGGGATACCAGAATCTTTGTTAGATGAGAGAAATCAGACATGTTCGATTGTTCCACTGGAAGTTTCTCTTCTGGCAGACATCGAGGAAATACCAGATTTGATATTTGATGTAAGCAAGGAAGATCATACAGCAATGCATGCCAAGGAGCCTTCTCAGCAGGATCATTTACCTGCCAAATTGGAAGGAGTGCCAGACCAAGAAGTGGATGGCATTGCACCTTTGTAGGTTCTGTTAATAATCTAGACGCAAGTGATAACGCAGAAGGTGAAATGTGTGAGTTTTCAAGAAAGAGGGATAGATCAATTGAGGAGGCATGAGAGATTAACACTGTGAATGGATCCTCTTACGAAGTGATGGATACTTTGGAATAGAGAGAAAGCCATTGGATGTCAAGCTTTGTGGTGAAGCATCTCAAAGAGGAGTCCCTCAAGAATGTTCATACGACAAATGACAGGAGATTTAAATTCCTTTATAGATCAAAGAAGTGAATGTGCTAGAGTAACTACACATGAAGATATTGCATTTGTAAATGGTGCACGGTAGGTTGGAGTTGGTGATTGATGTAAATGATGAAAGTGATGTAGAGATGCATGCAACACAGGTTGAGTGTAAGAATGCAGTAACTGAGGTAGCTTGTTCAATTTATGTTGTTTTTGGATGTGCAAAAATCCAGTGGAATTTAAAGTCATTAGTTGGAGCAATTCACATAGATAATGCAAGGAAGCATAGCACAGGACCGTTATAGGAAAATGTTGCTTTGGTGGAAAAACAAGGAGTTTTTAATTTCGTACCCTGCAAAGGCATTGTGAAAAGCAGTGTGTTGGTGGAAAAGAGAATAGTTTTGGATTTGTCACTGGAGGAAACCAGTGAGAATGATGTAAGAATGCATGCTACATATGCCCTAGATGAAGGTGCCGCAACAGTGCATTTGCAAAGATTGTCATTGTATGCCTGTAAAGAATAAAATTTAGTGAAATATTGAGAAGTTTCTGTGGAGGAAATGGAAGAAATGCTTGTTCGATTATCGGAGAAATCTAAACCAGGGGAGAATTTTGTAGGTTCTTGTCAGGATGCTTTTTTAAAGAATCAAATACAAGGAATGTTCAGTTCATTTTTGGATGAAAGTAGTCCAGCTATTCCACAGAAGCATGCCATGGAGACTGCTAAAGCAGACATCGCAGTGGTTGGATTGCAAGAGGTTCCAAAACCTTTAGTTCACATTAATGAGAATCCTCATAAGCATGAATTCAATCAAGGGTCTAAAAGAGTCATCTGGATGGATTGCAATTGTTAGGAAATGACGATGAACAGATAGTAGTCAATTCTCGATGGATTTTATAAAAAATTTAGACTACTCATGTGCTTACCAAATGAAAATCTCTGACCAAAACTCTAGTTAACAGGCACAATGAAAATAATTAGTTGTTGAAAGATTCAGGATCTGTTTATAAAAATGTCATGGAAGAGCAGTTTGCAGTCATAGATGTGGAAATGGTGAACGATAATAAGTGTGTTTGGAAAAAAAAAAAATCTCCTAAGTATGCCCAGGTAAGGGTTACAAAGTTGTCATCAACAACCTTGAGTCAGAGAGAAGAGTCTTCTATGTTACCTGGACTAGTGAAAATATGGCACATACATGTAACCATAAACTAGCTTCTTATATGGAGAAAGCTGAGATAATTTACATGGGCAGTGTAACAACTCGATTTATGGCCTCTGAAGTTCAAGAACCAGAGGATATTTCAAGGCTACATTGTTTCCCCTCAGGACAACTTCAGTGAGTACTGTATTATACAATAAAGACATTACTGAGCCAAGTAAAGCTAATTGTGCACAAAGAAAAGCGTTATCTGCAATACAAGCACGTGAATTAAAAGAAGATGGCCATTCTTCTCCACACAAATGAAAAACATCACTTGAAAAACATTTTTCTGTTGGAAGTGCATTCTGTGTAATAACATGTACTTCTAATTACCCATGTTATGAAGAAGTGGCAACACAGACACTGCAGGTTTTTCTTCTTGCCAACTTACAAGTTGAAAAGGCATGTGAACAAGCCACTCACTATCATAATAGTGGATCACAAATTAGGAAATCACTTGGAACTGATATTTTTACTCTTGAAAATGTCCAGGATCTGAATGTTTCATTATCGACAGATTCTAAGAAGTTTGAAAAATCTGTCATTGCTAATTTGAGTGAAAGTGATGCACCAAAAAAATCAGAGACTTAAAAAGTTTCTACTTCAATAGAACCTTTACCTTTCCACAAGGTGAGCTCTTACAAGTCTTAATTATTTGATCACTAAATATCTAACACCCAAGCATAGTAGAACTCTGTTGGAACATGAATTTTAGCTCTACAATGTCTTTAGTTTCGTAATCTATCATTGCTAATTTGAGTGAATGTGATGCAGTGAAAAACTCAGAGACTAAAAATATATCTACTTCAATAGGACCTTTCCCTTTCCAAAAGGTGAGCTATTACAAGTCTTCATAATTTTATCAGTAAATAGCTAATGTGTATCGTATAACTCTGTTGGGAAATAAATTTTAGTTCTGCAATGTCTTTAGTTTCATAATCAAGTCTAAATGTAAAATGAGGGAAAGCATTTCTCATTCTTCTTTTATTGGGCACTTCACAGATCGACACAGATTAGAAGCCTCATCTTAAACAACAATCTAATGAATTAATATTGAATGTGTGGGAAATTAAATTGATGATTGTAGACACATTATGAAGATAGCCAAAACAGGCATGGCAGCAGAGAATGGAGATATTGACAAGACTTATCCATTGGTAGAAGAACCTGAAAATATTGAGAAATCAGTGCAGCTTGCACCAGAAGCCACCTATCCTCAGAAACTTAATGCCCTAACATTTCCTATGGAAAAAATTGTGACTGCTGGTTATCAGCAAGCAATGCAAAATGTTCAGTTTAGCATGAAGATAGTGGATAGGTGTGCAAAGCAAACTGAACAATCAAACCTAGAATTTCAAAAGAGTGGTGAAATTGTTGTCATTAGCATGGAAATGTATTATGGAGAGTGATCATAGTAAGCAGACTAGTCTTATGAATTGGGAATTTGAAGAAAGGGGTAAAGCAGTGGGGACTACCACAGAAATAGAGGATGATCCCAACTAGCAAAGTGCTCATATGAAGCCAGAATCTGGAGAGTGTTTTGAGGTAACCAGAACTAGCATAGAAATAAAGAACAATCTTACTAATATGATCTTTTGAACTTGGAATTTGAACATAGTTTTAGAATAGTCAGAACCAGCATGATTGGAAAGCTTGTCATATCAACTTGGAATCTGAAATTGGTGTTAATGTAGGCTGCAGAGCATTTGAAACAACACCATGAGATGGAAGGCAGCCGAAGTCGTGTACTGAGCAATGCATCGAGCAATGAATCGTGACTTCAGATTCAGGTAATTGTAAAATTGGTTCTCATTGTCACTTAAAGTTGCATATTTAACATGCATTAGAGTTTAGGTTTGATAATATGTTGTCATGGCCGGAAAGGCAAGTTCTATAGCAGATGGTTTTTCTATCCCACCTGGACTTGCGGCTCAGCGTAATGCAATGCAGTTTGACTTAACGACGTGTTCGGCGTAGAAATATTAAAGAAGCTCAAACCACATAAGAGAATCAATTTTCATTTGCAAACTGTGAGAGCACTAAGATGGATTTAGAGAGAGCAAAATAACAACAATGTTTGAAGAGAACTAATACTATCATAATGTAACAACGTGCATTTGGAGAGCATAGTCCCCATTTAGAGAAAGTAAACACTCTTATTTGGTGAGTTTGGTATGCAATAGTAGAAATCTTACTTTTAGGAAGGAAATCCTTCTTTTTTCATTTTCTTTCCTATTCCTTCTTTCTTTTCTTCTACATTTTTACAATGTCATAAAGTTCAATTTTCTGGCCATGGTATTTGTGGTGGGAAGAGTAATGTAGGGAGATGGGATAGTGAAAAATTCAATAGAAATATCTTTTGGATTTTGATTATTTTTTGTAGTCTTCTTAACTGATAATTACTTCTAATTATATGCATTTAAGTTCACTTGTATTCACATTTATGATTGTGCAATCACAGAAAATATCTTCAACAGTAGAACAAAAATTATAGTAGGATCCTAAAGAGAGAAACCAAACATACAACATTTTACCCTGGGAAAACCCACATGGCGGAAAAAGTTAAAAACCCAGCAGATTTTTCCATAGAGAAATTATCTAGTTCAATAGAGATACATCTAGTTCTTTAGGTAGACATAAAATAAAACCGACTTGTAACATAGCCTTGGTCACACCTAGTCAAATTTCTTACAAGAAGCCCTTTAGACAAACTTAGGTCTATCTGCCCAAAATTTCGTCATCTTGCCCAAAGATTCAGTCTGCTCAGAGTTTTAACCTTCTGCCCAGAAACCATGTGTGCTTTTTCTCAGTCACAAGGTTGCAAGAAAGTTGTTCACAACAAATACTAATTGCATGAAAATCACAATGCAAAGGAGCAAGTAAATTGCTATTATATAAAAAGATTGCCTCTCTGGTTTGATGCCAGTTATCATTACCCAGTTATGAGATGATGACCATTCCCTAAAACATTTGCCAAAATTGCATTCAAATGGAGTGCTTTTATGATATCTTGTAATTTTTACATTATTTAATAGGGAAATTTATCCTTCTCTGAAACATCCCCTGGGGATATTCTATGCAAGTCACTTGATAAAGTTTGCCTGCAACTGGAGTAACAGTTTGTGTTTTACTGTATAGGTGAAAAAGCGGATCAGAGCAGTTTTCTCAAATTCACACCTAAGAAGAGAGTGCCTACGGAGATTAAAAAATATTGAATTCCTTTAATTTGGCTTAAGGTATTCCTAGAAGTTGTCTGAGGCATACTATATTGTGGTTGTACATCATATAGTTTTTCTGTTGAATGAATGTTCTTTTATTGTGTTTCATCTACACCGATTAGTTATGTGCCTAGTCTTTCCAGAAATGGGCCAAAGAGTTTGGAATATGTTGTGTAACCAGCTCCAAAAAGAGAAGAAAAGAGATATCAACGCCTTATAAATAAGCCACTTCGAGGGGGAAACCTCCAATACATTACATGAATGAACAATTCTTGGATGATACAAATGAACAAAACCTCCTTATATATATAGGATTCCATGGGGCCACAATATAATCCTAGTGGGGCCATAATGTAATCCTAGCCGACCTAACAATAATAATGTAAGGGAACAATAATAACTATATGGGGGTTACAGGGGTACAACAATAACAATAAGTGGGGCTAAACTAACATAATAAGGGACTAGACTATTAATATAGGGACTTAACATGCCCCTCTCCTTCAAACAAGTGTTGTCCTCAACGCTTGATTATTTCTTGATGCTTCTGTATAAAATTCTCATCCTCCCATGTGGAATATTTTACAGGAAAGTTCTTCCACTTGCTGAGATACTCTGAAATTGATCGTACTTGTAGAGTTCTTGTTTTTGTGACCACTTCAGAACTTCTTTCGATGTGATGTTGATATTCCTGTTGTTTCATTAGATTCTGCACCAAAGTTAGGTTATCCTTTGAGAGTTGGAGAACTTGTTGTTGATGCTCGATGTCATCTTCCACTAATTTATCATCCCTATTAGCTATTATTTTATCCTTCAAACCATCCAACTTAGCCTCCATTTCTTCTTTTAAACCATCTATGTTCACTTCAGTTGCTCTTCGTAAGATCGAAATTTGTTGCACTTGGTACCATAATTTTGATATCTCATACTGCAATTCTTCCACTTCATGCATCATAGTATAGATTCTGAGGGTTTAATGGGTGTTGAATTCTTTTTATGAGGCATTTTAGAACGCAATACTGAAATATATGCTCAATAGGCCCTTGGAATCACTTCAAACAAGATTTATGCAATTCGGGAAAAACAATACACACCTTTTACTTGCTTTTGAGGAGCTCGATATTGGAATTGGATTATCTCTGTGATTGTGAGTCTTCGATATCTGAAATTAAGCAATGAAATAGCCCTCTGAATTATCTGAATTCCACAAGTCGAATTCGATTTGGATTCCCCAAAACAAAGTTGTGTCCAATCTCCTACAATGACCTAATTTTGGACTGGTTCAGTAGAGAAAAATTGTAGGACTTGCCACGTGTCACTGTTTTGTTCTTTGTCTCTGAAATTGATAGCCAAGAAACTACAGTCTGTGTACTTGGCACGTACTTTTTACGACTCCAATCCGATGCCTGTGTAGAGAGAGTTATTGAACTTTTCCCATGATCACCTCTTTGAGATGAAATTCAGGAGCCTGAAAAAGCACTACCTTCCATAGATCATATCTCCAAAAATATTGCGAACCAAGCTCTGAAATTTTTTGATGAATTTCCTTAGGATTTCAGCTTCGCATCATATGAATTTCAGAATCTGAACCTTCGTACAAAAAAAGTTATAGCGAAAATTCCACGATGACCTGTTTAGGAGCCTGAAAAAAGACCTAAATTCCACAGATGATATCTCTGAAAATGTTGCGAACCAAGCTCTAAAATTTTTAGACAAGCTTCCTCAGGATTTTGGCTTCTCACCCTAAAAATTTCAGATTCTGAAACTTCGTAGAAAAAAATTTATAGCGAAAATTCCACGATGACCTATTTAGGAGCCTGAAAAAAGACCTAACTTCCATAGATCATATCTCCTAAAATATTGCGAACCAAGCTCTGAAATTTTTAGAAAATCTTCCTCAGGATTTCGGCTTCGCACTCTAAAAATTTCAGCTTTTGAAACTTTGTAGAAAAAAAGTTATAACAAAAATGCCACGATGACCTGTTTGGAGCAGCGAAACCCTAGAATCCAAAGCTCTGATACCAAATGTTGTGTAGCCAGCTCCAAAAAGAGAAGAAAAGAGATATCAACGCCTTAGAAATGAGCCACTTCGAGGGGGAAACCTCCAATACATTACATAAATGAAAAATTCTTGGATGATACAATTTACAAATCCTCCTTTCTATATATAGGAGTCCATGGGGCTAAATATAATCCTAGCCGACCTAACAATAATAATGTAAGGGCACAATAATAACAATATGGGGGTTACAGGGGTACAAAAATAACAATAAGTGGGGCTAAACTAACATAATAAGGGACTACACTATTAATATAGGGACTTAACAGAATATGCAGAGCATCCTATGGACCTTAGTTGGTCCTTAATGAAATGACATTGTACATGTGCTCCATTCTGAGGGACAACTTGGAATCTTCATGCAGGGCAAGCTACCAGAGAAAGTGATAACTAAATAAGTGAAACCATTAGGAAAAATATCCCGTTGGAATGCAGAAGAGAGTGCATATGGAGAGTAGAAGCTTCTGAATGCCTTTAGTTTGGCTTGAAGATCGTTCTAGATGTAATCTGGTGGAAGTCAATTAACTGGGGGCATCTTTGTGACCGTGTTTTTAGGCATAATGTATTGTGGTTGTGCAAGTAACAACATATATTTGTTCTGTTGCATGCCCTTTGCATGTGCATCATCTTCTTTAATTAAGTTACATGCCTAGTTTTTCCTAAAATTGGCCAAAGAATTCAGAATATTCATAGCGTCTTCTGGTTCTTACTTGGCCTTTATAGAAATGACATTGTACAGTTTCTCAGTTATTAAGGGACAAGTTCAAATATTCATGTAGGGCAAACTTCCAGAGCAATTGATTATGAAATAAATTACACCTATAGGAAAATATACTCTTAGAATGCTAACAGACATGAGTTATTTTCCTAATGTATTCACTCTTAATGTTTCAAGCCAAGCTACATATTTTCAATCTATTTATTCAAGGTGCACTAGAATTGTTGCCTCTCAATGTTCCCAGTTTTGATTATTATGCTTGTAATTTGCAACAAGATTAATTTCATAAACAGGAAACTCTTATTTCAGGATAAAGTTCCACAGTTATTTGGTAGTGTTCGTTATGGGAGAACTAAGCATAATCAAAGCTAGATTGACCATGGTCATGGTTTAGGAGACCTTAATTTGGTTGTTTTACTAAAGTACACTACCAAATTTTGATAGTATATCAACTCCATGCTTGAACATCCAGTCTCTCTTCCAAAATGTACATTATATATGAGCATGGTCCTGAAAGTAATTCTTTGGCTATATGTTTGGTTTATTCCATGATACTGAAAGCACTCCTTTGGCTAAGTGTACCCCCTACCACACCAAAACCTTTTTGATAAGAAATTACTTGACTATCACCAAATGAATATGTTTTAACATGCTTGGATATAATCTATTGTCTTAAAGAACTCTTGGATGAAGTTTTATAAGAATCTCAGCCAACAGGCATTACATCACATCTTGCAAGAAGCCATTTTTATATCAACTTTCTTGGAGTTTTATTGGGATACTGTATTCAAATGTAAGTTTTTACAACATGCATTCAGTGAGAGGGCCTCAAAGGGAATTAATATCACATTATTTTCATTTGAAAAAATGAAAACATGTATACTAATAAGTTATTTTATTTTTATTTCTCACCTGATAGGGTTTTGAGCAATGCTTTTCCCAGTGGTTATGAGTTTAGAGTAATGCCAATGAAGTATGGTAACAGAATACATGTATTTAAGTGAATTATATAAATAAGATATCACATTAAACCTCTATTACTTGAATTACCCAGGGAAGGTGCCTCCCTTGCTCATGGTATGTGCTAGAATCATTGATTCATTGATTTGTTTCTAATTGTTCAATTTTTTTATTTTTTTGAGGTTTTGGGATTGGAACTGTTTTGGTTAAACGGAAACAATTTGACATGTTTTTGATCTATTTCCATTGTTTTGATTCTAAATATCCCATCAATTCACATATATGGAGACTCAAGTGTCTAACGATGGATTAGCAACATGTGGAATGCTATGGCAAAGAATAAAGGTTGGAGGGGTACAAAGTGGATCAAGTATCTATTAGGAAAGTTTCAAGCCTACACTATTCAAAGACATACATATGGAGAAAAATACATGTGCTGACCTTCTCTCCAAAAGAGGGCTGGAGTCCACATATGGTGCTATTCAGATCGTGCAATACAGGGCTTCCACTCTATTGGACTCTCAATCTTTTCCTTTGCCATAATCTACATTAAGCGAGCCTGATCTTCTCAAGCAAGCTAGAATACATTTGCAAGCAAGCAGGATATCCTTTTTTCTTATGCTGTTTTTATAGGCTATATCTTCATTGTACATATCAGATCCTTTTCTATTTTTTGCCTTTCTCCATATTCTCCTTTATGTTGTTTTCAATCAGATGATGTTCTCACTGACCCTCGGTATGTATCTGGGTTTAGTGATGTTCTATTCAGTTACGTATTGGCTGGGTTTTCTGTGGTTGGTATGCGGAGTTTTTATGTGTCTTTATGGCCTTTGTACTGTTCTTATGATGGATTTGGTTTGCCTCTTCATGGGGTTCATATATTGCCTGCTATCTGGCATATGCTAGAATGGTATGTCTAATGTGTTGGAAAATGATATTTGATCAACGAATATGAACTATTATATATAACAACGTTTTTTCGTCCGGAAAAAGAAAAAGGTCGAATCAAAATATTTAGCACACAGGGGTTTCAATCAATGCTGCGGAACTGCGAATTTTTCCTTCTAAGATTATAACCACGATATAATACCTTCAATTCTGCTTAGGGTTTCAGACATATTTATGTCTTTGCTATGATTACACTTCAAATTCACTCAATTCCTCCACTTCCACGTTAAGCTACAAAGTATTTCTGGTTACATGATATACACAACTCTTTCACCAGTGCGGCAAGGCTTTGAATCTTACAGAGAAGAGTAAGAAACATACTTAGTCTGCCATTACCCTAAATTTCGAAAGCTTTGGCACTTACATGGAATGCTTCAAACAATTTCATTGAAATTTTTTTTTACATGCGATGTTCATATAAAATAAAACAGTTTCACTGAAATGGGTTTAATACAAACTCTCACCTGATTCATGGAGGTAATGAAAAACCAGGTAGTTCATCTCACATGAAGTGATCGTGATCATGGCCATCCACGCCTCTTCTGATAATCCCACTTGAACCCCTCGGTGTAATGGAGCTATTGGAGCTTTCCGTGGTAGTCTCGGGACAGAAATCACCATGATTAGAGGCACCGAGATTCCAATTTCTTGAGTTCAACCAAGTGTATCAAATCATAGTTGGATATCATGGACGCGCCCTTCCTCCTTCGTTGGACAAACCCTGCAACACAAGGGAAATAGACAAGGGAAACGAAAAATTTTGATATTCGAAAAACAAAAATCCCATGAACTAGTTTTACTCAAAAGCTAAGGAAAAAGGGTTTTGAGAGAGATTATTGAACACAAACTCTACAAGGATTAGGAAAATTTGTTTCCTACTGCTAACTTTTTTATTATGGTATGGTGGTGGAAAACTTTGCATTAAGTAATAAAGTAACGGGTTACAATGGGGTTGGAAAAGATGAGAGTTCAAAAGACTAAATGGCTATGAAGGACATAAAAGCCAAAAAGTAAGTTGAATAAGTTTTGAGGAAGTATAGATAATTAATGAGTGGTGGTTGAAATTGATGTGAGCAAACGAAGAAGGCAATGAGGATTTGCAAAAGTAGATTAACTAGGAAGAGAGTAGTGAAGTGAGGATGAGAGAGTTGGAGAATTTCAATGAGAAAAGTGAGTTGGTGAGTGGATGGTTGTGAAACAAAGGGTTGATCGGATAAAATATACCTCAATAAAGAGTGGTAGTCAATACACCTCAATGAGGTCTAATGAACACACTGGAGTGAGGTTACGAGAGATATCTGATTACAAAGTAGCAAGTTGGATGCAATGTAGGATGATATTGCGAATGAGAAAGAATCAAATGAACTAATGGGAAACCATATCCTAAGGCCAACAGAAGATGAGAACCTATTAGTGGGCATGACACTAAACAATAGCAAAGCTGGCCTTATACCAACCCCACCCCTTATGCTTCTTAAATACAAATAGGTAACACTACACTAGCATGTTAATAATCGTTCAAGTCCACCTCGTAGTCAGCTTACTTATGGAGGAAAAATAACAATTAGAGGAAGTAGTATTAACAATAGTGCAAGTTTGAATATTAAGAGTAGCACACTTGGGAGTTTTAGTTATTTAGAGCAAAAAAACAAGAGTTCCATGAATTTTAGTACCTATGATGCTTTGAATTATAACCTAGGAGCATGTAAGAGAAATAATGTTAGAGTGATGTACTACTTAAAAAATTTAGTCATATGTAAATGCTTTGGAAAAAAAACATAATGATCCACGTACCTTGATATAAAAAAAACCTTTAAAATGTCACTTTTAAAATCTCTTATGTAGTTACCTCATGTCATTCGGGTAGATATCACAATTACTTATGTAAGTAATCGTGCGATCATATTTTTCATTATCTTAAAGGAACTCTTTCTAGACATGCACCCCATCAAGCATAAATCATCCTAACATATACATTTGAAGTAATATAAATCATCCTATGACTATCCTCGAAAGAATTCTCACCCATAGCCTTGGTGATGGTGTAAGGCTCGTATCAAAATGGTATGAGCTTCTTCTAGGAGTTTCTCAATTGCTCTTTATGCAAGTCCAACCATAACTCATCATCAACCTAAAACTTATGTGGATGTTTTCAACTTTCAATAAAATGTCATGAACTCATTATTGAATTTGTTAGATACATTCCTCAAAATTGGTATCGTTGCTTACCTCGTTCCAAGTTTGGGAGGTATCTTCATGTGTTATTCCATGAATATAGCTACATCAATTTGTGTCAATTTTTTGGGATCCCCGAGCACACATGAAAAGACTTGTGGGCAATAGAAATATGAAGAGTTATGTCAAATTTCTGTTGAAAATATGGAAGGCTTTCAACATGCGTATGTGGATCCTCACAATTGTATACTCTAAGGACATTTACAATAATCATATGGGTACTTTTTATTTATCAATATAGGGATGGAAGGCAGTAGATTTGGTCAAGCTTGATGTCTGTCATGGACCAGAGGTTAAACCAGAAAATATTGAGGAACCTACTATCCCTATCAAGAAATATGGTCTTTGGCAACCCAAAATGAAGCAAAATATGCTCGAAGAAGAGCTTATGAGTGGATTTTGTTTCAACAGTCTTCTTATAGGTTGCCAAAATTCTCGTCCAAAGGAATTGATCAACAACAACAACAAAAACCCGGATGATGTTGAAAGGGCTTGCCTGGGTGACTCTGGGAGCAACACCCGGAGGTGGTCAAACAAAGCTCTTCTAAGTTATAAATCTGAAGAGAAAAAACTGGTGATGTATATGTGGTTGCTCAACCTGGGCTGTATGGAAAATCTTGGCAGAGAGTGTTTACCTTTCTGTGTCTTCACGAAAGTAGGTTGTCTGATCACATAATAAGATCACTACATGTAGGTGATGGTTCTGTAGTAATTTCTCAGCCTTATCTTCAGAATGGCTAACAGAGAGGATCAAGTTTGAATAAAGGATATAATTTGATGAATTTGGAGATTTAGAGTTAAAGAAAAAATTGTGGTGATGTTTGGATGGGTGCTAATTTGTAGGATTTTCCATTTTAATAATTTTCTTTGTTGTGCTTTCTACCATGCTACCTAGTTTCTTTCCTGTTGCCCTAGCATTTTAACTTTTTCAATGTCTATCTCTCTATTGTTTCTTGCCCCATTTGAAATGTCATCCTTATTTGGTAGGTGTTTTCTTCAATGTAGTGTGAATATTTTTCCATCACACAACTTCTGTGGGGTTTGTCTATGCAAATAGCTTGTAAGGCCCATTCATCAAGGTATTTGATGAAATGAAATGATTATCGATGATCACCAACTAATGGTACCTGCAGAGTTTTACTCTAACAATTCTATAGTTTTCCTGTGCCAACAATTATACAACATTTTAACCTCATGAACTAGTCTCCTCTGTTCTCTTAGATGATTCTATAAGCACTCATTGTTGTTGTCAAAGCTTTTACTCTCTAGTCCCATTGAGCTATTTCAGTTATTTGTGGACATTGATATATTTTCATTTCATTTCTTCAATTTTTCTGGCTATTATGTGTTACCTTTGCCAATGCCTTCTTTCTTAACTATGCTTTTTCTGCTTAAGCATTCCAGCCAGCCAGAGCAACAGGGGCAGCAGGAGCCACGCAGTCTAGCCAGAGCCCAGCAGGGGCAGCGCAGAGGCAGAAGGAGCCACGCAAGGCTGACGCAGGCCCAATCAGGGCAGCACAGGGGCAGTGTAAGCCCTTCAGGTGTCACACATGCCCTTACTGAGCAACGCAGAGTCCAACGCAGGCCAGTTAGGCTGACGTAGAGGGATTCAGAGCAGCGTATTACTGTCGTTTTTATTTCTCTGTTGGGTGAACCAGTTTTGGTGCCCAGGATTGTTGTACTTAGATTCTGCATAATAATGAAAACCCTCTAGAGCTAGCTACACCGATTTTCCCACATTGGGTTTTTTTCGGGGATAGTTGTCCAGAAAATCTGTGTGTCACTTTGTCTATGAGCATGTTATTCAATATTTGATCTGTATGTGTAGGTTTCTAGTTGTATTTACTATTTACTTCGCTAATTTATTGAATATTTCAGAAATTAACTTGTAACTTAATTCAAGTAGGAGAAGTAAATCAAGATACTGCAATAAGGTTTCTTAGATTAAGAAATTTTCACATTCCCTAGGTCTAGCCCCATTAGGTCACCTAGGGCAACAATTTCCCAAGAATCTAGCTAGAGGAAAACTTCTATCTCCTAGAGGCAGCTGCATTGCTGGGTGCCCTCACCGTCCTCAGAACTTGGGCCAATTCCAATGGTGGAATCTCCGGATACCTCAAGCCCTAGCTCTAGGATCAAGTTTTGCGTAGGTGTTCCCAAGGATAGAACCTACTAGGATCAATTTGTCCTATAGAAGTAAAAACACTTGTCTGATCCTTTCCCATCACCTTGTCCAGGATACGAACATCATTGGTTGCTAAATTCCATCCTCGAACCTAGGCTGGGTCCACTTGGCCCCGTGTAGTCTCATTTGGTGTCAAAGGCCTTTCATTAAGGACCATTTTGGAATCCAAGTTCCCAAAGGATTTTAGGGATTGAGAACTTCCTTAATAAGTTTTATTATTTTCCCTCAACCCTTCAATCCCCCTCCTCTCTCCATACGATACAATGTAGTTGAACTGTTTATTATTGGTTTTCGTTCTCGAAAACATAAGGTCCAGCAAAGGAAGGATTTAATGATAGATTTAGATGAATAGATACCTTTCAATTGAGGGCATCTTTATATTTTCTTAGATATGATGTAACTTCTCTGCAATAATAAACCTAGATTTTTTACTCCTTCAAAGTTTTTCTCCAAGGAATTGTTATAAAAGAAGTAGATCAAACACAGGTATAAATTACAATAACAACATTTTTGAGCTGAAATGTTACATGATGGTATTTTGGACTCCCTAAAACATTTTCTAGCAGTTTTCCTTTGATTGAAGGAAATATCCTCTTTAGGTCATATAGGTGATCCAGTGGTGCTTTTCAACAGACGAATGTTTTTATATATTTCTGAGTGTTTCTTTGTTTGTGGCTAAAGATTCTTGTAGATTACTATAATAGATCAACAATAAGGGATCCATCAGGTCAAATCACAAGGTTTGGAGCTAAGGCTTCCATTGGAAATGGGTTGAAGCCTATATATCAAGGTACAACTCCTCAAGTAGCATTATATCCTCTAAAGGGCCAGATATCAAGGATTCCAACTTTTAGGACACCGATGTTTTAAAGCCAGATATTCTGGCTCCTGGTTCTCTAATATGGGCAGCATGATCTCCTAATGGCATCCATGAAGTCAATTATCAAGGTAAAACAGTACTACTTTTTTCAGTCTTAGAATTAGGTTGCAATGCAATTTGTTTCTGCTTATGCTTGTAGTTTGTGATAGGCTTGATTACTGTCTTCTAATCTTATTCGCCTAGGATCTATAATTTTGAAATTTGAAGATTTTTTTGGTAACCACTGGAGGACATATCATTTCTAGAGAGAATAAAATCAATTTAGAAGTTTTGGAAAACTTTGAAAATTGAAGGCACCTTGACACACACATTAATCGTCTCAAGATTCTGCTTTTCTTCAAGCAGGAGAAGGATTTTCCATGATAGCAGGGACAAGCATGGTGACACCACATATAGCTGGCATTACATCTTTGGTGAAGCAGAAACATCCTGATTGGAGCCCTACTGCCATCAAATCAGCATTACAAACAACATTAGCAGTTGTTGACCACATGGGGAAGCCCTTGCAAGCACAAAATCAATCTGGAGAAGATAGTCCAATAAATCTTATTCTGCCACACCCTTCGATGGTGGAAGTGGTGCAGTGAAACCTAAGGCTGCGCTTGATCCATGCCTCATTTTTTATGCAAGCATGGTTATTTTTGGGGTTATCCAAACTTTTTAATATCTGATTCCTCTCTATAAAGATATGTCTATTTTTTATATCTAACCATATTCTAATTACTCCACAAATTGATTTGAAGGATATGAAGATTATGTAAGCTTCCTCTATTCAGTTTCAGGTTTTGATAGGAATTTTTTTGCACACATTACCAGTTCAACATGTGCCCCCAAAATCGAGCGTCCAACAAATATTAAAACTCCATCTGTTGTGGTTCCTAGAGACAACCTAGAGTTGTGATAGACTAGTGCCTAGGACATCTTATATATAGCAAGGAGCGTGTAACATAACAGGGGAGTTATCAACAAAACACTCTTATGCTATCTCCTGTAAACAGGGAAATTAATTTGAATGGGACCAGAACTTACAGAAACTTCACGCTGAAAAGAGATAATGCAGAGGCAAACTGTAAAACTCTAACACAAAAGCGTCAGACAATTCAGAGACAATTTACTGTAAAGCGGGCCGGTTCAGGAATACTTCACAGAGATAAATAATCTGAAGGTGTTTACTGTGTGAGAAGGAGTGAGAGAATACTAGATGTCATATAGATGATATCCAGATAAACATATCACTATGAATGGGCTTATCAATTTAAGAATCCATACATAATAACAACGTTTTAAAAATAACATTCCACAGAAGCTAATATAGCATAAGTATGGTAGAAGTGAAAATGGAACAGTATATCATGCATGAGCCATATTTAAAGCGCTTGACTGTTTCCAGCATGAGTATCTACTAGGATAAATTCACACTAAAAGCAATGAGCCACTCACATTCCAAAACATGATACAAGAAAATGGATGAAAACAAGATGGAACATTAAATTAAAACATAAGGGAGAAGTTACACACTGTGAAATACCAAAGAACAGAATCCTCTTTACAGATGGAACTCCTCCTCACTGAGACCCAACGGACTCTGAGCCTTCATACAAGATTTCTTACAAAATGTATACAAAAATTCTCCTACTGCACAATATTTTGATGAATCTGGAACCCTTACAATGCGTTTCTTCACAGTTTTTATAGCTGAAAGAAGAGCAGAGGTGGTAGGTGGAAAAATAATCGCAGAATTAAAACTCAGAAGAAAAAGAGGGCCGAAGCCCATTCTGTTTAGACTCTGTGCATTTATCTTCGGTACTCTCTGGAGGAAAGAATGGTTTTCGTCAGGCTCCCATTCACTCTGGTATGGTCTTGATGTACTCTGGTTGTAGTAGTACTCTGTAGTATTGTGGGTGAATAAAAAAAATAGATTGAGGTTTGCCATGCTGCGTAACTAATGCTCTGGTAACTCCGGACTGTGATCAAGGCGGAAAATCTTCTCTGGGACACGGTAAAATATGGAAATAATATGGGCGCTTTGTCCTTTAGAACAAATCTGCTGATATGAGACCCCTATAGTTTTGATTTCTGTGCACTGAGCCTTCCTGGTGATCTAGGGGTCCTTAGTACGGTACTTTGCCTTCGAAATCACTGAAATAAGGCTTAAATTCTTCAATTGCACGCCTTTAACTCTTTGTTGCTCCTCTGATATCCTTTTCCACTTCCATGCTCGCCTCTGACTTATGAAATTTGTGCTTTAATAGCTCTGGGGAGGATTGTACAGAGTTAAACTCTGTGCCTTTAATGAAAGTCTTGTCGGCATACCTTACTGGACCTTTCTCCATGATTTCACTTCTGAAAATGGTCCTTTCCTGTGCTCTCTGTAACTGTAACAGAGACTGTAGATCATGGCGGTTTTACGCCGCTTGCACCGTGAAAAACACATAACTTATTTATGAAATCCAATGCATGGGAAGACTGGTTATGAGGGGCGGAGGAAATGATAGTGCGGCAGTGGTGAAACAATGGTTTATGTGAAATAACGGTGAAAAACGCAATGATATGATGTAAACGGCAAACAATAGGGTTTGACAGAAAAATGCGTATTGACCATTCGATCTTGATCAGGAGGTGTAGATCGACGACAAGGATCAAACAGTGGAATGATATATGAAAATGGGAAAAATGGATATGAAACATTAAAATTTTAATGAAAAACACGGAACTTTGGTTATAAGCGGAAATGCGAGGAAATGCATGAAATGTGATGAAATGGACGTGTGAGGTGGGACCCATATGGAATCACAATCAGAAATCGGAGTGGGAGTAATCACAATCGCAAGCGAGGGGATGTGTGATGCGATCAATCAGAAGGGACATCGATCGGAGGGGAGTTGCGATCGGAGCGATTGGAGTGATCGGGAGGCTTCACATGAATGTTGCGATTGCGATTGGGGTGGGGAGTGTGATAAAGCGCCAGCCGTTCGATCTAAACGGCGGATCAACGGTGTAAAATGCATCGTGGGTCTTAACATAATTGCATTGGATTTTTTCAGTTGTAACATGGGAGATACGCCCGCCTGGCACTCTGATTGCGATTGGCGCTCAAGACTTAAGCGCTTGGTCTTAGCGCTTGGGCGTATGGGGGAAGTGGTTAAGGGGCTTGCAGCAAAGGGGCTAGGCCCTTAATATAAGGTTTGAAAGTGGGTTTTAGCCCATTTTAAATGCATTTCAAGGGCTAGGAAGGGGAACAATGAAGAGGAAAAAAAGGGAAAATGGCCAAACCAAGGGTGTATGTGAAAATTAAAGAGGATTTTGGGCTAGTTAGGAGAGATAAGGGAGGAATTTTGAGATGGAAAGGGGACTTTGGAAAGAGGGAAAAAGAGGTGAAATGAGGAGTTCTGCAGAGGTACAAGGGGTAAATAAAGGCCCTTGGAGCACGGCTTTTTGCAGTCAGTGAGGCTCATTGGCTCCAGAACAACAAAGGGAAAGGGATTGAAGAGCAGGGAACATGAAAGGCTTCAAGGATGATGTCTTTCCAGAAGTAAACCATTACTTGAAAACTCAAAGACAGCTTGACCCCCCTGTTTGTTTTTCAAAACTTAGCAAGGGGCTAAGATGATCAACACCATCCATAACTATATCAAATCTTATTGGATCAATGACCATATTGAGAAGGGTTACCAATGTATCACAAATAGAAAAATATGCAATTTCCAGCTCAATGCCACCGGATGTGTCACTAACTATAAAACCTTCAGTTTTAATGTTGGAAGAAGGGAAATCCAAACCATTTTAGGTGATATTATTTTCCAAATCTCCCACTGGAACTTATAGCTTTGGTGAAATAATACTGATATAAGTGTTAGCAGTGAGAACAAGCTTGTTCTCCAGTGAAGTAGTGTTGACCTGTAAAGAGATCAATTTCTAAAATTTCTGTTAATAAAATTCCACAGCAAAGTAGAGGCTTTTCCCTGTTGGGTTCCCTAGAAAAATATTGTGTAATTGTGTGTGACTAACTCTTTATCTATATTTCTATTATGCTGCTTATTCAGTAGAGAAATTATATGTTTGGTGAATAGAAGTAGAGAAATTATGCTGCTTATGCGACCTCCCAAAGGTTTGAAGTCTGCCATTGGATGCCACAGCTACCTATCGACCAGTAGTTGTTACTCTTCGCTTCGGATTTGTTTATAAAAAATGGAGTAGAAACTCAGTGTTTCTATTGAACCTTCTTAAAATTGTAAGGGGTAGACTGAATATGCAATTCATTTCATGTTTTTCAATAAATATTTTCATAGATTTAAAGCGATACATGAAAGATAATTATATTGAAGGGAAGACATATAGGTTTTAACTACATGACACACTAACAAGGTAGAATAAAAGAAGGAACAGTGAAAAACATCATAAGATTTCTTGTGTTTATGCCTAGACTGGCTACCATACCTGCATAGGATCAATGCCATCATCTAAAGCATTCGGGACTGTGCAAGTTTCTTCACTCTCCTGCAGTAAGGCGTCGTAAAATTGTGGCACCAAAGTTTCATGATAGTTTGTAACCAGGTTTAACAGATAAGCATGTTGCATAATAATGTTAACAAGTTGTTATTGGGTGGAATCCAATTGGAATTGCAACTCTGTCACGGCCCACTGTTTTTCGGAAATATTAATTACTCATACACAACCATGGACATGATATTTGAGTCTTTGACTTTCTTCGTACACCATGCTGCTTACTGCATCACCTTTTTCTGGGCCAGAATATCCTGTAACATCCATAACCCATATCACATCATCAACATAAAGGATGAACACATCATCATCATAAAGGATGAACACACCATCATAAATAATAATTTCTCAAAAAAAATATACTGTAACATCATAAAGGACGAACATCATCAACATAGGGTACATGAGATATGGGTACAAAGATATTGAAATCCTCCCATGAACCAAATTTGAATTGGTGAAAATCCTGGTGACACGAAGATTTTCAGCCCCCCCTACTCTACTATCCCGACACGTCTTTTTCGATCATCCCAGTATAGGGTTTCAATGTCTCCACTAAAATTAAAGCAAAAAAATTTCTAGAAGTTAAGAGATTGCAATCCATCACAGGCAGGTTTGTGGGGTAATTTTTATTGCAAAATCTGCTAATGCCTACGGAATCAGATTAGGTTTATTTACAACAGAAATGTGGTCATATCCTTTATCAAACAGGTAAACAGAGTGTTATAGGTTATTGAATTTAAAACCTCCATTTTGGTGGACCAGATCTTTAGTAAGAATACCATTTAAGGGAGTTTCTCCATGACAGGCAGGAACCTGCCATCGACAGAGGCAGATGGATTGCTGAAAGGATATACTTTTTACGAACCATCCCACCTTCCACATAGACAAATAGATAGATCGGCAGCCGGGAGATGGCGAAGAGCCGAGGCAGAAGCCACCCCGCGCCAACAGCAGTGGTTTGTGGCAAAATTGATTCCTTTGGCATGGCTAATTGCAAACTTGCGCTTGGTGGATCAATCCATCGGTAGTCAATATATATAGTTTATAGCAACATTTAATGGAATAATATTTAATGGGATATCTAATATTTTCATAATAACTATGTTCCTCCGCTGGTTGATTGAAAAAACAACAGGGCAAAAAATACATTTTCCCTTCTTTGACATCCAGATTTCCTCAAAGGTGACTGGCATTGATTCTAAATTGGGTTATCCATGACCTTTCTTGAATTTCAGAGCAAATTTATCGATTAACACCTCTTGCTGAATCTTGTGAACAACATCCGAGATTGCCATTACCAGAAAAACTTAGTTTGGGCTTCTTATTTTTGCATAAAATGCACTTCTTAGATATATGATTATCTTAAATATTAGGGTATCTGAATACCTGAAATCTGCCAATATAAGTTGCAAGATCGATTCGCAGGGGCTGTAGCTTTCCTCTACAAATATTTCTTCGCTCCACATTCTAGGGGAGAGTCAAAGACTTGCCATGGAACCTCCGTCTCCAGCTTAATTTCAACAGCATGTTCAAATCTTTTCGGCCTCCTGAACATTATGATAATTCCCAAGAAAATGTTCGGCGAACATTCCATGTGATTGAAGGATGAATTAGAGTTCGAATGAAAGATTTGTAGTATAAATGATTTGAGGAAAGCAGCGTGATAAGGCATGTGATTAGAATTAGAGTGTTTGCATTTTGTCTTGCAGCAAGGTGTAGCCAATATTGACAGTGGGATTGTTTGCCTGCCGATCCTTCACAATACCCTCTTAAAATTTAAATGAAGCGGGAAAATGATTTTCCTACGAGTCAAAGCATTTAAATGGGAAGGGTCGAAAACTTTCATTATATATATATAATAAATATTTTAATTTCTTAAAAGTTATTTAAATATTGTAAATATTATTTAATTTTTTTCAAAAGAAAGTTGGAAACTATGTTGAGGTTGTGAATTACTTTATCCTTTTATGTTTTTTATTTTTTTCATTGTATATGATTAATCTAGATTCATCTTAATTTCGAATTTATCAAGTGTCTAGATGGATCAAATCTAAAGAGGTTTGCACTTTAAGAGATTTGATTCCTCTTTCTCGGCCCTTGGTAGATTTAGAGTTAAGATATATCTAGATTGGTTTAATTATTAATTTTATGTTTTTAATTTTTATTTTATTTTGACGAACCTAAAATGTTAAAGAAGACATTACAACATCTTTACCATAGGAGAAGAATTCAACATTGGAGAACCCTAGAGGCCCACAGAAAAATTGCAAGCAGAGAAAGGGTCATGGAGTTTCAGGCTAGAGTAGGGCGTAGACTTGACAAAGAGTGAACAAGATTTGGACAATGTCAGGCTCTCATATCCTTGTTAAAATGAAAAATAAGATCTAATGGTAACCATGAGTTTTTATCACATGATATATATTTTGTACAGAGATGGTCGCCATGATAAACCCTTTGAAGACACACAACTACTCGTCAAATATTCTTTTTAGATGAGATGTTGATTTCTTACTATTGGACCCACATGGAGGAGGAGGATTTGGTGGATTATGAACTAGAGGAGGGGGGTTTTCAACAAATTTGGTCTAGTCACAAGGATTTTATCCATTCACATTTCAAAGTCAACTTAGAAGGTCAACATACCATGGTTTCTGGATCTACCAGATCTTTAGAAAGAAAAGTTAAGAATTCAATAGGTAACTATCTAGCGGTTCGAAGACCCTAACCCCTGCTTTAGCCATGCACTATTCAGGTCCTTTAGTTTCAGCTACCTAGCACTTTAGGACATTTTTTAGGGGCTAAAGAACTCTTCTTGGGGTCTTTGGCTCTAATTTTAGTTTCCATATTGTCCCAGATATTAGACGAAGACATACAATGTGTTATTGCTTCCTTAGGGTTTTCAGAATTTTTTGAACATAGTGGGGGTTTGCCACTCTTAGAAGCCTCTCCTTATTGTTTTATCATATCCTTCATCTCAAGTGCCATCAACCTTGCCCTCCTTCGGTGAACTAGTGAAGGAGAGCCTTGTCTCGGCGAAGGAAGAAGGTCAAAATAATATCATGAATGGTCTTGGGGTTTTCAGGGAGAAACACTCTTATGAATAAGGAGTTACGATTCAAAAGGAGTTTGAGAAAGCACGGAAGAGGAAAATCCATTGTAGTGTTAAGGAGAAGAACATGGTCCTCCTTTATCTAGTTTTGGGAGTCAACATCACCATTCAAAAGACTGAGGAAATGTCCCAAAAATCCTTAGTGGGGCAAGTAAGGGGTTGAAAATTTAGGTCCTCAACCCTAAAAGTGTGGGCTAAAAAGGAAATCTTGCCTATTGTTAAATGTCCTCCAAAGGTGTCGTTGTTAGCCTGAGGTTGGATTCATTTGTGCTTCAAAGATGTAGCAGACACCTAGAAGGTACAACAAATGGTTTATAAAATTGATTCATCTCCTATCTTTTTCAATTTCTAGATGCCCCTCTTCGATGCAAAGTAGGAGAGACTAGATATGGCTCCAATCTAGGTTCATCTTCCAAGTCTCCCTCCTAACTATTGGGACGCCCTGATTTTCAAAGATATATGTAACTCATTGGGATCTTATTTAGCCCGTGAATCTACATATTTAGATATGGAGATTCAGACATACACCCATATTTTGGTTAATATGGACCTAAGAGAAGGCCTTATAGAAGGAATGGATATCGGGATTGGGGTGAAGTGTATTCAAATATTGGATTATGAAGGAACACCTTTTAGGTGTAGGTAGGGCCATAGGTATGGGCACATTGCTAAAACCTATCAGCTTTCATTTTCTACGTAGAACTATCCATCTAGAGGCAAGGACATATTAGGTTAGAAAAGGATTTTGGATTGGAGGTTTTTGGCGGGAAGGAAAAGCTAGATGGTGCAACTCCTCTCTACAAAACATCCTCCAAGTCGTTGGTGACAATTGTCAGGAGATGGTGTTTATATTGTCAGTTGTCTAGAATCTCTAATAAAGGGGTGGATTTTCATTTTCTTGGATGCTAATGGAAGGTTGGGGGGTTTAGTAGTTGGATGGAAAGCCATAAATATTTGGGTATCCAATTATTTGGGTTTGGATTTTGGTTTTTCCATCGAGGGCAGAGAGGGAGAAGTGGAGGGAGATATGAAGAGGGAGGTAGGGAGAAGGAAAGAAAGGAAGGGAGTGAGCAAGCGAGAGGGAGAGCTAGAGACTAAGAATATGCACACTATTTGTTTGTATTTATTAGAATGAAGGTTTGAGATTGTATTGTGTTGAGGAAAAGGAGAGAGGAAACCCTAATTTTGGGGGATGAAATGGTTATGGTAGCAATGAATCTTTTGAATGAAACATTTATTTTTCATGTTATAAAATGCCACCTGTGTAAGCAAACTACAAATCATGTTCAAACCAAGTTGTACAAATCTACAATCTTTATTAAATGTAAAAACATTTTATTTTTTAGAACTATCTAGGCTAGGAATGAAACTCCAACACCTTCCATTGACTAATTCTCAATACACACTTCATTAGAGGACTCTTTTATACTCAATTTAATATCAATTTTATGCTTAAATGCCAGGACTACCAGAAAGCTTCCCTCATTCCATGCTTTACTAGATGCCTCTTATATATTCATAGCCTATTTATCATGTACGAACCTCTAGGACATATGAATCCAACACATGGCTTAACCCCTAGAAAAATACATTTTATGCTTTCTCAAAATTGACCTTAACAAACTGAATGGATTCTTTTAGTGAAAGAATAAATTGGCACCAAAGTTCTATGGATTATATCAAATTCATAAGAAGATTATCTGAGATGCTTTCACCTTGAATCTACTAGAGAGAAGTCTAATTCATGATGCATTTCAAGTTTCATGCTTAAAGAAGAAAATGGGTGGCCATTGTCCAGTCTAGAATGAGTGGCCATGCTTAAAGAAGAAAATGGGTGGCCATTGTCCATCTCAAGGTGGATTCAATGTCATGTAATCCATATCAAGTACTCATATAGTCCATACTCTTTAGTGTATCAAAGAGCTAGAAATTGATGCTTCTTTTCCCCTAAGAACTACAAACCCTATCTTCTCCTTGCAAACCTTAGCATCTATAACAAAAGCAAAAATGTACCTACATAATTTACAACGTCATGAATTTGAGAATTCCACCAATTTAGTGACACTCCAAACAAATTTTTAGAAAAAAAATGCCTAGCTCAAAAGACTCTCTGTGTGGCATTGATCACCATGGTGTTACTCTCTAGTAAATATTTTTGGGTGGACTCACCAGTATAATTTATTTTGATCCCTCTCCACAGATTTCTCTAAAGACATTGATTATGTTGGGCTATATCTTACATAATCTTTTCGTTGGCCCTGTGGTTCCATGACACACCTACATCATGTCATCCATAAAGGACACAGAGTAAATAGTTTAGTCCCTCTCATGGTACATTAACACTCTCACCCAGTCACTCATCATACCATAGACCAACATGCCTTCCCTCACTGTGTAAGTTCGCCTTTATTTTGAGAATATTAGGAGTTGGAAGGTAAGCATGACAAGGGTGTCATTTTATCAAGAAGAGTCTCTCATAAGGATAAGAACTTTAATGAGAAATAAATTCACAATATTGACCACTCACTTCTTACCATTCTCACACCATTAAAACAACTCTAAAAATGCCATTCTTAAAATCTCTTGTATATTTTCCTAATGTCATTCAAGTAGAATATTGCAATTACTTAGGTCAGTAATGGTGCAAAAAAAAATTTATTCTCTTAAAGCAACTCTTTATATAAATGCACCCCATCAAACAAAAATCATCGATTCAAAATTAATGGAAATGAATGAATAAGAGGGTGTGTCTGGGAGTGTCAGCAACTGTCAGGCGTGCTAAGGGGGAAGTGACAAGGCATGTTGGGGAATTCTATGGCATGTTAATAAGTTTCATGGTGTGCTAACATGTGCCAGATAGTGCCAAGGCATGCCAATGCATGCCAAGACATTCCATGTGTTAAAGCATGACAAGATGTTCCAGGTGTATGTGAACACGTGTCAAGGAGCGCTAGACAACAAAAGGGAACATCAAGTTAAAATGAAAATAAATGAACACATATGAGGGTTAATAATTTAGGACCTTACCTTTTCAAGAGGGGCATGCTAAGAATACCAACATTGGTGCCAATACATGCCAAGGGCCAAGTTCTAGTGTGTCTTAAGTACCAAATCGCCCTTTATTACTTCTCTCTTAATTGTGATTATTGATCTCAAATATTTTATCTTAAACCATGCCAATGCATTCCAGGGCATCCAAACACATGCCAATAATTGTGAAGTGCCACCAAGTGCCAAGAGCCAATACGTGCCAGGGATTTATAGGGCATGCTATGGAGTTCCAGGTTTTCTAAGGAGGGAGTGACAAGATATGCTAGATAGTTCCAAGGCATGTTAGAGTGTTAGGGAAGCTACCAAGATGTTCCAAGTGCCAATGTGTGTTGAGTGTTAGCGAGTTCCAGGGAAACACAAGGGAGCACTATGTAAAAATGCATGGAAATGAATGAATAAGAGTGTGTTACAGTGTGTAATGTTCCTTTTCAGGAACTGCTCATGAACCCTGCAAATAATATTCTTTTTTCAGGAATATTAACAATCAACAATTGTACTAACCCAGAGATTGACTGTAGGGGAATTTTCTGGATATGTCACCTTCATAAAAAAGGATGAGCTCCAGAGGCTACCTGGCCCTGTACAGACTCTGTCCATAGAACATTGTCGAAGATTAATAACCCCAAGCCAGGAATTATTGCATATCTTCCAATGGAAACGTTGTATAAGGAATTACATGCAAATAAAACGTTGTATAGTGTTGGGATCCTCTTATACATGTAATATGGAGTCTAAATGCAGAAAGAGAGCTGAAACAAATAGTTCTAGGAAGGTTAAACAGACCTCCCCATCCTAGGTACATCATAAAACAGCTCAAAGAGAGAGCTACAACAATATGCAAACATGAATATGAAACTCTGCAATTTTGAATATATCAAAAGAGGGAAAAGGTAAAGCCAACATTATATTATGATTTCAGCATTAATATACAAGAAATGAATGAGGGGACAAGCCTCTCAAACCTCTAGAACCATACTCCAATGAATAGACAATAAAATGTCGGAGTTGCTGCAACTACATAGAATGCCGGAAGACCATGAATGCGCAGTATCTAAGAGTGAAGCAGCTTTTTAACATGTATAAAATGGAAATGTGGCTGAAATATACAAAGAAAATAGCTCCAGAGTGGAAAATGGGCTCAATATGGAATTTCTAGCCAATCTTAGGGAGATTGCTAGAAATGTCGGATAAAATACAAAGTGACAAACATAATGTCACTGCAACTAGAAAAAAATGAACATGAGGCTGTGGCTGATCTGAAATGATGATGCCCTCCTCTGATAATGCCCTCAAGGAAAAATGGGCTGATCCCCTTCACTCAAAAGCACTCCTCCTGATGAGCACAAAGATGTCCCTTAACACTGCCTCCATTAAATAACGCAGTTTCTCTCATGGCTGCGCTGTGAGAGATGGTGAGAGTGTGGCCTGATGCCACTGATCTAAAATACAGCCCAAGAGTCTTCTCTACTGCTCCTCCAAAAGAAATATCATTCCTCCACTGAAAAATAAAGCCAATGAAGGCTCTAAGAATTCCTTTGCTGCTACCCCAACAACACAGCACTGTTTTGCTACAGAACTAACGCTGCAACTGAAGGAGTGAGCTTGGCCCAAATGCCGGAATGAGGAAAATGCAGCACAATGCTCTTCCAAGAGCTACTCCATGGAAGAGGTGGGGATTCCCAACTGGGAACACCCCCAGTGCTCAAGAGCAATGCAATCCTTCTAAACAGCCTGGATGTGCAAGGTTCAGCAAGCCCTACAAAATTTCTGAATCAAAAACTGAACAAATGAGCTGCTATCTTCTCTTTTATGAAGCAAATGAACTCTCTCTCACCATAGGTCCCACAATTAGGGTTTCCATTCACTTTTGAATGCTTTCCCTCCAAAAACTGCGTTGGCTTCTAAGGCAAGCCACCCCTCTAAGGCAATACTGTTGACTTGGTCAAAGATGGCCAACTCAAGGTGATCCTCATCATGTTCACACCCTTAGGTGTTTATTTGAGCTGCTTATTTGTCTTCCTTTCACACAAGGAGTGTTATTTCTTCATCACAAGGGGGTTAAGGGGTCTCCTTACCCATTTTATTAAACAAAATAAAAATGTGCCAACTATAATGTTCCCTTTAGATGGAGCTAAAAATTAGGAACATTACACAGGGAGTGTCAGTGAGTTCTAGGTGTGTTAAGGAGGGAGTGACAATGTTTGCTAGGAAGTGCTAAGTCATGCTAGTGTGCTAGAGTGGCATGCGGCCAAGATGTTCTAGGTGCCAAGATGAAGTGTTTTAGTAGAAGTTCAGAATAATACTTGCAAGAGGGAAGAATGTGGTTGTGATAAGGTGTAGACACAGTAATTTCAAATAAAAGGAGACTTTGGGTTGGGCACAACATTTTTTGCTAATACTTGGTTGGTTTCCCAAGTTGCAAAAAAAGTAAGGCTATCTATGAGGGTATGCCAACTAGGGAGTGCCAAGGTGTTCTAGGGAATGTAAGGTTCCCAAGTAAGGCTAGTTGTGAGGGCATGAGTTCCAAAGCGTGCTTGGGAATGCTAATATGTGACAGATAGTGCGAAGGCATGTCAAACATGTTAAGATGTTCCAAATGTTAAGACATGCCAATATGTGCAAGGGTGTGACAATGGGTGTTGGGGACGATCAAGGAAACAAACGGAGAAACAAGTAAAACTACAAGGAGATGAACACATAAGAGGGTTAATAAGTCATCAATTTACCTTTTCCGTGAGGGACATGCTAGGCACACCAACACTAGGTGTGAATAGGTGCCAAGTACCAAGTGTTAGTACATTTTGCGTGCCATATATTTCTCCATTACTTCTCATCTAATTTCCAATAATTGATCTCAAATAACTTTAATATTAAACCACGCCAAAGAATACCAATTCATCTCACTGCATGTCAGAGCACTAGGTGAAAATAATGCATCGAAATGAACAATTAAGATATTGTGATAGGAAGTGTGAGTGAGTTATAGGTGATCTAAGGAGCACACACCTACCCTTATACCAATATTGTTGTTCTTCACAAGAACAAGAGTTAGGTCTCTTCTGTGACATTCACCTAACAAACCTCCAACTGTACTTGGACTAACATCAATCTACCCAACCACAGTAAATTATTTTTACTGATCTAAGGCCCACAATATTGTCTTCATCCAGGGCTCTTCAAATCTTCCACTTAAAAATGGTTTGAGTCCTCTCAAAATCATTGTTCTTGTGTATCAATAATTTGATCTTTGTTGTCAAATCTATGAACAAATATGAACTACTCCTATTATCATCCTTTTAACAATCTATTGATGACTGAACTAGGGTCACATATCAACCACTAACTATCCAGTGAATACTTTTTTATAGGTTGCTTCAGATCTCTGTCTAAAACTTTATGGAAAGTCCACCAAAATCAAGTCCTCTGCATATCAATCCATTATTCATATGGCACATTTCTTCTGCATGCCTAATCTTCTACTCAGGTTCCACCCTCCTTTGGATCTGTTGTCTCCACACATACTGAATTTGCAAACCATCTTCTAGATTTGCGGTCTATATCGCAGAAATAAACCTCGCTCTAAAGGTCATAACCTATCTTCTTCTACACAAAATTGTCACAACCTTAAGGGCATACCTTATGAACTAAAAATTCTAGGAAACTATCCTAACTAGGGCATTATACTTATGTACTTCCAATTGTTGTAGAAAAAACCATATCCACCCTTAGAAAAAACATGACTCTTTCCTCCATAAGGGACTTGACCTAGCTCATATGGATCCATAGATTATGGGCATTTCTTTGACTGAATCTTGACATGAACTTCAGATTTCAATGTCGACCCTCAAACTAGGGTTAACTCAGTCAATATTACGCCTGCGTCGACTTCTGTTATGGCTCTAAATTACAGTGCAAGCCCTCCTCCATTTATGTTGGTCTTTGTCACAGACCTTGTGGCCTACTAACCACCACAAGGCAAGATGGTATCAACCCTCTCTTCTATTTCATGTAGAAAATCTAACCAACGGGATTCAATCTGATCTTGTAATGTACTAAAACAAGATATTGAATCCTTCCTACAATTTGTGGAAACAAAACACGATCGCACATGAATCACATATAAGTAAGAGAAACAAGTTATCAAACGCACAACACAAGTTGTATTTGGGGAAGCAACTGCTCAAAACCCTCTATCTCTATTTTTTATTAAGTCAAGGAATCATGAAACAATACAATGCTTAATCTCTCTTGATATTCTCCAGCACTCTGCCAATTGTCAACTGCTAATCTAGGGAAAATCGGTCTAGTACTTAGCCAATTCTCAACTTCCTTCAGCCTACCTTGCTCACGCAATTCCTATGGAATTATCTCCATATTAATTAGGAAAATCAACCTTCCTTGATTGCGCAATCCATCATGGCATCCTAATGACTTTAGAATTGCACATGGAAAAATTTCTATAAATACAACTGATAGTTTTTTTCCTCTAAACTGCGTTACAATAAGGATTAAGGGCCCTTTTATTATTCAAAATAAGAGAAAACCCTAAACAAGCAAAACCATAACCCGAGGAGATGTAACACCAAGAGTTTATGGCCCCATTGGGGTTAGTTGGGTAGCCAACTTCCCGAGGTCGTAACTTGGTCATATGATCTTCGTTTGACGCACATGATACCTCGTTCGAAAGATCTCTCCGAGGAATACAACTGTTAATGTGATTTCTAAGAAATCGCTAAACCTTTCATGCCCAAAAAACGTCGTCTAGGGCCTCAAAATGGCTCCGGAAGTTCAGGACCTGAAAAAATTGACAAAAATAGTAAATTGTGCTATAAATAAGGAAACTGAAAAACTGAAAGAGACAATGGTGAGGGCCCAAGTGGAATAGGTGGGTGGCCACCAATATCCACCTCGATCACCTTAAATCAAATTTCTTGAGCTAACTCAATCATCATGACTTGGTTAACTGACACAAGTTGTTATGAGACGAAATTACAATTTATTGTCCAATTTATTTAAGGGAAAAATAAATTAGACACCTCACATTCCTCACTCCTAGTACATCAAAATTTCTCACCAGTGTGGGTGCATTTTTTTGTGTCCTTTCTAGTTTCCAATTTCACTGCTTCTTGTTGCAAATTTCAACACTTCCTCTCAACAAGAAATGAATTCAGTATATCCCCATCCGGTACCTTTGGAATTTTCTGCATGCTACACTTCTCTAGTGTTGTTTGCACTTGCAAATCCTGAAACTGAATAGCCTCCGAACAACTGAATCAGTATAATGCATCTGTCATCAGGGTCTTCTGACTGCTGCTAGCTATTGCACCTGTCTAGTACTGGATTCTCTGCACTGCTGCTGACATCTGCATCCGTACCCTTTGAATTGTTGCTAACTATGATTTATGCTCCAGTATTTGACATCTGTCACTCTGATTTCTATCTTGCTGACATCTGACTACCTCAATCTAAATTATCCTTCCTACTATTGCTGTATTTTGGGCTCCTCGTAGCCAGGTTCGATCCATGAGACACGCCATCTCAATGGACCTTGCCCAAATTTCTTATCTTGGGATTATGTCTACACATCGCCCCACCTACACCTCGAGGTATGGTTGCTCCCTCTTCCCATCTGGCTCGAAATTCCCCCCTCATGGAGGTCTCTGTTGGAGTGGATGCTTCCACTCGGTATCCTCTCTACTTCTCCAAAATAAGGATACCATTCTCACTCGGTATCCACTCGGTATCCTCTCTACTTCTAAAAAAGAGTTGATTTTAAATCGATGATATCTCCCTCATCCGAGCTCTGATTCGACCGATTTTTTTTTCCATTTGGGTAGATTTTTGCAAGGAATCCAAATATTATATTTGTTTTTGAAAATTTTACACCAAAATCTTCAGATGTTCTCTGCAAACTTGCTGCCCAAAAAATTCCTTCTTTGATACCATGTAGAAAATCTAACCAATGAGATTCAATCTGATCTTGTAATCTACTAAAACAAGATACTGAATCCTTACTACAATTTGCGGAAACAAAACATGATTTCACAATCACATATAAGTAAGAGACATAAATTATCAATCGCACAACAACATAATGTATTTGGGGAAAGCAACTGCTCAAAACACCTCTATCTCTATTGTGTATAAATTCAAGGAATCATGAAACAATACAATGCTTAATCTCTCACAAGATTTTCCAGCACTCTGTCAATTGTATCCCATTGATCTAGGCAAACTCGGTCTAGTACTTATCCAATTCTCATCCTTACTTCAGCCTGCCTTACTCATGCAATTCCTAGGGAATTAACTCCTTATTAAATATGAAAATCAATCTTCCTTGATTGCGCAATCCATCATGGAATCCCAATGACTTTATAATTGCACATTGGAAATTTTCTCTGAATACAAATGATAGTTATGTTCCCTTTAACCTCTGTCTCAACTGGGCATTCCTCAAAACTGATATACATGCAACTATTAATAGAGAATTATCAGTTATCTGATTGATCACTCATTGTGAATTAAATCTAATTTAATTCACTGAACCTCTCACTAGCTCATCACTGAATTAGAACTAGTTAAACTGATTTTAACTCATTTAATTGAGTTAATTACACTTGCACCCCACTAATGTATCAACTTCAACTCGACCCCCAAAATATTAGAATCCTCTAGATGCCTCATCTTATACCCTCAACTCGAATTTCTTGAGCTAACTCGGTCATCGTGACTTAATTAATGGTCATCATATTGACCATTAATGTATGCAACATACTTTTGAACCCTCACATGATGATCTTGCTCTTGGAGGATGATCATAACCTCCCTTTAGCAAACCTTACTCAGCCATCGTACTTGACCTACTTTAGGACTACATCTCTCTTCACCCCCTTGATGTGCCAGATATTGGGAATACATGTCAAACATTCTAAGATGTGCCAAGTGATAAGGCATGCCAAGATGTGCAAGGGTGTGTCAATGCGTGTCAGGGACTGCCAAGACAACAAAAGGGAGAAAAAAGTTAAACTACAAGGAAATGAAAACATAAGATGGTTAATAAGTCATCAATTTACCTTTTCCAAGAGGGGCATTCTAGGCACACCAACACTAGGCATCAATAGGTGCCAAGTGCAAAGTCTTAGTGCATTTTAAGTGCCAAGTATTCCTTTGTTGCTTCTCATCTACTTTCCAAAAATTGATCATCACAAGTAAATTTAATATTAAACCATGCCAAATCATACCAAAGGCATCTCAACTATTCCATACATGTTAATACTTTCCAAGCGCCAACACGTGTCAGGGAGTGTTATGCGTTTTATGAAGTGAAAGAGAATGTTGAAAAGTGCTAAGGTGTGCTAGAGAGTGATAATTCATGTTGATGAGTGTTAAGGAGTACTAGGAAAAAACATTAAGGGAGAACTAGGTAAAAATTCATGGAAGTTAATAAATATGAGGAACGTGTGCCAGAGACTAGTGTTAATGAGTGTTAGTTGTCATGCCAAGGAGGTAGTGACAAGGTATGCTAAGCATTGGTAAGGCATGCTAGGAAATATCAAGGCATGTCAAGAATTCCCAATGTGCTTGGGAGTTCCAGGGTGTGCTAATTATATCATGTGCCAATTAATAGTGCCAATATATGCCAATACATGCTAGGTGCTAAGGATGTGGCGCAGGGTGCCAGGGTATGTCAATATGTGTCAAGACAACAAAAGGAAGAACCAATAAGAGGGTTAATAAGTCAGGACTTTATCTTTTTGAAAAGGTGCATGCTAGGCAGACTAATAATAGGTCCCAATACATGTCAAATGGCATTGTGTACCAAGTGCTAATGTATGTCAATGCATTCAACCAAGGTGTTCTAGGGCATGCTAGGGACTATATGCAACATGCCAACACATGCTAGGAGAGTTCCATGTTGTGCTAGTGCATGCCACCATGTGCTTGGGCACCAGTTTCATCACAATATGTTCTAGGTACAAAGATGTTCCAAGACATGTGGGGTGCTAAGAAATGTTAGTGTGTGCCAAAGCATTAATTTAAGGTGTGACCAAATTGTTGAGGAGTGTTAGGTCTTTCTCCTTAATAGAATTGTTAGAGCTTGATTATGTATTAAATAATATATTTCCTACACACAATAGTGGAACTTTATCTAAGGGGAATTTTCTAGATAATAAACATAATAGATATGAATCATGTTTTGACTCATAGGAAATCTCTATTCGACTAGTCATTACTTGAAGGAAATAATACACACTAATTACTTCTTAAAAAATTGACTGACCCTAACCACTATGGCCTTGGACATATTATAAAAAATACTCCACAATGATGGCATTAAATCATTATATTTTGACAAAAACTATATTAACAGGCACAAAGCGTCATCAAAAACTCATTAGAATGATCAATGATGACAAAAAAAATTTGACCGTCACCAAAAGTAACAAAAAGAGCATTGGCGAGGGTCATTAAAAGTCCGTCACTAGAAGTTTCACCCAAGAGAGAATTAGTGATGAGACTTTAATGGCCCTCACCAAAAGTGCCATTGAAAATGTCTTTAGTGACGGACCATAAAGGACCATCACTATATACACTTACAGTGATGGTTTTTTAATTATCAATGATGACAGACATTTTTTGACCGTCACCAAAAGTAACAAAAAGAGCATTGGTGAGGGTCATTAAAAGTTCGTCACTAAAAGTGTCACCAAAGAGAGAATTAGTGATGGGCCTTTAATGACCCTCACCAAAAGTGTCATTGAAAATGTCTTTGGTGACGGACCATAAAGGACCATCACTATATACACTTATAGTGACGGTTTTTTAAGGACCATCACCATATGTGACATTGGTGACGGACATTAAAGGTCCGTCACAAGCATGACCCTCACCAATGTGGTTTTTTCTTGTAGTGGTTAGAGCCTCATAACCACATGCACAATATGTCATGGGTGCAGTTGGGATTTCAAGCTTATGAAAATGAATTCCATCTCAGGGACTGATCATTAGAGGTGGTTGTAAATTTTTTGAGTGATCCAGTATCCTTGAGGGGTGGTAGTATGTGTTCAAGTTGTAGGCCCTGCTTCCTTAACTATAACTTGGAGGTCAGGTCATGCTATAGTAGAAATAAAATCATGTTTACCCTGAAGAGCTTGTACTAGCAGATAAATGTGGGAGGTAGTGTTACACAAATCATCTCTTAGATCTCCTGGATAAGACCAACCTATTTGACATTCAACCTATAAAAATCATGCCAACTTGGTGGGAAAAAATACTAGGGGGTGATAAAGTCAAAAAGAGGTTGGATTATTTCCTTCTTTTGAAGGTATTATGGATCTAAATATCCATGTTAGGTAACAGGTGTACTCTAGGGGCGGATCGAATCATAACCCCATTATTTTTGAAGTTGCACTGATTCCAACAAAGCCTCAAAGTTGCTTCAATTTGAATGCCCATTGGTTGTATAATCCCTCCTTTATCATTTCCATCAAATAACTCTTAAGATATTTTGATCAAATATCAAAGCCTCCCCCCCGTTTCAAATGTAGGAAAACCTAAAAAGGAAAAAAATAGTTGTAATTATATGGGAAAAATGAAAAAGAGAACGAGAGTCTTTTGCACTGCTAGATATTTGAGAACCAACTTGCCACCCTATATGACGAGAATCCCCCATCATGTAAGCTCAGATGAAATTGATCAAATATTTAGAAAAAAAATAAAAAAAAATAAAGTTTTTGTCTTGTAAAAAATAAAAGAATGGTGATTAAAGAGTAGAGTATTATGGTTATAGGCAGGGGATGCGAACACATGTTTTTACCACCAGTTTTATAACCACCAAAAATACATAAGAACAATACAGTATATTAATAAACCAAATGGATCATTTTCCTCATCTTTCAAGGCCATGGCCTAAGATAGTGTGGAACATTTTTGTACTCTCTTAAAGGATGATCACAAAGCATTAATCGACCAAATCTTAAATTTGGCTAGAATTTTCCCCTGATTTTTCAATCAAGAGGAAAAAAATCATATGATGACTGAGTTCACAAAGGAGTATACTGAATGATTACTAAACACATTTCAAAAGGGAAATAACCCCAAGCGAGATGGCCTTCCAAAAGAATTATTTTTGGGCTGCTTTGATTTCCAAGGGGAGGATCTAGCTAGAGTCATCGAATACTCTGGTCAATAAAGTAAAATCCTCACTTATTTCAACTCCGTGTTCATCTCCGTGTTCATATCCCTCATCCCCAGAAAGGATCAACCTTCCCTATTAGAGCATTTTTTACCCATCCCCTTTGTAACTCAATCTAAAAAATAATCTCTAAAATAATTTTCCTCCATATGAAAAACATCTTATCCGATCATGTATCTAGGGAATGATTTATATTTTTATGAGGGAGGAAAATCGATGAAAAAATAATAATAACCCAAGAATATCTTCATATTATTAGTACCAAGCACACCAAAGCAAGAATTTTCAAGTTCGATTTGTCTAAAATTCATTTTATCGGGGCATCTAGCAATATCTCGGCTCCTCCTCCTCCACCTAGGCTTCCATCATAATTTTTTCATTTGGGTTCTCAATTGTATCAGCACAACTTACCTTTCAATCCTTATAAACATCATTTCCTCCCCTTGCTTCCATTCAAGAAGAGGTCTTTGATAAGGATTTCCATTATCCTGTCTCCTTTTCCTAGTGGTGACCAGAAGTCTTAGCCAAATCTTACAAGATGCTATGTCCCACCAGGATTTTAGGGGTCCTTGATAAGTGAATCTTTTGTATCACACAACCCCTCTTCATATATGATGTCCTCATCTTCTTCGACGAGAATATGCACTACCTACAAACCTTAGAAGATATCCTCTGCATTTTCAATAGGGGCATTTCCATGTTGATACTTCGAGAAAAATCAACCTTTATCACATGGGGATTCTCTCTTGAGGAAAATAAACAAGCCTCTACTCTTATACAATATCAACATGCCCAAATTGGGGATGGAATGAAATAATTGGGGTTATGTTTAAATCCAAACAAATATTCAAAATTGGACTGTATCTGGCTCATTTCAAATATTGGAAAAATAATATCGGCTTGTTGTAGTTGTTGGCTCTCTCAAGTTGGTCAATTAGTTCTAATAAAATCAATGATAGATGACATCTCAGTCTACAGGAAAAATTGGCATGGATCCCCAAGGGGGCTCTAAATAGGATAAAGAATATGGTAATTTGTTTTTTGTAGGTGGGTAAGGATTAAAAAAGGCCTCTAATCCTATCTGTTAGGTCCTCTATTTCCCACCCCAAAGGCCTTGGAGGATGGGGTTTAAAGAACCTCCATTATTTTGCCACGACTTTAGCCACAAAAAGGGCATAGGCCTTTGTTCAGGATAATTTTTTTTTGGGAATCACTTTATATAATAAATATATCAGTCTAATACCCCTTTAAGACTAGATACATGACAATAAAAAAACCCATTCACTAGGCTCTATTTTTTGAAAATCTATGACCAAATATTTCCCAATGATAATAGGGGTATTTATCCAAGGGTATATTGATGGCCACGTGCCTATTCCACCTATATCTCTAGTCAATTTCATCAATTTCCTTGATTATAGTAGCATTTACTATTTATAGCAGTTTTTCGAGTCCTAAACTTCCACAGTTGTTTTGACCTCTTAAACAATTTTTTTTTTAGGTTCAAAATCAGCCTTGTAGTACTCAGAGAGACCTTTTTAATGTGGTATCATATGCGCAAAATTAACATCATATGACCAAGTTACGAACCCAGGAATTTGGCTACCCAACTAACCCCAATAAGGCCCACAAACTCTTAGTGTTGTTTAGGGTTTCCCTTTGTTGTTCAATAATAAAAATTCTCTTGAGCCTCATTGTAACACATTTCAGATGCATGTATATGCCACATCTCTTCTCAGAGATAAGCTACCATTTCCCGAGTTAGTTTATTTCCATTCTGTATGTAGGCATTTTTCAATTCTTTGATATTGATGAAATGAAGATTTATTTATGTTGCATCTCTGTGTTTATGTTTATATCTACATGCATTATGTTACGTTCTTGCATAAGTATGGATCAGTGGTATCAAAGCAGTATTCTCTTTCTCTATTTTTCTTTGCATGTCCCCAATGAGGTGAGGGTATAAGGAGTTAGGGCTCAAACTAGTTGAACCTTTGCAAGACCAGCCTCGCAAACCCCAACAAACTCCTAGGGCGGAAGAAAATAAATACAAGGGAGGAGGAGATCCTTTCAAAATATTGCTCTAAAAATCCCTCGAGTGACAGAGGAACACGATGATGGATGAATTTTCCCAGATCCTTCGACGGATGCCCACAAGTGATGCGTCTTCACCCGACAATCACCATGGAGGGGCTATAGCCTTTAAGGTACAAGTCAACTTTGACATTCCCATATTTGAAGGACAAATAAATGCAAACTTCATAGATATATGGTTAAAATTGTTGGAAGGATATTTTTCTGTTCGTGATTTTTCAAATAGGTAAAACTTACTTTTTCACTCTTAAAAGTCGCCCCCATGTTAAGGATTTGTGGGAAACCTATGGTGAACAAAGGTACGAAAGAGAAACCTTACTATTTTCAGCCTCACCCACTTGAAATTATTTTTTAGATGCCATCAAGGAACAATATTACCTCATGGGGAGCTATGAGGACAAGTGCATATAATGGACTACATTCCAACAACAAAGCGATCAATATGTGCATGAGATGAAAAATATTTCCCATATCCTGTGCCCAAATTTGGGTATCAAATATTATGAGAAACATCTGGTGCTCAAGTACCGCAGTTGTTTTCACAAATGCATTCAAGAGGAGATCGAGTTCCCAAATGTCACTTCGCTTGGTGTAGCATACATATATGTTTTCAAGATTGAGTATAAATCTAAAAAGAAGAAGTGAGACTTTGGATCTATGAATATGAAGCAAGGGAAAGGTTCCCTGAAACTATAGAACAAAGGACAAATCCAAGGCAGGGTAACCCAAGACAACCCGCTGAAGCCGTAAGCCAAGAACAAAAGCATGAAGATGAAGAAGGAAAGAGGAAAATGGTGTGAGTTCTACAAGACGCCCACTCACAACACAAGTGAGTGTTGAGCCAAGTAGTCATTAGTGTCTGAGTTTAAGGCTTCCGAGTCAGATGCATGTTCTGACTCTGAGTCAGAACCTAATAAGGGGAACAACAAAGGGAAGAAGATTATTGGTGCAATACCCAACGCCACCGTGACCACCACCAAGATATAGAAGGTTGAGCCTGAAGATCCATAGGAGGGGGAGAATCTCTTCCACTCATAAATGTGGGTGAAGGGTTTTTGGCTACAGCTCATTGTCGAAAGTGGGAACAAAAAGAACCTCATTTCAATAGAGGGCATGAAGTGGTTGGGCCTCCCGAATACACCATACCCATAGCCATACACCATTGGGTGGCTTCACCAAGGATGAGATCTTTGCGTCATCAAATAGTGTCACCTTTCCTGCACCATCAAGCCCTTAACAAATGAGGTACTATGTGATGTTTCTCCTCTTGAAGTTTGTGATGTATTATTAAACCAACCATACTTGTGGAAGCATCATTTTGTTTATGAGTCTAGGCCTTGCACTGTTATTATTAATTTTGGCAATAAGTTATACAATATACTAGAGGTAGCACCGTCTACCGCCATCTCTTTGATCTATTCTAAGTATTCCAGTAATATCATTTCCTAGGCAAGGAAATTTGTCTTCCCTATGATTTTCCCTCAGGGCAAGAAGAATATTGTGACCACTTTCAAAGCCTCCATACAAGGCTCCTCCACATGGAAACAGTGGATGGAAAAGGTCATGGAGGAGTACAAGGACATATTCACCTCACCCAAAGGGGTACCCTACACTGTCAGGTCAAGCAATCCATTGATCTAACGCCATGGAGAATGATGAAATCAAGAGGAAAATTCAGGAGTTTTTATAGAAATGGCACATTAGGCAAAGTTAATTACCTTGTGGGTGTCTGATCGTGTTAGTACAAAAGAAGGACGAAACCTGGAGGCTCTATATTTATTATGAGGCTCTAAATAAGATCACTATCCGGAATACGTATCCAATCCCATGAATTGATGACCTTCTAGACCAGCTTAAAGGGGGTCAAATATTTTAGCAATATTGACTTGAATTTACGTTATCACTAGGTACCGATTGAAAGATTTCCTTCAAATCCATGGAGGGAATTTTCAAATGGTTGGTCATGCCTTTCAGGTTGACTAATTCCCCCGCAACCTTCATGTGCATGACAGATGGCATCTTGCATCCCTTCACCAACTCGTTCATGATAGTGTACCTGGATGACATCTTGATCTTCATATAGATTTGTGAAGAGCACATACACCATATTTGATAGGTCCTCCAAACCCTATGACAACACAAATTGTGTGCCAATTTGGATAAATGTACTTTTGGTATGACCCAGGTTCAATATCTAGGGTACATCATTTGTGAGCAGGGCGTGCATGTGGACCCAGCCAAGATACAAATTATTCGGGATTGGGGAGCCCCAACCACTCTAATAGAGCTCCACAACTTTCTGGGTCTTGTCAATTCCTATCGCAGGTTCATGTTGGGATTCTCTCAAATCACTTGGTCTTTGAGTCAAGTCACCAAGGGTGGAGTGAAAGAAATTTTCTTTTGGTCTGGATTTGAACTTAAGGTGTTTTTTTTATTTGAATAATCGCATATGCTTTGCACTAGTGCTCATATTACCAGACCTGCAACAACCATTTAAAATTGAGAGAGATGCATTCGATTATGCCAATGGTGCAGTCCTTACCCAACAAGGGCATGCGGTGGCATATAATAGTGAGACACTTTCAAATACAATCTAGAAGTATCCCACCTATGGAAAGGAGATGTATTCCATTGTGCAAGCATGCTAACAATCGAGCCATTGCATTATAGGGAAGGAAACGGTCATCCACACAAACCCTTGTAGTTCATACAAACACAAGGAAAGTTGCAGAACGATTGCCATCAGAAATGGTACACATATCTAGAAAAATTACATATGAACATTAAATACAAGAAGGGAATCACCAATAATTTTGCATACTTCCTCAGCCGACCGTCAGCTATGGTGCTAACCGTGGTGCTCAACTCTTGTGGACATGAGACTTCAGAATGGATGCATCTTTACAAGAGTGATCCAAAAATCGACAACACCTACCAGATGTTATTGGAAGGTAAGGAAGTTCGAGATTTTCACCTCCAAGACACATTGTTATGCCACCTGGGACACCTATGTGTTCCTTCAAGTGAGCGTGCCAAGATGATTTGGCAGACGTACTACAGTTGGGTCGCTGGACATTTTGGGGTAGAGAAGACAGTGGCAGCGTTGCAGAAGTATTTTTATTGGCCAAACCTTCGATAGGCTGTTGGGAAGTACATTAGATCATGCACTACCTGCACCATTGCCAAACCTACAATCAAGAATCAAGGCTTGCATACTCCTCTTCCTACTCCTAGCCAGCGTTGGGAATCCATATCCTTAGATTACATGTCGGGCCTTCCTTCTACCAAGCATGGAAACAACTGTGTGTTTTTGGTCGTCAACGGATTCTCTAAGATGGCCATCCTGACAGCTTGCAAGAAGATTATCACAACAAAATCCACTGCCAAACTCTTCTCTTGAACGAGTATGGGTATGCTTTGGGATACCACAGTCCATTATCGTAGATCGGGACAACTGGTTCCTAAGTGCATTATGATCAAGCCTCTGGTCATTGTTGGATATCCATTAGAGAATTTTTGAGGTCTAAAATGGACCTCCTAAGAAAAATGTACAACCAAAATAAACTATATAAGAACCAATAGGATTCAAGATGATGATGTCAACCATGGGGGATGATTCACCATTTTTGGGGTGAAAAAGTAAAAAAAATAATAAATAATAAAATAATAAAGTTAATTTTCAACTTGTATTTTCAACTTACCTCCCTAAGGTTTTACTCAAATTTCAAGCAGGAGTACTCGTTGGATGAAAAAATTGATTCCTCATCCAATGAGTACCCATGTTGCATAATTTTGAGGAACCCTGCTACAAGAAAAATGAGAAATACATGAAAAAACATTATTGCAATCACATTTTTCATGTATTTATTTATTTCGTGCAATAGGGACCATCGAAAGTATGCAACATGGGTACTCCTTGGGTTTGGAATCAGATTCTGCATCCAACGAGTGTTCCTGCTTGAAAATTGAGTAAACCCATAGGGAGATAAGTTGAAAATTTAGTTTTTTCTTTTTTCCCTCTAAAATTTGATAATGTAATATGATATTATTTTATTATTTCCACTACTATTCAATAATTTTTTGAGGAGGCCCATTTTAGACCTAAAAATTCCCCTAATGAAGCCCACTAAGTCCACGACTTTCCACCCTCAAACTGATGGCCAAACATAGGTCACCAACAAGATGATCATGCACATCCTACGCACGTAAAACTCGAAGCACCCATGCACATGGGATGAGAGCCTCCCCTATGTCCAACACAACTACAACAGAGCTCTCCTCAACTCAAATGGCCACAACCCCTTTCAAATAGGATTGGGATTCCAACCACTATATCCCATTGATGTTTCCATACCATTTGCAGCTACTCATGAAGATTCGACTCATGCCCAGTTCAAAGTTGATAGGGCTAACAACTTCATTGAGTGCATTCAACACATCTTTTAGTAGGTCTATTACATATTGGACATATCAAATTCTAATTACAAACAATTTCATGATTATCATTGGGTTCCACACAAGTTCCACGGGTGATAAAATTTTGTTATATTTGGAAAAAGGAGTGCTTCGATGGGGCCCACTGCAAGCATCACCCACTTTGATATGGGCCTTACATCATCACTAAGGCTATAGGGGATAATTCTTTAGAGCTCAGCATTCCATTGTTCCTTTGAATGCACTAAGTATTCAATGTGGACTGATTGCGACCATACTAAGTTCCCTCATTGTTGGACACATCCAACGTTGCTGAGCAGGTGACACCAACAAAGCTCAACCCAAGTTGTAGTGAACATGCCACAACTGATAGGTTCATGGACACACAAATCAATAACAATCTCCAGTAGAGGATCTAGATATATCGAGTTTTCAAAGCATGCCAACTCCTTCACCTGGGTAAGTGGATCACTAGGGACCAGGTTCAACATAAATTTCCTCACCTCATGGAGGCTCTGCACACAATGGGGATCATTGCTTCCTAAGGGGGGAGGAATGATCCAGGTGGATATTTGTGGTCACCCACCTATTCCACCTAGACCTATAGTTAGTTTCACCAATTTCCTTGATTATAGTATCATTTACTATTTTTTGCAGTTTTTCGGGTCATGAACTTCTGTAGCTATTTTGACCCCCTAAATAGCATTTTTTTGAGGTCCGAAACTATGGGCCTATCACAGATATTGTATTACTCGGAGAAAATTTGTAATTATGTACCGTACGAGCTAAAAAAATATCATATGACCAAGTTACGACCCTAGGAAGATGGCTTCCCAACTAACCACAATGGAGCACACAAACTCTTGTTGTTCCATCTCCTATGGTTATGGTTTTGGTTGTTTAGGGTTTCCATTTTTTGTTCAATACTGAAAAGGTGCTTGAGCCTCATTGTAACACAATTCATAGGCATGTAGCCGCTACATCTCTTCTCAAAGATAAGCTACCATCGCCTGAGCTAGTTTATTTCCATTTTGTATGTAAGCATTTTTTAATTCTTTGATATTAATGAAATGTGGATTTATTTATGTTTCATCTTTGTGTTTATGTTTATATATGCATTTTGTTGCATTCCCACATAATTCTGGATCATGTACTTTACTCAAAATGGAATGGAGCATCAATTTAGATTGGAAGTGATCCTTGGTTTGGTAGTTAACAAAATCACGTCCTCTGAGAGCCTCTCATAATCCATCTCCATAGATCGACCATCTACACTTTATCACATATCTCTATTAGAATAGGATTTTATCGCTCCCCAAATTTGGTCATCTGCTCGTGATTTAAAACTTCCAATAGATATTCAACCTATATGGAATTAATACATAACATCATTGAGATCCTCGAATTTGCTAACTTTTGATCATCCATATTATCTCTTTTGGGCTTATCATCCTATAGGATCATACTCACCAAATCCCAAGTTTCCATTCTGAAATAAGATCAAGTGCATCACCCTCTTCCCTAGTGTTGGGGGGAGGGGGGGATTATGGAAACTAAATGCCCTATAAAATATAAATTATTCACGTGGCTTCTTCTAAACAACAAGGCTCCTACTTGGGACAACCTAGAGAGAAAGTACTTAGAAGCCCCTAGAAAATGTGCCCTTTGTCCGATGGAATTTGAATCCATCCCTCACCTCTTCATTACATGCTCTTACATGACATGTGGGCTGAAATCAAGCACCTCAAAGGACCTTCCCTCTCCTGGGACAAGAAAACCATTAGCAAAAAAAAAAAAGATTGGCTCTCCTCAAGTAAACCAAAAAATGTCATTGTGCTTCCTCTTTTTGTATCTTGGGGTATTTTCCTGGAATTTAATAACACAATATTAAAAGAGAAGGACCCATTTTCTATTGAAACAACCATTCAAAGTCTTTCTATTCATGATGAAGCATCTTTGAACCCCTCACCCCCTCAATTTTCTAGACATAAATTGTAAGAAGACACCCCCATAATGACAAATAGGCCTTGGTGGTTCTTTGATGGTGTAGCACAATGATCCCAAAGAATAGGTGGAGTAGGAGGTATCCTCCTCCGTAGCAAAGTCTCTCTCATTCTCAACAAACATTGGGCAAGAAACCAACAATCACACATAACTCGTGGCTCTTTTTCTCTTATTGGAATTGGAAAAATAACACCACATTGAAGCTTTCCATATGAACCTCTCCATATTTACGGGGATTCTCTCCTGACCACAAAGTGGATTAATGGCACAAAAAGACAACTAAATTACACTCTCCAAGAAATTTTTCACAAAATCATGTAATTTTCACCAGAATTCACCGACATATCTTACACTCATATCTATAGGCACAAGAACATATCTGTATACTCCCTCTCAAAAATGGGGTTTGACCTGAATGAAGGCACTTGGAGAATTGCAATTGAAGAAGAAGGAAACCTCCATGAACATATTTTCCCAGTATGGGGTGAAATAAACACATAATTAGATATCTTCAATTAACATACATACTGTAATTTTTTTTCACAGTGACAATAGTTGTAGGACTATGAAGTTTATTAAGATACAAATGAAATCTGTAGTGAGATTCAATAGAAAGGAATGGTTAAATAAAAAGGAACCCTTAGCCGAGTTCTTGGGGGCAAAGGGTTTGTTAGGAATACAATAGTGAAACCTAAATGAAATTAGTTTGGTCATCATCCAAATAATCGCTTAAACCAAAGTTCAATTATTCAAACTGATCCTAAGGGTCCTAGTTTTGTCTCATATTGATCCTCGACAATATAATTTCATAATCAATGCATAAAAGAAACATAAGGGACCTGAACTTAAATAAGTGAATTAAGAAAGTATAAGGTCTGGAGATGCGGGTTAGCCTAGAAGTTCGAGTCATTTCCAATAGTCGACAGACTATCCCAATCCAGAGTTTTCTATCTCATTAACAAATTGAATCATAAATACTAAAATACCACTATAATAATTATAGTACATACTTGAAATTTTTCAAAAAATACATAATCTACAACCTGGAATTAAGTAATTATACATGCTATGGTGTGCAGTGGATAACAAGGAAAATATTACCCAACATAATCAAATATGGTTAAATATGCATGCAAATATTGAAAGAAATACTAGAGAAGAACCCATATGAAGTAAGAAAATAATTTAAATTATTACAGTTATGGAGACTCAAATTCTTAAATAACAAGAACTTGTTCTAGTCTCAAATTATTAAATAACAAGAACGTGTTCTAGTCTTCCAGTTCAAAAGATAACGTAATATTCTAATAGTAAGCGTCAATAAAAAAAATGTCATGGGTGCTTGTAAAAACCTAGAACTAAAATAAGTACAAGTGCCCAAAAAGGGGAATGGTCTTCATGGAAAACTGAAACAAATGATACACTATTTACATCATGTATCTATCACAAAAATGGACTATGCCTGAGCCAAGAACACCCAGAACAAGATAAACTATACCAACAAGAAAAAAATGGAAGTTTAGGAGATCATGATGAAAAGGCGTGTCCATATTGGAAAATATCAACCCTAGATGGGGAAGCAACAAAACCCAGACTCGTTAGAACTAACCTGTCAATCAAAAGTGCAATTATTTTTAAACCCTATGAGCCAAAAAAAAAAAAAAATCATTGTTGAATCAAATGGTAGACTGATAATACCTGGGGGGATTTGATTAACCCACATGTTCCCCCGCAACAAAAATAAAATTATGAGAATGGTTGAGGGACTGTCATATTAATGGAGGAATACAAACTTTTAACCCTCTTCCAAGAGCTTACCTTTGACCATTAAGCTGTGGGGAAAAATGGAGTGGAACCCTCAAACAACAATAGGCGACTACCTTTGTGCAACCTAAGGTAGGTGCATCTGGATGGGGGTTCACCCATTCTGCCTTTGGAAATATTTGAGAAGAGGGTTAGCAAGTTATGATGCCAGAGTAACCTGCGAACAATAATAAAATAATAACAAGATAAAAAACCTAACATTGGAGACTGAACCCAAACCATAAGAAATCTCGTTCACTAACACATACTTACCCGGTGTAGAGGGTAATGTTGTGGCTGGTTCTGCTAGGGTTTGATTGTGGGTCAGTAGCATTTCAGAGAAGCCGAGCATGATAATGGGAGTGAATGTGGCCAAGGTAAGGGGGTGGTGACTCCCCATAACCAACCGTTGGATTAAGAGCTTGAGGAATTGAGGGCTTGGAACGTGCCACATCACAATAGCCATCGGAAGCCACATACCCATTTTACACTTAAACCAAGTTCATATGATAATGACACTACAATACCAAGGGTTAGATATAACCATTTAAGCCAAGGTTAATTGCTAATAATTCATAACAGTTCCTTAAAAAAATAAACACAAATTGATCTCCATTGAGATCAATGATATTTACAGCTAGAAGACATCGAAAATGGTGGTAATAATATATCTTATTAAATAAAACTGTTGAAACAACATTATCCCAAAACCCAGGGAAAAGTAAATGATATATATAATTATAAAAAAAAAATAAAAAGTAAATAAATATAAATATTTAATTAAATTTAATTAAAAGAATTATAAGTCATCAATAATTTCAATGTCATTTTGCCTCTCTCATTGGGTTCACTTTCTTTACAATAAAAATAAGATAAAGGATTATTGTAACACCCATAACAAACGCACATAATATTTTTTTCTCATCATGCATTTTACCATATATGATAATATAAGTTAAAAGGATTATTGTAACACCCATAACAAACGCACAATTTTTTTTTCTCATCATGCATTTTACCATATATGATTTCATTGTTAGGTTGAGTATTATTTAATTGAGTTTGCACAATTTTATAGTCATTGGTTAATACTTGTTAATTTTTTTTTAATGTAAAAGTATATGTATAAATATATGTAAAAGTAAAAATATATACGTAAATTGTCTATCTAATGATAATCATAAAATTCATTCATTATTTTTATTTTATTATAATCAATATATATATATATATATATTCTAAATTGAAGAAAAAAAATAAACATCCCTCGGATTAAATTATAGAATGTACCTTTTAATACAATAATAATTATTAATATATTATTCCAATTGTAAAAAATTTAACTGTAACATATTACAGTAACCTCACGTGAAAATGCACAGCGTTGGAAAAAATTTACACAAATATATCCAAATCACTATTCGAGATTCTTCATTAACCATTAGATAGAATGTTCATTATTACATCGATTAACTTTAGTAGAGGAATAGTAAGTTGCATAACCATTAATAACTATTGTTGTAGTATAATAACATAAACTGTATGATGTAACCTTGCATCCATTTCATGATTCCTTTAACCAGATTAATTAATCACATACATGACATTATGAACATCACATCAGGAAAAGAATCAACATCATCAAACTGACACAATAAACAATCACATCATTGAACACCAATATGCCCTGGAAACCTCGTAGGGTGAAAACTAATTTTATTATTAAACGATGGCGAGGGTGTTCACCTCTCACTCAATATATTATAAGAGAGTCCATCCCTTAACCGTTTTTATAAAATCTTACAAGGAAATATCGTTTAAATACAAAAATATCTAGTTAAAAGTATTACAATCATCACGATAGAATTTACCCACAAATATTCAATCTTCATATCTTTGTGGCATGGTTGTTCCTATAGTGTACCATCCTGTAGCTCACACTAGTCTGCATGTACCATTAATTATTTACCTGCCACCATGTTAAGAAAAATATATCCTTTGCACAAGTCACCATCCTTTTCTACTATTGTTATCATCTACGTACATTGATATCAATATTACATAAAGTATTAATCAACGCATTCATAAATCTATACTAGTGATGATTTAACATCTATTCATGTACATTCATGAATTTCAAACAAAATATCGTGACATGCTTCCTTTAATAACATTGCATATGTGCATATGTGCTAGTTATAAGCACGCAACTATCAAAGCATGTCTATAAAATAAATACCGCATTAACTAATATTTCCTTTACACAAGCACACGTTCTTGCAAGACAAATCACTACAAATGTCTAGACACTCCTTGAAAGGAAACTAACACATCAATTATGATCTTCGTGCATACAAATTGCATAAACTTAATCAAAGAACTAACACTTCTACTATTACTTTTGGTGCATGAAAATACGTAAAGAAAGATAACGCAATGAATGGTGTTCTTATGCATGCAAATGCATATACTTTCCAAAAGAATGCTTAACATAATAGAGCATGCAAACACATATTTCCTTTTCGAGGAAATATAGCATAATAAGGAATGCAAAAAAATGTTTTTTTTTCCATAAAACTAATGCAATAAATCATACAAATACATGTCTTATTTTTCAAATATTATACCAACATTACCCATATATATATTCTAAGGAGACCAACACATTACTATGGCTTTTGTGCATGTAATTCATCTTCTTTCCTAAAGAAACTTTTCCAATGTAGGCTAACACAACATGCTATCATTTCCCACATAAAACTATATATTCTTTCTAGTGAAAACTAATACAAGTCTTGCATGTATATAGATAATTTTATTCCAAAAGAAACTAATATAATAGTTTTGATAGCATAAAAGTAATCACATATATTTTTCTTAAAGAAACATAGCTCAATATTTCTTCTATCCATGCAAAGAACATATATCTATAACACAATGACTATTATTTGTGCATGCAAGAGATTATCATAATAGCTCATTCTTTCCAATGAAAACTAATACAAGTCTTGCATGCATATACATGATTTTATTCCAAAAGAAACTAATATAATAGTTTTGATAGCATAAATGTAATCACATATATTTTTCCTAAAAATAAGTAGCTCAATATTTCTTTTATCCATGCAAAGAACATATATCTATAACACAATGACTGTTCTTTGTGCATGCAAGAGATTATCATAATAGCTCTTCTTTAATATACGCAACACATATTCCCTTATTATAATTCTACTATCATTAACTATTATTTTCATGTAAATAAATACATACTTCTTTTGAAAAAGGAAGTTAATATAACTTAGTTTTTTTGTCTTTATACATGCAATTTCTCATCCTTCCCTTTCAAGAAATTATCATAGATAACCATCTTTATACATAAAACTAGGCAACCATAACAAGGTTAACTTAACCTTTTATACACCTAAATCAAGAAGTTGACACAATTCATCTAGTCATGCAATCTTTTCGAGAGATTATTCTTTTTAAGAAAATTAACATAGTAACTTTCCTTATATATATATATATATATATATATATATATGCCCAAAAAAATATTTTCTATCTCACAATGACTATCCTTTTATGCATGTATTATGTGTTCTTTTCTTAACACAACCTCCCTTACCTCAATGCACATAATCTTTCCAAGAAAGAAGCATGCATTCTTGTTATTGTATGAACAAGTTTTATATGCATCTTTTTTTTTTTAACAAATACTTGCAGTCTTTAAATAATCAACAAGGGTAATATATGCATAGATATTGAAAATATTTCACAAATTACCCTCTTTAATCTATATTCATTTTCAAGAAAACAACTTGGATTTATTATCATTACATACACCTATACGAAATCCCTTTTAAAAGAGAATAAGCATCCTATCTTTTCTTACATAAGATGCATATGCAATATTATATATATAAATACAAACAAATTTACTTATCTTATCTTTTACTACTGAAGATAGATATGTTTTCTTTCTAAAAGGTTAACATAATAGCAATCTTTATCTACAAGCAGTAACATATTTCATTTAATCAGAAAATTAGCATGAATTCTCCGCATGCATAAAATTTCATGAATTTTTTTCTTCCCAAGAAAAAACCTCATTAATTTACCTTCAAACCCATGAAGACTTACAAAAATTAAACTAGTAACTTCACATTTCATCATTTCAAGAAATTATGAGAAAATTTTCAAGAAAATAAAAAGGCTACTTAACTTTTATCACGTAAAATTCACATGTAATATTCATGTTGAATGTGTATATTATATTTCATTCCAATTTATAAAAAAAAAAAAAAAAAAAACAACAACTACTACTTTAGTTTATAGTCATATTATATTCAGATATTTTCATTTTTATTTATGGTTTTGTTGAAGCCTCGAAAATCGCTGCAACAACATTGGGGGATAACCACCCGGTCCGGACCTTAAAGCAGCTCCTTTTCCGTTTGGTGTGGTGGCTCCGACTGGTTTAACTAGGTCCAGTTACCTTCTCCCTATTTGCTCTTGGTTTATAATGTATCTTTAACTACCAATAGACAGGGATATCAGATCACTTCTTCTTGCTGATCAGGCAAGAGAATGACCCTTAAGCTGATTTGGGTTCAGCCAAACCACAACTAAGATTTTGCCTCTTTGAGAAGAGGACTTAAAAGAATGTAAATTTAATCTAATTGCAAACTTATTCTCTAATGCAAGCAAAAAGAAACTAATCTAAATCCTATCTCAATCAGGTAGATGAAAATCTAACCCAACTAAGAGCAAGATAATTAAGTGATGAGAATTAAAATATGTATGGCTTTTAATTAATGTCAAACTAATGAAGAAATTCAATTAGTTCACATTTGTGAGTACCAAAACACATTCTATTGAGACCATTTGACTAAAATAATAAATCAACAACACTCCGAAATAAATTCACAAAAATGATATCGATTATCATATCAGTCCAACTAATAATTAAACAATAACATGTGGAAGAAATTCACAACACATTACTATTTAATAAATCAGTGTTATAAGACAGATTTCTGAGTAATGGTTACTCAGAAATTAGAGTTTAATTCATAAGAGCAGAGATACATAACAATTTGAGAAAAATTATCCATATCAACAGAAATGCCAAAACATGAATAAAATGAAACAACAATTTTATTTAAAATAAAAATGAAACTGGTATTTGATACAGAAATGCCAAAAAATACCAGTTAATTGAATCTGCTTCTCTGATCCTGGTCTCTAACAGTACTTTACATTACTTGAATCTCTGCTTTCAAGACTAGAGCTGCAGAAATGCAAACTCTGCCCATCATGCATAATAAAAGACATAAAGCATAAACCCTCAATAATGTTCAGATCTGAAACTTTCTCTCCTCCCCATCTACAACTCTAAATTCCTATAACAGAAATGCTTTTAGAAGTCTGGAATTGCAGAGGAGAGCAGCCCTTTTTACATTTTGCAATCTGCAATTTATAATCCTCCCAAAAGTATTTTTAGAAGAGAGTTTGTTGAAGAAAAATCTGCCCAATCCAACTTTAATTGCTCAAAAATTCCAATCTTTAATTGTTGGAGTCTTCTCATTGATTGAAATATTTTTCTTCAATATTCCTTCTATTGTTTTTTCCTGCAAAAAGAAATTAAAATGAATTAAGATGCAAAAATAAAATCCAAATATTATTTCTAACTTTAAAACAAATCCAATCAAATTCTATTTAAATAAATAAAAAGGAAATTTAAGCTTCTTATTGATACTCATAACGATCTTAATTAACCAAGGATAATATTGATGCATGAATCTGAAATTAGAAAAGGCTGGGCAAATGAAAATGAAGAAAATAAAACTCAGAAAATTGATTTTATTTTTAGAAATTCGGAGCTTGATCTTCTGCCTGATTTTTGACCCAATAAATGATCAAATCTATTATTGAAACCTCCTCAGAAATGTTCTCCTTGATTTTCTCTTTCCAATGAGCTGTCCTGGGCCTCATTTGGCTAAGTAAATCTCAATTTATTAGCCTCCAAAGTTGACAAGTCAAATCTGAAATAAATCTGGAAATTCTGTTGCTGGGCTAAAAACAGATTTTTAATTAAAAATCTAAATCTAAATTAGATTCTAATTATCTAAAAGTTAATCCTAATTTAATTGTTAATCATAAATTGAACTAATTAAATATTAATCTGACTAATTAATATAATTAACTATTTATAAACAAATTAATCTAATTAATAATAAATCTAATTAATAATAAATCTAATTAAATTAATTATATTCTACTTATTAATTAATTTAATTAATTTAAAATTAACTATTTTAGATATTAAATATTAAATCTAATATTAAATTAAAACTAAACTACCATTAAACTAACATATACTAACACTCTACTATACTAATATTACATTAATACTATACTAACACTACATTTTAATATAAAACTAAACTAACGAATATTAAACTAACCTACCTAAGACTTTACCACTAACTAATATTAACATTAAAACTAACCAATTACTAACTAACTTACCTTACCATAATACTAATATTATAGTAATTAAAAACTAATGTATTATTAACAATTAATTTAAAACTATACTAACTTAAAACAATTTAACATTATACTTATTTAAAACTAACTAACACTATACCTATGACAAACTAACACTACATATTTTAAAACTAACATAAGACTAACTTACCACTACTAACTTCCATATTCCACTAACGTTAGTTCTTAACACCATCGAATCAAATGAATGTGATTCAATCGCATCGGGGCTAACAAGCCTTATCGGATCGGAATAAATGAGTTTAAGTCATCGCATCGGATGAAGGCTATCGGGTTTTTTAAAATGATGTGTCCATTAAACTTTCCCGATGCGATGTAATGTGCTATTAAAACTTCCGATGCGATTAAAATTCTTATATTTGTTTTTTAATATTAAATTTTAATTTAATTAATTTAATAATTAATTTAAAATTTAATGTTTAAAAATTAGTTTTTAGTTTTTTAATTTTATTTTAGTAATTTTAAGTTATGAATTTATCTAAAGCGCTGATTTACCTAAAACAGCCATTTTGACATTTTGGATTTTTTCGAGATTAGAAATTTATTTGAAAATTGGAAAATTGGAATAAATGACTGGAATCCCGATGCTTTATGATTTGGCTGTATAAGTAAAAATAAAAATTGTTAGTAATAACTAATCTAGGGGTTAATATTTAAACTAAATGCATTATTAAAATCCGCAATTTTTTGACCCAGGTGACATAATTGATTAGACTTCAAAGGAGTGCTATTTACAAATCGGTTGACCAAATGAGACGAAACAAGCGTCAATAGGAAGCTTATAAAAAATCGACTTCAACCAAGCAATCAAAACAAGAATCTAAAGAAAATGAAAAAATAACAAAATCGTAAAATAATTGACTTAATAAAAATCCTAAAAAGTATTTTGCCAAAAAATTTATAGAAAGGGTCCCCATTATTTGATGTGAACGAGTTAAAAATGGGGGATTGTTGTACCGTACAACAATTGGCGATTCACTGGGAGAAACAATTATCTCTGTTTGATAAAAATGAAATTTTCCTAAAATTAAAGTAAAAATAATTAAAGAAGAGAAAATTATTTTTGGAATGTTTGACTAGGTTCATTAATCTGAATAAAAGCAACAATCATCTTACTGTAATTTTCTTGAAATTCCCCATAAATTAAAATATCTCATAACTCTATATCAGTCCTTAATTAGTTCTAGAGATAAAGCAGGGGTCACTTTACAGCCGAGCTTTTAAAGTGTACTCATTTGTCACAGGTAGAGCCACTGCTGCCAGCAAACATCTATAGTCTCGACAGGGTTACCTTTTAATCATCAATGATTCAGAATCCTATCTATTTAATAATTATTGACCTAGAGATAAATCCATTTATATATGCTTATTTTTTATTTTTAATTCTTAAAAGCCATTGTCCTGGTTTGGTAGCCAGATAGTTGACAATGCCATTCACTGGTTATAATTGGACTGAACAAGCTGGCTCGTGATGAGACCCCTTGTCTTACAATTGTTTGAAATTATAAGCCATTACCCTGGTTTGTTTAGCAGTGTTGGTAATGTCAGCATATTTTTCCCCTATGATCATGGTAAGCAGGCTCGTGATGAGACCTCTTATCTTTTAAGTTTTAAATATATTTTTGGATTACACTCTAGAAAAATAAAACTCTTTTGAACAGGGAGAATCATTGACTCCTTAAGAGTTCAGAATGACAATTTCAGAGTTAAAAGTGCTTTGCTGTGAAGTGTCTTTACTTGGTTAAAAATAACTTTTCTTGACTGATAATAGAATTTTGAAAGATCTTAATAAAGTATTGAAATCTCAAAATAATTACAATTTTGATGAAAAAGAAATTTCTCAAATTTCACGATACTTCGTCAACTTTTCTTGTTTTGTAATCTCTTCCTTAAGTATGTCTACCTTTATAATAAGAAAAACAAATTTTGCTAAGAGATTTTAAGAAAAAGCTAATAGGAGACTATTAACAATTTTTCCTATGTATGCCAACCATTGTTAAGTAATAAAAAGCCATTCCATATAAAACATGACAATGTTACCAAAATCAAAATTGAAAACCAAAGGAAAAGAATTCTTAAACTAAAGTGAGAAAAGAAATCAGCAAACAAAATTAAAATGAAGCAAAAAGTGGAAAAGAAAAATCCAAGCTTTGAAATACAAACTTTAACAAAAAATGCTTATATCAATGTCTCAACAACATGAAGTAAAATAAAATAATCATGTAAGCATTTCTTCTTATGTCGAGATCCATAAAACTTATACCTTGCAAGGTTGTAAATGCTTTAGGTTTCAGATAGCAGTGATGATAAAATTCAGCCACAATGAAAAATTTATGTTTGATGTCAATCTTGTCGTTTTCAAAGCATTATCTTAATCATTTTCTAATAAAAGAAATGCTTTAAAGAAATATATTAAAGATTCAGAAACTTCCTAGTGTAGCTGTTTCAATGAAGACTATCGTTGCTTCTTGAAAATAAAACCAGGAAAAGAGCATAGGGCTTCCAAAATATGATTTGGCAGATGTTTGAAAGCTTTTATGAGGAGCTGCAAAACAGATTCCAATATCAACATAATTTTGAAAAACAAAACTGAAACTAAAGTAATGAAATGGAAATTAATGAAAGTGGGTACATGAATCTTACCATTGGATGATTGCATTTGATCTTACCTGAAGGTATCAATTTCTCCAATACTAGCTGACTTCTTCTTGTAGTTTGACATTAAAAATATGAAGAAGGCAAACTAACCAAAATTCTATAACCTAAAATCATTATTTATTTTATTTAATTTAAAGCAAGCAGTAAAATGTAAAAACGAAATGCTTTGTGTTCAAGGGAATTGAAATTAAAACAATCGCGATAGCAGTGATGTGATTTTTATAATAATTGGTGATGAACGAAGAACGATAAGCGATGAACAATTGATAATTAGTGAAAAACAATGAGCAATGAGCATTTGGCGTTTATTAAAAAGTGATAGCGATAAGAAATTGGTGATGAATTATTGCATCGCAATTTTTAAAATGAGCATACAAGGATGTATTCAATTTTCCTCCCGATTTGCGATTTGCGATTAGACTTGTTGCATCGGAGGTCTTTCAAAATTAATCATTGACTAATTTAATAATTTGCGATTGCGATTTGAACTTCATCGCATCGGAGTTTTTGCAAATGGATATATCAAAATGAGGTCTCTCCGATTTGCGATTGCCGATTGGGTTGATCGCATCGGAATTTTTTGAAATGAACGAATCAACTGTGATAGGATTCTGCCGAAATGCGTTTGCGATTAGTTTTTCATCGCATCGGAAATTTTTAAAAGTTTGACCTTTTAACCAATTGTGATATGCGCGTTTGCTGTCCATTTCATTGCATCAGAACTTCTGTAATGAAAAACAAACCTTTCAATTTATTCCAATGCGATATGTGATTTGATATTTTATGAAAAATTGAATGATGTAACACATCAGAGATCTTGCATCGGAAATATGAAAATCAAGTTGGAACATTTCTGATATGAATCTTGCGATACTGTTTTTAATTTCAATTGGATTTTTTAAATGAATGAAAGCAAAGTTAAAGAATGCTCAAATTCTAAATAAAATTTTCCTGAACCTATTGCGAATTTGAAATGGGTTTGCTGCTTACTTCAAGTTTTGAAAACAAATGAAAACCTGCAGTTAAAACAAAAAAATAAAAAATAAACTAAAGAAAAGATAAACTAATAATAGATGAAAATGCATACCTGGAAGGAAATTGTCTGTAGATTTTACCTCATAAATCTTCAAATTCTTCCTTTGATTAAAATCATCTCATTATTTATTTTAAATCTAAGTGTGCAATCAGCCTGAATGAAATCAATCATTCATGTTCATAAAACATAAAATTTACCAGAAATAAATATAAAAATAGACTCTCCTTTTGAATTGAAACAACAATTTATTATCTCTGCTTATTCTGAATAACTTGAGAAGAATCCATATTGTTATAGCGACTGTTCAATAATGTCTTTAGTGAATGAATATGATGCGTATTGCAACATCAAATAATAAACTAAAGATTAGAATGAGATAAAGCCACTAATTGTAGAAAAATATCAAAACAGATTTGAATGTGTGCACTCAGCAAAATTGACATCCTTAAGGTCAGCTTTAGCAAATTCCGAGGAAGATAATATGAACTTCATATGATTATCGTGAAAGGTTAGACTGACTACTAATGATTGAGTCGGAATTAAGATTATCATAGACAGTCATACATTTCATGGGATAATGAGATTATGAAGCTCTTACATCTTCAACCTTTATTATATAAATTCCAAAAGAAAATCTTAGAAGGAAATCTCGAAATGAAGAAAAGTGGCTTTGAGGCGATCGATGCCAAGTGCAACCTCAATTGAATTTAATCAAGACATTATTCAAAATAAGCAGAGTAGAGGTATTGATGCAAGAAATTTAAAAAGGAAAGCAAGAATTAAAACTTTATGATAAGGAGAAAATGTTTCAGTGAACATGCATGAGAAGGCTGATTGCTTTGTTTTATTTTTTAATCTACAAAACTGTTAAAACAAATTAACTATACAAAACAAACAAACTAAATTAATTCTACTCCTATTCTAACCATATACATGAAAATGACTAGGTATAGTAATATTTCCAGTGTAGCCATTTTCTCATTTTAATTGTTGCATGTATGTACAGTTCAAATGTTGGTAATAAAAATACAAATCTAACTAAACTGAGGAAAATAAATCTGAAATCAGAATGTACAGTTATTGTTAGCAACTTAATTAAAATCTCTTTCTCTTGAAATTTCCTTTCTAATTGAATACCAATTGGATCATAGAAATCTGGATGGATTTCTATTAAAAATTGGAAAATGTTCAAAGGAAGAGATAACATGCCAAATTGTGAAGATGAGCTTTTAAATTCAAAGGCCTGGAAAGAATTGTTAGTATTATGTACAAATGTTAAATTATTAACAATCTCCTTTGAGAGAAAAATTTCCAAATATTTTTCAAATGAATTAATGAAAAATGGATGGAAATCTTTCAAATGAAATGGAAAATTATTAATTGAATTGAATTGCTGGCCAGATTGCAAAAATACATTCTCTTGTCGACATTGCCTTTGAAAAAATAGAAGCTTTTGATAAAACATTAGCATTGATTGAAATTGAAATATTAATATCTTTTGATGCTCATGATTATAATATGAAACTTCAATTTCCCAATCGGGCAATGCATCAATTGAGTGTTTGATAGTAAGGTGTTCAATATGCCAGCGAAAAGTGTGAAAATTTTGCAAAATAAAATCAAAAAATAAATCTAAATTTAAACAAAATAACTGTGAAAGAAAAACTAAAATGAAATCACTATTTTTACAACTAATGTTACAACACAATTGGGATCGTTTTGAAATAATTTCATTTTCACAAGGATTGACCAAAATTATGGAATTTGAGTAATTTTTAATTCCAACTTGTGAATTAGAAAATGAATTATGATTATGAGTAGGAATGAGAGCTTGATCACGATACGAATCATAAATTGGAAAGTTTTCTCGAATAATGAAATCATGAAGATAATTTGCTGCTCTAAAATGAGGATTGGTTGGGATAATTTCTAAATTGAAGCGTTCTTCATTCTCAGATGTTATTTGAATTTTATCATGAGGAGTCTTTTGAGAAAAATTGAAATCAACATCCTCAATATCAGAGTAATCATCATAAATGACCTCACAAGATTCTCTAGAATTCCCTTCAATCTCATCCAATATATCCAAACAAGGAGGAACAAGAATTTCATGTTCATTAATGGCAAAAGAATGATCGTTAATTGCTTCTCTATCTTGATAAAAACTTGATAGTAATTCATTTAGGTTGGCCTCTGTATTTTCTGAAATATCATTAATATCAAGAGGGAAAAAATTACCATCATTAAAAATATCAGGATAAAGGGAAAAATGTGAACCTGAAACAATGCATTTAAAACTGTCTCTGTTTGAGAACTCTTGTGCATTATGCTCATTGTAAATTTCAGATTCTAAATCATTCCTTTGTATGCTCATGCTTTCTTGAAGAAGGCTGCTTTGCTGCTGTGATTTCGGCATTTGCTCATCATGGAGGAATTCAGAAATTTGTACAGCAGTTTGTATTTTATTATTTACTTTGATTGTTGCTTGTACTTGTTGATTTGTGATCTGATTTTCTGAATTGACCGCAGAGTAATTTTCAGATTCCAAAGCAGTTCTTTCTCCAAAATTGTTGTTGTTGTCTTCTTGCATTTGATTAGAAATATTTTCCAAGCTTTGTGAAACCACTTCATCACAATTTATTTGCACATCCAAATTGGGATTCTCATTTATATTGTAATGGGATGGAACAAAGCTTGAATTAATTTCATATGGATTGGGAATGGGTGGAAGAGAACAAATATATTCTAACCAATCTAATGATTCTTCTTCCGTGGGTTTATCTTCGTCTTTAAATCTTAAGCAATTTAAATGAAATTGAATATTAAAATCATTAACAGACTCATTTACAAACCTTCGTAAATGTTCAATTTCTTCACATACCTTTTCATAATCATAGCCGTCAAATTTACAAATGAAAATTGTAACAAATTGATCCCAGCTGTGGATTGAAGCAACTGGAAGAGTTCTACACCAGCTTCTGGCTTTTGCCGCAAATGTGAGAGTAAAAATTCTGCATAAAATGCCTTCATCAATCCCTTGAAAATCATAATTTGAAACATTTTTAATAAATTGAAAGACATGATTAAAAGCAGAAGAATTTTTCTTACCATCAAACTTTACCTGAGACAAGAGTCTTACCACTTCGGGTGGAGTATTGGAAGATGCACGTCCATGTATACAACTCCAAATTGGAAGTTTTAAATGAGCCATTGTAATAAAAATGAAATATTAGAATTCAAATCTCAGGCCCTCCTTCTAGCGCCAAAAATGTTGAAGCCTCGAAAATCGCTGCAACAACATTGGGGGATAACCACCCGGTCCGGACCTTAAAGCAGCTCCTTTTCCGTTTGGTGTGGTGGCTCCGACTGGTTTAACTAGGTCCAGCTACCTTCTCCCTATTTGCTATTGGTTTATAATGTATCTTTAACTACCAATAGACAGGGATATCAGATCACTTCTTCTTGCTGATCAGGCAAGAGAATGACCCTTAAGCTGATTTGGGTTCAGCCAAGCCACAACTAAAATTTTGCCTCTTTAAGGAGAGGACTTAAAAGAATGTAGAATTTACTCTAAATACAAGCTTATTCTATGATGCAAGCAAAAGAAACTAATCTAAATCCTATCTCAATCAGGTAGATGAAAATCTAACCCAACTAAGAGCAAGATAATTAAGTGATGAGAATTAAAATATGTCTGGCTTTTAATTAATGTCAAACTAATGAAGAAATTCAATTAGTTCACATTTGTGAGTACCAAAACACATTCTATTGAGACCATTCGACTAAAATAATAAATCAACAACACTCCGGAAGAAATTCACAAAAATGATATCGATTATCATATCAGTCAAACTAATAATTAAACAATAACATGTGGACGAAATTCACAACACATTACTATTTAATAAATCAGTGTTATAAGACAGATTTCTGAGTAATGGTTACTCAGAAATCAGAGTTTAATTCATAAGAGCAGAGATACATAACAATTTGAGAAAAATTATCCATATCAACAGAAATGCCAAAACATGAATAAAATGAAATAACAATTTTATTTAAAATAAAAATGAAACTGGTATTTGATACAGAAATGCCAAAAAATACCAGTTAATTGAATCTGCTTCTCTGATCCTGGTCTCTAACAGTACTTTACATTACTTGAATTTCTGCTTTCAAGACTAGAGCTGCAGAAATGCAAACTCTGCCCATCATGCATAATTCAAGATATAAAGAATAAACCCTCAATAATGTTCAGATCTGAAACTTTCTCTCCTCCCCATCTACAACTCTAAATTCCTATAACAGAAATGCTTTTAGAAGTCTGGAATTGCAGAGGAGAGCAGCCCCTTTTACATTTTGCAATCTGCAATTTATAATCCTTCCAAAAGTATTTTTAGAATAGAGTTTGTTTGAAGAAAAATCTGCCCAATCAAACTTTAATTGTTCAAAAATTCCAATCTTTAATTGTTGGAGTCTTCTCATTGATTGAAATATTTTTCTTCAATATCCCTTCTATTGTTTTTTCCTGCAAAAATAAAATAAAATGAATTAAGATGCAACAATAAAATCCAAATATTATTTCTAACATTAAAACAAATCCAATCAAATTCTATTTAAATAAATAAAAAAGGAAATTTGAGCTTCTTATTGATATTCAAAACGATCTTAATTAACCAAGGATAATATTGATGCATGAATATGCAATTAGAAGAGGCTGGGCAAATGAAAATGAAGAAAACAAAACTCAGAAAATTGATTTTATTTTTAGAAATTCGGAGCTTGATCTTCTGCCTGATTTTTGACCCAATAAATGATCAAATCTGTTATTGAAACCTCTTCAGAAATGTTCTCCTTGATTTTCTCTTTCCAGTGAGCCGTCCTGGGCCTCATTTGGCCAAGTAAAACTCAATCTATGAGCCTCCAAAGTTGATGAGTCAAATCTGATATAAATCTTGGAAATTCAGTTGCTGGGCTAAGCAGTTGCAGGTAAAAATCTAAATCTAAATTAGATTCTAATTATCAAAAAGTTAATCCTAATTTAATTGTTAATCATAAATTAAACTAATTAAATATTAATCTAACTAATTAATATAATGAACTATTTATAAACAAATTAATCTAATTAATAATAAATATAATTAAATTAATTATATTCTACATATTAATTAATTTAATTAATTAAAATTAACTATTTTTAGATATTAAATATTAAATCTAATATTAAATTAAAACTAAACTACCATTAAAATAATATTAAACTAACCTACCTAAGAATTTACCACTAACTAATATTAACATTAAAACTAACCAATTACTAACTAACTTACCTTACCATAATACTAATATTATATTAATTAAAAACTAATGTATTATTAACAATTAATTTAAAACTATACTAACTTAAAACAATTTTAACATTATACTTATTTAACACTATACCTATGACAAACTAACACTACATATTTTAAAACTAACATAAGACTAACTTACCACTACTAACTTCCATATTCCACTAACGTTAGTTCTTAACACCATCGAATCAAATGAATGCGATTCAATCGCATCGGGGCTAACAAGCCTTATCGGATCGGAATAAATGAGTTTAAGTCATCGCATCGGATGAAAGCTATCGGGTTTTTAAAATGATGTGTCTATTAAACTTTCCCGATGCGATGTAATGTGCTATTAAAACTTCCGATGCGATTAAAATTCTTATATTTGTTTTTTAATATTAAATTTTAATTTAATTAATTTAATAATTAATTTAAAATTTAATGTTTAAAAATTAGTTTTTAGTTTTTTAATTTTATTTTAGTAATTTTAAGTTATGAATTTATCTAAAGCGCTGATTTACCTAAAACAGCCATTTTGACATTTTGGATTTTTTCGAGATTAGAAATTTATTTGAAAATTGGAAAATTGGAATAAATGACTGAAATCCCGATGCTTTATGATTTGGCTATATAAGTAAAAATAAAAATTGTTAGTAATAACTAATCTAGGGGTTAATATTTAAACTAAATGCATTATTAAAATCCGCAATTTTTTAACCCAGGTGACATAATTGATTAGACTTCAAAGGAGTGCTATTTACAAATCGGTTGACCAAATGAGACGAAACAAGCGTCAATAGGAAGCTTATAAAAAATCGACTTCAACCAAGCAATCAAAACAAGAATCTAAAGAAAATGAAAAAATAACAAAATCGTAAAATAATTGACTTAATAAAAATCCTAAAAAGTATTTTGCCAAAAATTTTATAGAAAGGGTCCCCATTATTTGATGTGAACGAGTTAAAAATGGGGGATTGTTGTACCGTAATGCACTTCCATTTCCAAGGAATGCCATTAAAGGAAAAAATAATGTTTTTATAATTGTTCATAAGCATTTATAGTTGTGAAAATGTGTAAATTCTACTTTCCATCACTTTAGCCATTATTCAAATTCATAAAAACGAATTATAATATCTATACTAAATTACCATTACTTACCGGTTACTCTTGGAAGTCATGATCAAGCTGAAATGACACCAAGAAATGGCACCCCAAAGCGGGGCTTCTAATTTAATTTTCCCTTAATTAAATTGGAAGAGAAAATGTAATTTCATCTCATAACAACTTTGATTAGTTAACTAAGTTAGAATGACTGAGTTAGCTTAGGAAATTCTAGTTGAGGACCTAAGAGGATGCATGTAGAGTGATTCCATGATTTAAGGGGGTCCAGTTGCAGTTATGCATGAGTTGTAATTAGTTAACTCAAGAAATTGAGTTAAATCAGTTTAACTAGTTCTAACTGAGTGATGGGCTAGTGAGACGTCCATTGAATTAAATATTATTTAATTAAAAATGAGTGATAAATAAGTTAACTGATAATTCACTATAAATAGATGTTTCATGTCAGTACTGATGAAGACCCAATTGAGATAGAGGTTAAAGGGAAGATAACTATCAATTTTATAATTAGAAAATTGTGCAGGTGAGTTATAGAGTCAGTTGGAGGTCCTCGATGCATTTCACAATCAATTGGATGGATTTTCCTATTTAATAGGGATTTAATTCCTCAAGGAATGTGTGAGTAACGTAGGCTGAGAAGAGGCATATAATTGGCTAAGTATTTGTCTGATTTTTCCTAGATCAGTGTGAGACAGTTGGCAGAGTGCATGAGTTCTCTTATGAGAGAAAGCATTGTATTTTTTCAGGATCCTTGACTTTATACAATATAAATATAGTGGGGTTTTAGGCGGCGTGCTTTCCCCAGATACATCTTGTATTGTGCGATTGATTGTCCCTTTCTCTTACTTGTTGTATGATTATGTGATCGTGTTTTATTTCCGCAAATTGTAGAAGGATTCAGTATCTTGTTTTAGTACATTATAATATCGGATTTAATCCCTTTAATATATTTTCTACATGGTATCAGAGCCCCAAGAATCAAAATAAGAAGAGAAGAATAAAGTTTATTTTGATCAGGTACGAATTTGCAGATTTATTCTTCGGTATCCAACAACATATCAAGATGTCTTTCAATGGCTTGAGACTCGAGGGAAATTCAAATTATATTTCATGGAAGGACAAGATGGAGGCAGTGGTTGAGGACAAAAAACTGAATGCTTTCATAAATGTTCATGTCCCGCAGCCCGTAGCAGTAGATTCTCAACTTCTTGATGCATAGAAGAAGAATGTTGCGAAGGCGAGAAGGATATTGCTAGAGGGATTTCGAGACCATATTATCTTGAGCCTCCATGGGAAGGAGACTCCAAATGAAATTTGGAATTCCTTGAAAAATCTGTATCAGAATATCAATGACCATAGGAAGCTAGCGTTGAAATACAATCTCAAGAAGATAAAAATGGAGAAGGGCGAAACAATCTAGAAATACATGACCAAGTTCACTCAATGTCGATATGAACTTGGAACTGTTGGGGTAATTGTTTCCATAGATGATTTGGTGAGCATAGCTCTTCTAGGCCTTCCCAAGAGCTGGCATAGATACTTGTACTCTAGTAATATGAGGGAGAAGCTGCCAAAATGGGAGATATTTTGGTCTGATTTGGCACAAGAAGATATTTGGCAGAGCACCAGAGATGGATCATCGTCAAAGCTTGATGATGAGGAAAATCATGCCTTGGTTGGCAAGGAAAAGAAAGGAAAAGGGAAGGAATCCCATTCCAAATTTGAGACCGGCAAGGCAGGCAAGAAGTGACACTTTTCAAAGGTGAAAATTTTCAATTGTCATGAGCATGGACACTATGCCGCAAATTATCCATGAAAGAAGAACAACAAGAAGGCCTCGGGAGGAGCAGCAGGTGAAGCATTAGCTTCAAAATTCGAGTTTGAATTCACTCTCATCGCATGCATGGTGTCATCGGTGTTGGGATATGTGTGGTACTTGGATAGTGGAGCCTCATGGCATAATTCTACCGAGATTGGTACAATTAATTTCTAGAGAGAGTCAGGTAAACCCGTCAGACTAAAAGATGTCATGAATGTACCTGATTTAAAGAATAATTTTCTTTATGTTGCTATGTTGGAAGATCATGGATATGATGTGATTTTTAGTGAAGGAAAAACATTCCTTTGTCACAAAGTCATGGGAAAGGTGAAAAATATTGGGGTTCGAGTTAAGAACCTATACAAACTTGATGTAGTTGATTGCACAACATTGAGTAGTAAAGTAGAGAAGGTGGTGAGCTGAGACATTGATGAGTTATGGCATAGGAGGTTGGGCCATATTCACCACAACGCTTTGAGGATCATGTAGTAGATTTCTATAGGGCTTCCAAAGGATACACTTACGTAGAGAGACACATGCAAAGGGTATACTATGGGGAGGTATACAAAGGCCACCTTTCATGATAAGGAAATCCTAGCAACGAAAATCCTTGAGAGAGTTCACTAAGATGTGTGTGGACCATTCTCAATAGATTCCACAACAAACCACACGTGTTATATGATTTTTGTTGATGATTTTTCAAGAAATTTTTGGATTTTATTCATGTAGAGGAAAGATCAGACATTCTCCAAGTTTTGTGAGTTCAAGGCACTTGTCGAGAAAGATACAAGGAATAAGGTGAAGGCCCTGAGGATTAAAAATGGTGGAGAATACATCTCTAATGAATTCAAGAACTTTTGTGCCTCAGAAGGAATTCAAAGATAATTGATTGCATCTCATAACCCACAATAGAATGGGGTTGCAGAAAGAAATAGAATAACCATTGTGGGAGCAACATGAGCTATGTTGCATGATTAGGGAATATTGTTGCATCTGTGGGTGGAAGCATTCAATATAGCAGTATTTTTTCAGAACATAAGTCCTCATTAGATACTTGGGATGAGTACACCAGAGGATTATTTTTTAGGTAAGAAACCAGATGTTTCATATTTTAAAAATTTTGGTTCATCTGTATATTTCCATGTGGCCAAAGATGTCAGGAAGAAGCTTGAGCCAACAACAAAGTTGGGGATATTTGTGGGGTACACTGATACACCTCACAAATATCATATGTACTTTCCAGCACATCAGATGGAAATGGTCAGAAGAGATGAGAAGTTTGATGAAGACAAAGCCATGTGATTGTCTCTTGAGAGGGAGCTTGAGTTGCATGCAATTGAGGATCTCTTAGCTCCAAAGGATGAACCTAAGGATGTGGAGCAGCCACAAGCAGAGGAACAGAGAGTGGTAGAAACCACCCATGCAAATCCATCCACCAGAGATGGAAGGAAGTACACCAGCGAGGCTAACATATTATTGTTAGATGTGAGAGATAATGTGGGAGCACCCACATCACAATGCAAGTAGAGAAGGTCCCCATAGTGGTACACTACATACATGGCTCTTATAAGAGAAGGTATTTATATAGAACCATCATGTTTTGAGGAAGCAGTGCAACAGCCAGTGTGGGTTGATGCCATGGTTGAGGAGTATGAATCCATTATCAAGAACAACGCATGGGATGTTTTCCAAAGACCAACTGGGAAGTCAGTAGTAGGATCCAGGTGGGTCTACAAGGTGAAGTGGCTAGCATATGGGAGTGTGGAGAAACACAAGGCTAGATTTATGGCCAGAGGGTTATCTCAAGTGGATGGGATTTACTATGATGAGACTTTTGCATTAGTTTCAAGGTACTCATCCATTATATCCATCCTTGCACTCTCAGGGCAGATGGGATGACATATACATTAGATGGATGTAAAGGAAGCCTTTCTCAATGGAGTTATTGAGAAAGAAGTGTAAATTGAGCATCCAGAAGGTTTTGAAACCTTAGACAAGGAGTCACATGTGTTCAGACTCAAGAGAGCATTGTATGGGTTGAAGAAAGCACCTCGTGCTTGGTACACCGAGATTGATAATTATTTCACCAGGTTGATATTCAACAAGAGTGAAGTGGATTCAAACATATATCGTATTATGGTTAATGGTAAGCTTTTGATTATTGTACTTTATGTTGATGGTATGATACTGACAGGTGATGAGCGACTCATAAAGTCTTACAAAGATGATCTTGCAAGAGAATTTGAGATGAAGGACATGGGGCTCTTACACTATTTTCTTGGATTGGAAATATGGAAAAGATATGGGGATATATTTGTATCTCAAGGAAATTATGCCAAGGAGATTCTGAGGAAGTTCCACATGGAGGGCAGCAAACCCATGGAGACTCCTCTTGTAGGAAACTGGAGGAAGGAGGATGCTACTTCGGGCAAAGTAGTGGATGCTATTGTTTAAATGTAGCTTGTGGGTTCACTCATGTATTTGGTGAACATATGACCCGACATATGCTACACAGCTAACCAACTAAGAAAAGTTATGGTCAAGCCAACCAAGATATTATGGAAGGCAAGGAATCGTGTGTTCAGATATATTAGGGGCACTACATAGTATGTATTATGGTACCGGCGGATAGAGGGAGTGAAGCTTCAAGGCTTCATTGATGTAGATTGGGCAGGGCATCCATCCGACTATAAGAGCACATCAGGAGGAATATTCATCATAGGATCATCAAAATTTTATTCATACATAAGGAAACAAAGATCCATTACACTCGGTTCAGCAGAGGTAGAGTAAATGGCAGCCAGTCGAGCAGCATGCGAGGCCACCTAGATGAGGAAGATACTTGTTGGTTTGTTTGGTCAATAATTGGATCCGACGGTGATACATTTTGATAACCATAGTTGCATCAAACTCTCGGTTAATCCAGTATTCCATGACAGGTCCAAGCATATTGATATCTGATATCACCATCCTAGAGATTGTGTTCAGAGGAGGATTATGTCATTAGAGTACATTCCCACAGAGGAGTAGGATGCAGACATCTTGACGAAGGCGCTGGAAAGATGAAAATTAGAATTCCATAGGGACATGATCGGGGAAGTAGATAATCCCTTTCATGTTGAGAGGGAGTGTTGAAATGGCACCCTAAAGTGAGGCTTCTAATCTAATTTTCCTTTAATTAAATTGGAAGAGAAATTGTTATTTCATCTCATAACAACTTGTATTAGTTAACTAAGTCAGAATGACTGATTTAGCTTAGGAAATTTTAGTTGAGGGTCTAATAGGAAGCATGTAGAGTGATTCTTTGATTTAAGGGGGTCCAGTTGTAGTTATGCATGAGTTGTAATTATTTAAATCAATAAATTGAGTTAAAATCGGTTTAACTAGTTCTAACTAAGTTATGAGCTAGTGAGAGGTCCATTGAATTAAATATAATTTAAATCGCAATGAGTGATCAATCAGTTAGCTGATAATTCGTTATAAATATTTTTTGCATGTCAGTTTTGAGGAAGACCCAGTTGAGACATAGGTTAAAGTGAAGATAAATATCAGTTGTATAATTAGAAAATTTTACAGGCCAGTTATCGAGTTAGTTGGAGTTCCTTGATGCATTGCACAATCAATTGGATGGATTTAACTATTTAATAGGGATTTAATTCCTCAAGTAATGCATGAGCAAGGCAAGATGAGTTGAGGCAAAGAATTGGCTAAGTATTTGCCTGATTTTTCCTAGATTAGTGTGGGACAATTGACAAAGTGCAAGAGTTCTCTTGTGAGATAAATCATTGTATTGTTTCATGATCCTTGACTTTATATAATATACAGATAGCAGGGTTTTAGGTGGCGTGATTTCCCCAAATACATCTTGTGTTGTGCGATTGATTGTATCTTTCTCTTACTTGTTATGTGATTGTGCAATCGTGTTTTGTTTCTGCAAAATGTAGAAGGATTCAATATCTTGTTTTAGTAAATTATAAGATCAGATTGAATCTCGTTGGTATATTTTCTACAGATCACCCAAGCACTCTAAGAATTATTGGAAAACCCATCAACATTCCATGAAAAGTACCCTGTAATGTATGACTAACAAATTCAATGACATTAGTCACACCATTTTCAATTAAATGAAATAATTTAAACAATCAATCATTCATGCAATTTCAAGTGATATTTTAATGAAAATAATTTTCTTAGTCTTCATAGAGCACCAACCATCTATTCGTCAAAATGATAAATCATTGCACCATGTGCACAGTCTTAGATCCTGCTAAAGATATCCACCAAGTATTTCTAAAATTACTTAGAGAGCACGCAGCTCTCTAAACATCGAAATGATCAATAAATGCACCAAGTGCATATTGTCCTAGCGCCTGTTAAGACATTAAAATGATTACTAATATAATGTATGTAAAATAACACAATTATATAGAAAATTATTTTTTAAAATAACACATAACAAATTAGTTTATTGTTCTTCTTTGAGAACTACAATGGAAAAATAATGTTTGTCCCAACTAGTGGGAACTGGTTTCCACAACCAGATTGAGCAATTTTCACATCCGGACAGTTCTCTGACAAATACCATACAAGGTCCATTATGGAATTCCACTGGCCAACCAGCTCAAGAATTCCAATGACCACGTAGGTTCTAACATAGGATTCCTCTTGGTAATGTCCTACCTATTCCTCTGACAACGCCCAGTCTAGAGGATTTTGTCCTCCTCCAACAGGCTAAAAAATAAACAAAGTTTCCTCAGGATTTTTCCCCTATTCACCATCTTGGTTAAATATTTTCACTTACTGAGTTCATTTATCTCTATGAAGAGGAAATACGGGTAGACAAGTGCCATCAACCCCTCCAAGAAGGAAACTGCCATCAACCCAAGGCTTTCTGGCCTTTCACAACTATCCACAATTGTCTTACATGTTTAATTTCTCTTTTAGTATTATTTACCATATTAATTTACATAATGAACCATATGCACATTATACAAAAGAAAAAGAAACTTTAATGTACATCATGCAATTATACTTGACCCTCAGCATGAGTCCCTAATATCCAGATCGGCAGGAAACATAACTGACATATAGGTTGTATAAATTATGATTTTCCAAATAACACAATCATGCACATCATAACATTATACTTTATCATTTACATTTACAATTCACATTGCAACTTTTTACCTTCACAAATTTTCTTGTTTCCACCAATATAGCTCTGTTTAATCCCATCAACATTGTTATTCGTAAATATTCATTGTTTAAATAAATATTCACTTTCACAATAATTTTATTTTCATGAATACAATATTTTCATGCGTAAAATTATATACAAATATTTAGTAATGTATAAATGACAGTAACAGTTAGGATAACAATCCAAACATTTCTCGTTTCCCACAGTGTACTGTTACCAACAGACCAACACAAGAAGTAACTACCATAATCACTTGTTTACAACTTGCAATAAGCTTCAACCAAAACAAATTCATGCAAGAACTAATAGACATAGTTGCAACTATTTTTGCGGGATTCCTGTGGTAACGTTTTTTTAGCAGTGTTGCCTCTTATGTTTGCATATGTTTGAATGTATTATGCTTTCCATATTCATGCCATCTCTCGATGTGAATGATTCCTAAGTTAGATAGACAAAATTCATTACTTGATGCTCAGTTTTGGAGGAATTATTATAGTTGTGTTTCATTTTCTTATAATTGAAAATAATTCATGATTTCCATGCTCTTTTTGAAAGCCCTAGTAGGCTCTCATACTCATACATGAATGTGTTAAAGCATATGCCTACCTTGCCCTATCATATCTCTGCAATTTTGATCCTCTTTTCCCTGACCTAGTTCTTCCCTGACCTAATTGACCATCCATCACCCAAAATCAATCAACCAAACCCTAGTGCTACTATACCTAGCCTAAAATCTTCATTATCTAGTCATTTGGCTATGATCTCGTGGAAAGATCCCTTTCTTGTCTAGTAGGGCTAGCTACTTGGAAAAATTTTGGTATGTGGTTACCTTTGCTGGTCTCCTTCTCAACATTCGGAGATCCAGTGGAGTGATAACATAATACACACCTCCATAATCTCATAACTATCAATTGCACCAAATATTGCAAAGGAAAGGTCGTAAGACATAGATTCGAGAAGAATCATGAAATTTTAAAAATTATTGAAGATAAAAAACAATAAACAAAATGTCATTCAAAGCTAGAAGATAAAGAAAAATCACTTGCATTATGCAAAATTGAAACTTTTTATAACCTTTCCAACATAGATTTTCTCTTAATATTCAAAGATGGTCTTTCAAGTTCCAATAGAGAATATTTGATAGATTTTGAAAAAATACAGGTAGTACATGACATTAGATAAGCTAAATAAAATAAAATTAATTCATGAACAATATGATGCCTTTCTTTCCAAATCTAAATTTAATTCATGAACAGTATGATGACTATCTTTCGCAATCCAAATTTGCATCTCAACCTTACAATTTTCATACATCATTACATATTAGATGAAAATGAGCTAGACATCAACTCCCAATTATTCATAACTTTTAGTGTAATTTGGTGTAAAATCTACAATTTTGATGGGAAACAAATGAGACAGACATCAAATCCCAATTAGTCATTACTTTTAGTGAAATTTGGTGTAAAATATACAATTTTGATGGGAAACTCTAGCGCAGTGCAGTTGATAATGTTCAATATCAGTTGATGATGCTCAATATCTTCATTGTTTCCACATCATCTCTGAAATTGTAAAGAGACATTTTGAATTACATTGACACTAGCAACAAACAATTTTAGTGTTTTGCATTGCCCCCTCAAGAGTACATGGCTTACATCTCCTGGTGGCTAGAATTCTAATATGTATTGTAACTTCTTGTATATATCATCTATTAATGAAGGAAAAAAACAATCAAACTTTGGATGTGATCATGACTAAATATCAACATCAAAACTTATATTAAACTTGTATCGTTTATCGAGTCTTTCATATTTATAATTTATTTACATTTAGTCATATATCTTACCATATAAAAAATTTCAAAGGATTATTAATTTTTTAAATAAAAAGATACTTAACGTTTTATCATTAAAAATATCTTCTACATTGTACATGTCCATTCTTTACCATTTTATATTACAAAGTTATCAAATTGATGTGAAACACATTTTCTAACCTGAATCATATACCATAATATAAATAAAGTTGAAAAAAAAATTTGAAAAATTAAAAGTGGAAAACATTGTACCCTCATCATCCTTCTCTTTTTATTTTTAATATAAATTATAATTATAATTATAAATAAATAAATTTTTAACTTCAATTATTCATAGTTCATTAAAAATCCATGGTCAATGCAAAGGAGTAAATTCATTATTTTCTCAATTTTTGATGAAGAATATGTCATATTAAATTGGATTCATTATCATTACATATTGAAAAAAAATTAATTAAAAGATTGGTTACAAGTATTACATTTAAATTATCATTTGAACTAAATTAAACCATTTTCATATTATATTTTGAAATGATCACAATATTAAGTAATATTGGAAGATAAAACCTTATCACTAAATACATATGAAATCATTAACACTCATTTTTTTTCATTTTTTTAAAATTTATAATTAACAAATTTATATGAAATCTTAATATTAGTTTAATTTTTTTTTAAATTTATACAATTAATAAAATATATTAACAATATTAAAAAAAAATCAATATAATTATTCAAAATCTTCCATTGGATGAATGAGTTTAAAGAAAAACTTCATGCTAGTGATTGACATAACAACACCCTAGTCACTGACATAACAACACTTTAAACTGTTAACAACAATTTACATTGTTAAGTTAGTCATGTTAGTCATTGACATAGAAACTTTACATTGTTTGATAGGAGTGAGATGGATATTTTGTTGAACATTTATTAAATAATTCCATTGCAATTAGTCTTAAACATTTATTATGTATGTGAAATGTGAATACCACTGAATACAAGACCACTCCAATTACCAAATTTTTTAATATAGAAAAAAAGGAAGATTAATTTAATAACCAAATAATTTTGAAATTATAAATTCTTTTTAAAATCTCATCTTCAATTTATTTTCATTAATAATAAAATTTTACAGCTAATATCTTATTATTCTATTATTTATGTTTTATATAAAATAATATCAAATTATGTATTGAAAACAATAATTTTATTAAATAATTAATATCAAATTAGAATTAATATCAATGGTTTGTGGGCAGTTATATAATTACTTGCTAGAGCTCCATTAATGCACAAGGGCATTATATACTACTTTTGGATTTTGTCTTGGCTAAATCCAACAACATACTCTGCCCATGCATTAATGAAGTTATAACTCTACAAATATTGATAACCATGCCTTGCTATACTGATACATTAATTGTATCAGAATGATTTAATGCATAAATTTAAAGCTATGCATGTATGGTGCTTTAGTGCCAGCTCCCATTTGGTAATTATGTTATACAATATGGGCACACGTTTGTAGTAAGAAAACATTGCGACATGACTTTTTTTTTCATTGTCATATGAATATTGCTAGGTATGTTGTTAATTTAAATTTTCATGTCCATTTAAATTTTCTAAATAGAGTGAATATATGTAACCACAGAATTCGCTTATGTTGTTAGGACTTTAATAACTTTGATTATTATTTCAATAAATATGTATGAGAAAGGTGATATATGATGTCCAATGTCGGTATTATATGTGTATACTCAATGATACAGATACACTTGCACACTTACGTTTCTATGGTGACCTAATAAAAAATTACATTTTGTTATTAATAAATTTTCTTTTTTTGAAATATTTTACACCATCCAATTCTAAATAAAGAAAAAGAAGTCTTCTAGCTATCCTTGGCATTAACCCGAACTTTTCCCACGAACCCAGAACTTAGCTAATGAAACAACATTGATGACCATTTTTTTGGATACATATCAATGATCAAATTCCACATTTAACATATCATTGTAAATTTGATTTCATTGTAGAAAATGATAAATTTTTGGAAAAATAAAATAAATAGAAAATAATTATTACTTAAATTTAGTTTTAAAATTATTGTGAGTAATATGTTACTTAAATATTGACCATAACTTCTAGATGTGGCCTTGCTGATTTTTTTTCAAAAATTCAATGGTGAACCTACATAATTTCTGTTACAGCTTCAAAATAGATTTTGGTATCCCCATTCTCTCACGCTCCTACGTCACTCTTAAAACCCTAAGAAAAATGAATTTTTAAAATTTGGATATTCCTATGGCATATACGAACCACGTTTAATTTTAATATGCTCGTGCTAGTTCAGAATAGTTTAAAAATACAGTAGAATAAAAGATATGACGGAATAATAATGATAACAAGAGAAATAAAACCAATTAAATTCAGTGTTAAGATTCCATTTAGATGTCAAAGTTGGCGTCGTTTCACAAGTTCTTGTAAGATTTGAAAGGTGGCATCGTTTAGGAGAGGGATGGAAAGAAGAATATATTTCCAGAAAAAAAGTCGTATATATTCATATTCACTGCAAGGTTTATTAAAACGAGTAAAGTTGATTCTATCTCTGGAGAAATTAGAGAAGCACGACACCCCAGTTAGAATCAGAGTGTCAATAAATCTAAATTAATTATAATCAGAATGCCTTCTACTCCTACATCGTCTGCGGATGAAGTCACCTATAAACTTGAAAAGCTAACGTTGTCCTCTTCATCAACACCTATCAAGTCTTCTAATTCACTATTACTCTCTACTGCCACTCCATCCAAGTCACCCTCTATCTTACTGCACCCTTCAACTCCACTGTTTCCTTATCACTTTCTCTTCCAACTACAACTCCATCTCCATTGAGGTATACTTCCATATTGTTTTCTCCTTCCACCCCATTGGGAGCCCCCTTAATAAGACCCTTTCCTCTCTCATTAACCCCACTATCCTCTTTTCCTTCAACTCCATTGGCCTCCTCACCGCATGTCAATGTCATTGGTTATTACAAATATATTGAAGAAATAACGCAACACACTCCCTTTTAGAGGTAGTAGTAGCCAAGAAATACCGAGACGATATAACTGCAATTATAATACAACTTCAACATTTTTCATAACAATATATAACAGCAATGGTTCCATCCAACCCTTACAATGGAAGGATTTAAAGGACAAGCCATTAGGGGAATTTTGAGGTCTAAAATGGGCCTCCTAAGAAAAATGTACAACCAAAATAAAATTTATAAGAACCAATAGGATTCAAGATGATGATGTCAACCATGGGGGATTATTCACCATTTTTGGAGTAAAAAAGTTAAAAGAATAAAAAATAATAAAACTACCTTTTCAACTTGTATTTTCAACTTATCTCCCTAGTTTTTTACTCAAATTTCAAGTGGGAGTACTCGTTGGATGCAAAATTTAAATTCTCATCCAAGGGGTACCCATGTTTCATACTTTCGATGGACCCTCCTACAAAAAAAAGGTGAAATACATGAAAAATGTGATTGCAATCACTTTTTTCATTTATTTCTCATTTTTCATGTAGTAGGGTCCATCGAAAGTATGCAGCATGGGTACTCCTTGGATGAGAAATTAAATTCTGCGTCCAATGAGTTAAAAATTAGGTAGATAAGTTGAAAATACGAGTTGAAAAAATAGTTTTATTATTTTATTTTTATTTTATTCTTTTTTCTCTCTAAAATTTAATGATGTAATCTAATATTATTTTATTATTTCAACTATTATTTTATAATTTCCTTAGGAGGCCAATTTTAGACCTCAAAATTCCCCTAATGCCAGTCATAGTTGTTAGAGGTGCCAGATTCAAAACCCATGGCAACTATACCTTCGCAAATTTTATTTCCGTGGCCTCATTGCAATAATGTTTAATCATTATAGCAATGTTATGTTGATGATTGACACCTCCATTAATTGTAATGTTGTAGAGTGTTCATTCTACCGAGTTATTCTAGTTGAATTATATGCATCCATTTTCTTCTATGAATTTACTCACTTGTTTATTTAAATTTAACTTTCATATGCAGTTATATTATTTCTATCATTTATGATGTGTTTTTTTTACCCAATTTGTATATCCTTACAATCAGTGACCTCGTTCGTCGTGGCGCCCTTGAGAAGCATGATTTACAGAAGCTTTGGGTCCACAACGCTTGCCCAATTCAGCGCCAAGGAGTGCATAACAGTCTCATATTTTTTAGGCAGGACACCCTCTGTGTATTCAACAACATTCATGCATTCCAAAAAGGCCATGGGATTCAATCTCGACAAAGAGAACATCTACTCTATACAATAAATGAATAGATTCCACAAGAAAAAAAACTAAAAATGGTATACAGAGATTATGAAAAACTAAACAAGACGAATGTTGTTGAGTGTTAAAGGGTGTCTTTGCTATTTAATGAGGATTTCAGAGTGCTAATGGGATTCCATACAATTTAATGAGGAGGATGCAGGTGAGACATGGTAAAAACCTACTCAATTCCCCGAGGCTCTACTATTTGCAGTTGGAAATGAAAATAAACATTGTTCTACCGAGGCCAAATCCCTCAATACATTTTTTTTCCTAACTGGCTTATACAGTTTCATGTATTAATTATTATTATTATTATTAAGCCTTTTAACTATTATTTAGTTTCTTAATTACTAATTATTAATCTTATGGTGTACATATTTTCAATCGTCTAACATTTGATCCAATGGTACAGATAAGTACAGAGTGGCAGCTAGGGGAGTTGTTTTCAAAGAGTGAGACCTTACGATGTAATTAATGAGGATCCTTTATAACGTGCTCCCAGATTGAAGGAAATAACTTAGCTCAATATCCAATACTTACTTCTCATTGGAAACATATTAATTTTCATATGAATATTGATCATTAGGGAATTGATTTGATTACAATATCAACATTATCAATTCGTAATGCTCCTTGATCTAGCTGCACACCCTGATTAGCCAAGGTGTCAGCTTCAATATTTAGATTTCTCTTAATATGGAAGAATTAAATTTGGTCATATTTTTCCATAGATAACTTGATTTGATGTATGATAGGGGGAAGGAACTACTCATTTCTTCCTTTTATCTTAATAAATTTTTGAATCACTATCATAGAATATTTGAAAACTAATAATTGGTGAATACCCCTAGAAAATTCCATTTCCAAACCCTGTCATAGCACAATAAATTCGGCTTGATTATTTTTTGAGATTAATATCCCCCAATAAAATTGGATCACCCTTTCTTCTTTGGGGTGAAAGAAAACCCCTCCTACTCCAGCCTCTCTAGGATTTCCTTTTGACGCACCATCAAAGAACAAAGCAGGTTGTCCCAAGATTTTTTTCCATTTTCGAAAGTCTTTTGGATCCATACTAATTATAAAATATTTTGTGATTGATCCTTTGGGTCTGAAGCTTCCAACATGATCAAGATAATGATCTAATCTCAACTACTCATTTTCAGAAGGTGAGAACTCCTCCATTTCCTTTTTATCAAATCCTATCGCTGAAATTGTCTCAAAGAGAAAAAATAACACTTTAGAAGGTTTGGTTGATGCACTTAGACATTTTTCCTTGAAAATAACATGATTGTGAGTTATATAAATAGACCATCATAATTATTTGGGAAGAGCCTCCCAGCATATCAAAACCTATGATTTTGTCTTTCTTTCCCATGGAATTTTTTGACGCCAAGAAATGAGAATTCCCCCCCCAAGATTTCAGGATGCTTTATAGGTGATATACATGGGCTAGAGAAAGACGCAAAACCTCCAAAGCAAAGGAATAATGACAAAATATATGGGGGATATATTCTTCTTCATTTTTACATAATACACAACGAGAGGGACCATGGATATTTCTTTTCTTCATATTTTTCGCAGTTAACACCTTTCCATGCACCATTTCCCAATAGGAAAGGTTAATTTTTGGCATCCTGTTAGTGTTCCAAATCCTCCCGAAGATATGATATGCACTACCCTAAGGTAGTTTTTAAAAAATGAGGTTATAACCTTCTCTGACTGTGTAATTACTAGATTTATTGCTTTTCCATATCCTTCGATCCAATGTCATGGTTTCTACAAGAGCACAACCTTTTAAAAATTTAATCATCAGATCCCATGATTACTAAATATTAGGGGGAATATTGTCATTGTACCATCTGATCCACCTCCCATAATTATCCCATTGAGAAATATCAACAAGCTTCTGAATCCCCTTATCATCCATCCATATTATCATTTCTTTTATATCACAATTATATTTTAATAGATCAATGACTAGAAGTTTATCTTTCCAAAAATTAATTCTTGCTCCATTTCCAGATTGCCACCTTAAATGATCTGTAACAAGAGATGTGACTTCTCGACATAGTTCCATATTTTCGATCCATGTTCCTACCAAATTTCCTACTTAGGCCTCAAAGTTCTATTTTTGTGAAAATGCTTCCTCAAAAAAGCTTGCTTCCCCACTATTTGGAATCAGAGATTAGCCTCCATAAAAGTTTCGCTCTTAATGCAATATTCATTAGATATGGATCTTGATTTCAAGTCCTCCTACTGCTTTGGGTAGTCGAACCTTTTTCCAATTATTAAGATGAAATCGATGATCATTGTTATTTCCACGTTGCCATAGAAATTTCCTCATTAGCCCATTGAGTTGATGAATAATATATTTTGGAGCTAATAGACTGAATACCAACTATGTCAGGAGAGAGGATAGAATAGACTTGATTAATACCACTTTACCTACCATTGTTAACCATGACACCCCCCAAGATTGAATGCATTTTTTCATTTATTTGATGACCTCCTCTAATTATGTTGGATTGGTAGTCCCCAAAGATATAGGAATACCTAAATATTTGAAGGATTTCCACTCTAAGTTTGTTGGGAAGTTAAGGATTATGGAAATCTCATACAATGGCGTCTTGTCACAATTCTAGCTCTATGTTTGAAATTTGATTTTATTGATCAATCCTTCAGATAACTGAAAATAATTATCCAGAATATTCTTGATATTTTTTTTAATTATCTTAGAAGCTCTTCCCATCAAAAGAGTATCTTCAATGAATTATGAGTGATTTACTTCATTGACATTGCGAGCTATGCTTAATCCCATTATCCTTCCTTCTTTCCTAGCTTGTTCCAAATTTTGAGTTAAGCTTTCAGCCATGATAATGTACAAAAGAGGGGATAATGGGAAACATCGACGAAGCCTTCTAGAAGCTTTGAAAAAGGGATAAGTCGTTAAATAAAGGATATATCCAAGGAGAGCTTATACATTATTTAATCCATCTAATGAAGTCTTTATAGAATCTCAATTTTTCTTACATTAAGAAGAGGAAGGAGTTCCTTAAAATGATCAAAGGCATTCTCCATGTCTAGTTTAATCACCATTCCTCTTTACCCTACTTCCTTACTTGAGTGAGTTCCTCCTGAAATAAGATAATATTGCTGAGAATTTGGCATTGTTCAATGAATCCCCCTTAATTCTTAGAGAGAAACTAATGGAGCTACTTCTTCTGTCTAGATTCTATGATTTTTGTGAGGATTTTATAAGTTGCATTACATAGTGAAATTGGAAGAAATGTATAAAAATTGACTAGATTTGAGTCTTTGGGGAAGAGGGCTAAGAAGGGTGAATTATTAGCATGTCCCAATATTTATTTTGTTCTTGAATTTTTTAGCAGCCATAATAAATCCTTCTTGTTCAAGTACCGGAATTCTCTGAAAAAATTAATGGTGAATTTGTTCGGGCCAAGAGCCTTATTGGGATCCAGACTCCAAATAGCTTCTAACACTTCATATTCACTTATCTCACTAACCAAATATTTGTTGTAAGACTCAGATACTACAGAGGGAATGCATTGAAGAAAATATTGCACCATATTCAAATAAATCTTGGTTTCCTCCTAGTAGAGAGTAGAAAAGCGTCAGAGCGCTATACTTGATATCCTCGAAATAGGAGATCCGCAGTCTGCCTTCTGGAATAATATCATTTAATTTGTTCCTTAGTTCTCTCACTTTGGATTTTTTATGAAAAATTGAAGTGTTTTGATCACCAGCTTGAAGCCATAAACTTAGAGATTTGAGACGTCAAGTGTCTTCCTCTTGGTGGTTGATTGCATAGAATTGTCTTGTTAGGTCTTGTTCTTTCTCAGGGTTCCAAGGTTCTATTTGATTTTATTCCATCATGCTTTGATATTGGGATAATTACAGGACTAGATATTTTCACTTTTGAACTACATACTTAGCCTTGAGCTAGAGTTTCAAAGCGTGCTTCACGACTTTTAATTTGGATTCCCAAACATAGAATGGTGATCTTGACACTGGGGATAACCAAGCATTCTTGATCAAGTCGAATACTCCTTCAGAGAACCAGATTGAATTGTATCTAAAGGGGATATGACCTAAATTTTCTATTTGTTTAATATATAAAGATATCGGTTGATGATCTGGCTCACCTTGTGCCATAATTGAAGAGAAATAGTCCAATCCATTCGACATCTAATTGTTATGTATGAGGAACCTGTCAAAACGAGTTGCCATAAATTTTTCCTTAAATATTCTATTTGTCCATGTAAATTTCCTGACTTTAGGAGGAATTTCCACCAGGTCCCAATCATTGATGAGGTCTTCCATTCTTTCGCAAAAGGGATCTCTAACAATGGATCCACCTCCCTTCTCCTCTAATTTAAGAATTGTGTTAAAATAACCACCCAAAATGCAGTTTGAGAAGCCATTCCTAACTTTAATAGAATTAAATGAATCCCTAAATTAAGACTTTTCCGCATACAACACAAACCCATAAACATTAATAATATGAATTCTTGCTTTAGTATATTTTATTTCAAGAAGGATCGCAATCCAAAATTGTGACTTAAGGCTATCAACTAAGTGGAATTGTTGATCCAACTAGAACATATTGATTCCTCCATATGTGCCTCTTGCATCTTCAACTATTCCAATGTTTCCCTTAGAAAATGTTTGCATCGCCTTATTCACCTCTTTTTCTTCCATGTTTGTTTCCTACAACAAAATAATCCAACTTTTTTCTTGTCTTATTGAGTCCTAAATTTCCTGGGTTTTAATAGGGAGACCCAAATCCCTTATATTCCAAGATAGAATGATCATCGAGAAGGAGAGATTTTGGAGGAGTCTCTAATTTTTTCTAGGATTTTCAATCCTTTAAGGCCCTTTTATTTTAGGATGTTTGGAAGTACCTATTGATATCCCATCTTATTATTATTTTCCGCTTATATTTATCTAATGAATTTTTTTTTAGGGAAACCTTACTTCTTGTTATTGTTTTCTATCTCATGGCTACTACCTTCGCCTGTCCAAACTAGGGTTTACACAATGTTCCTAGTCATTACTCCCGCAGGGTGAGCACTACTATCTACATGTCTGGATTAAGGAGAGGAATATTCGATTATTGGTGGAGATATAGGAGCAACTGAGATTGGCTCTTCCAAAGGATGAGATATCTGATCTTATATATTCTCTTCCTCATCCTCATTTATTTCTCCTTCCCCCTATACTCTCATTTTCTTCTATGTTTTAGGTACCTTGATCTTGAGGGATGTTTCCTTCATCGTTGTTTGAATGATTCTACAAATAATTGTATGGATTGGATGATGAAGCTCCATTTTTGTTTTTTGTCTGTTGTTGTTGGGTCCCATTAGATCTACCTTTTTTGTTCCCTCACCTTTCAACTTGTCAGTTTTCTCCCTGATCTTCTTACAGAAATGGTCCTCAATTAACAAAATCATTTTTGTAGCCTCTCACAGAATGGTCGTATTCATGGCTGAAAGAACACTTGAACATGATTTTTTCATATTCCATATTTTGACAATGAGTCCATCCTCTTAGGATTATGTTGATGTTAGAAGGAAATCTCTCTTCCAGATCTACTACAACACAAATTTTGTCACACGTAAACTGAGATCCCTTTGGCTTAGTTCAATCCATATATTTCCCAACCCCATGCCCTATTGCTCTGACGAAATCGTCACTCGATAGAGAAAGAGGAAGAGGGGGGAATTTCACCCAGACAGAGATTATGGTTGGAATATCTTCATCAGGGTTAAAATCATGATACCATTGGTTCAAATGAATACCCCTAGATCCAAAGAAGTATGGACCATTCCTGATTATTACATACCTATATTTCTTAAATTGAAAGATAAAAGTGAAGAATTTGTTAAAACATGTGGAGAAATGAATGTCTCCTTTCATCTTTAGCCTCCATGATTGATCTATCTCGGTTTCAATTGTGCAGGGAGAATGCCACATCCCAGTAAATTTACCAACTATGGCACGCTACGAAAAGGCTAATGAAATTCTGATCACACCACAGGGGAGAGCAACTGAGGATATTGTTTCATCCCTCTTCATGAATTTGTGTTTAGCATTCTTGGCTTTGGACGATTCGCCAAGGTAGCAATTAGAGAGTCGAAATCCAAAACTTCATACGTAGTTGAAGAGGGAGGAGGAGGGGAATTGGCCCCCTCTATGGATGCCATTGCAGGATGGATCAAAATATAGGGTTTTTGCAGTAGACACACATGAATGGAGAACTCATCCTAATAGGTCAAGATTCCAAACATATTAATTTATTTATAAAATATTTTTACCCATTTATTTAAAAAAAAAAACAAAACAATAAATTAAAATTAAGGGAAAAAAATTAATTAAAGTAAATAAACTTAAACCCAATAGAATAATAATCTAAATCTTATAAAAAAACAACTTAATTATAAATAAATTAAAAAAAAACTATAATTAAAAAACAAGAAACAAAAATATTAAATTAAAAAATAAATAGAAAATCAAAACATTATGGACAAAGAGACAATAACTAACACACACACACACATTATGGGGCTAACATGGGGATAATCAGCATGAAATCATCATATGCATGGCAGAGATTTGGAAGAGAGTGGACAAAATCAATAAGAAGATCACACTCCTAACTAAGAGGTTGCAGGTATGGATCCCTCTACATCAGACTCTGATAGAGAGTCATAACCTCTTAGTTCGGAGGGCACCCCTACAAAATGAAAGCCAACAAAGCACCCCCTTACAACAAAAGCTTAATTTTCAATAGTCTTTCTATGATTTCTAGAATATATTTGTTTTTCTTAATTTTTTATCATTAGACTTTTAGGTTAAAAACAACATGAGCAATCAAAAAAAATTGTGCATATGTTATTAGTCTGGTTTCCCAAGTAACAAAGGAATAAGGCTAATCACTTATATGTATCAATGTTTTTTATTTATGAGTCTAATTGTAATGACACACACACACACACACACACACACGTGCGCGCGTGCGTTTTAAGGATTTGTTTTTAATTTTTTTAATTAAACTTTATTTTTTAATTTTATTATATGAAATAATTTTATTAATATTTGTTTAAATTTTCAATTTTTATAATTTTATTATTTGTTTTTGTTTTTTTTATTTTTATTTTTGTTAATTTTTTATTTGTTTGTATTTCATTTTTAAATTTTTTGTCGTGTTTCATGTTTTAGTGATTAATAAATAATAACTTGCACATGAAATAGCAAAAAATCAGTTAACTTTTTTTTTCAAAAGGAAAAAACACTAGCTTTATATTATGTGCAAAGTCCAGTACATTTTTCAAGAGAATCTTCATGTATTTTTCAGCATTTTGTTCATAATTGTTCATCATGCCTACCAAAGTATTTAATATACTACTAAAGGTAACAACAATATTTACAGACATATCCAATGTTCTCCATGTGTCCTCTGGTGCTAATATGTTATAACAAAAGTATATGAGAAAAACTAAAGAGGAAAAAAAAAACTAAGGAAAAGATTTGTCCCTCCTCCCATATCTATGAGTCCACATTGTAGGAGTACTTCATAATTCCATAATGCCCAGTAAGTCCAAATTTTGACAATGAATCTACTTCCATGTTCGATTCTCTATAAATATGTTTGATAGAGTAGCTCAAAACATAAGTGAGAAGATGTTTGATTCTTCTTATCCAACCAACCAAGAGAGGGGGAGAAAAATCTGAAGTCCCCTGTATTCCATCTATCAGTGATTTAGAATCACCATATATGTGAAAATTTTGTATCAACTTCTCCTTCGCGAACCAAATTAATCCCTATAGAGCCATAGCTTCAACTCTAGTATTTGTACCCAGACCACCATACCATGATAAATTATATTGTTGATGTTCACTAAGTTTAATAAAAACTCCACACCCATATCTATCCAGTTGTGTCGCGCCATCGAATAAACCTGCAGGAAAGATTATATTTTTGAAAGATTTATGATCTGTTATTATTTTATGCGAAGAATGTACATGATCTATTGTTGATACCCAAGATAAGATTTTACGGCTCATCTGAGTAATGTCCACAAATCGACCTTCAAAAATATACTTGTTCCTTCTGTTCCATATTTCCCAAATAATATATAAGGGAATTTCCCTATATTTCCCAGAATCAGCTGCCCACATATTGATGCAATGTTAAAAGTTATCAGACTAGTAATTGTGTACCTATAATATGCATGCAATATTCCTCCAGACCTGTCGAGTATATGGACAAGAGAAAAAGATATGTACCCCAGTTTCAAATGATGCCCTGCAAAATACACACAGACTAGGACCCATAAAACTTCTCTTCAGTAGATTATCCTAGGTGATTATTTTATTCCTCCATACCAGCCAAGAGAATAAAATGATTTTTATAGGTAAATTCCACTTCAAAATATTGTAAACCAGCTAGTCTGATGTAGATCCGGTCTCCTTTTCATATAAAAGAGATAAGTTTCAACAACAATGAGAGCCAGTTTATAGATCCTACCAACCCATGTAATCTGATCTCTCCTCTCACTATGTAAAAGACCCTCCTGGCTAAGGAAAAATTTATACTCCTGCCAATTAGTGGCACAATTTCCTACCAGTCCCAATTCTGGATCCGCTTTCCAAATGGGACATCCTCCCTACCAACCTTTAATAAATTGTGAGAGAAGAAAGAAGTTGTTTCTGTGAAGTTTTTCCATGGTAATCCTCTGTCGTGAACATTTTTCATGCATGCCAATGATGTTGTCAATACCAATCAATATCTTAGTTCTTGTACTGAATTCCAAAACCATCCTCATATGCCACCAGAGGAGGGTGTTTATAAAACATCTGCAGATTTGAAATCCCTATTTCTTGGTGAGGAACATCCCTCTGTACAAGTTCTCCAACATAAAATGATTCATATATTTGGCTTTGATGATGTCCTGCCAAATTCCCTATCCCTGGATGGCACGCCAAAAATATTTAACCAGTAGTGATACCCCAAAAATGTAGGAATCAAGGAGACCCCATCCCCCAAATTCTTTCGGTATATTAATGTCCTCCCATTTACAAAGCTGGTATTTAGAAGAGGTTCCAATCCCACTCGAGATGAAATGTGAGATGATATATTTAATCTTATTAGAAATGACGTGAGGGACTCAAAAAAAGGTGTCCCCAGTAGGTTGTAATTTTTTGTAATACTGCATGTACCAGTATATATCTCCCTCCCAACGAGAGGCACTGTGAGAGTCCAGGAGCCCAATCTCTTCTTATACTTCTCCACCATCCATATCCAACCCTTGTTCCTATAACTATAAGGTTTGAGATGAAACCCCAAGTATATAATACCATCTTCAATACAAGACTTAACTTGTATACTCCAAATTTGTTTATGTGATGTGTTTAATAAAATTTAAGTGGAAATGTACTAAGTTACGTTGTGATATGTTGTTTTGAATGTATTTTGAGTTTCAAATTGTGGAGATCTTACATTGTTTTTGAGTGGCTAATGTGCGGTGATGTTACATTATGATATCTTATTTTATAGGTTGGAAAATGTACTTCATGTGGATATATTGATTTTATTGAGATTTTTAGTATCTTAGGTTCTAGTATATGAAGTAACTTGGTACTTTTTAGTTATTGAAATATATCAAATTTACATGTTTTGTTTTTGTTTGATATGAGAATATAAATTGAGTAGTTTACCACATAATAAATTTATTAGTAAAAAAAAAATGAGCTATAAAAAACATGGATACTTTATTGATTTATCTTGATTTCTAGGTAAGATATATATTAGGGGTTGATTCTTTGATCTTGATAATTACTTGTGATTATGTTGGCTTCTTTTAATTCTTTATTATCTTATCTTTCATCAAGAAATTACCATATTATGTGTGTATAAATATAAAAAAAAATAAACACGAGATATAGGCACTATGCTAGGGAAAATTCACCCTCGAGGGGAAAACCCAATCAAGATAATTCTTCCTTTAAATAGTATTATTTAAGACTCTTCACCCTATACATGAGCCAAACATTCCCTCCACACCAAGTCAGCCTTCTAGATCTTCGACCTAGAAGCAACAACTTCCACCCTTCCAACAGCTTCGCAAATTTGCAGCAGCAACAACATCTAAACTTAAGAGACTTCAATATCCTAAGAGAGACCATGAAACAAAGAGATTCCTTCACCAACATTTCTATTTCTGATTTATCTTTCTCCTAGACTTAACTCACACTTATTTTTCTTCCTTCTTCAGTTTTGCATTGTTTCCCTTGTTGTAGTTAATTGCAATGAATGAGTGAGAAAATGACACTAGTACATATGATCAAAATTTCAACACTTTAGTTCCGACACTTTTGACGTATTGTCGGAAATTTCCCCAAATTTTCTCATTTTTTTTTAATCCCGCCAACTAGCGTCACCTTAGCAACGTTTTTGGTGTATCTTCAAAACAATGATGTTTAGGACAATCATCGGAATACCAACGTTTCAGGACAAACTGTCAGAATACCGACGTTTCAAAACAAACCGTCAGTCTTGCGACGTTTAGGAGACAGACGTCGGTGTTGCGACATTTATGGATACCGTCGATCTTGCAACGTTGAGGGCGAAACCGTCAGAATAACTACGTTTATGAGACATACGTCGGTCTTGAGACGTTTAGGAGACGGCCATCGGTCTTGCGACGTTTAGGGATATCATCAGTATTGCGATGTTAAGGGCCAAGTGTCGGTCTAGCGACTTTTGGGAGCCAAAACATCAGTCTTACAACGTTTAGGGAAAACACTTGGAAATTTAATTTGGCAGCTACTCTAAAATCTTAATCGACCTATTCAAATTTATTTTCCAACTCCGCTTGTTCGGTGCTAATTCCACTTAAGATTTTTTTGTATGGAAGTCTGCAAATACTCTGGGCAATCTGAAAATACTCCAAGAAATCGGTAGCGACACCTATTAAGTTTGTGTCCTTCGATATAGAGAGCAGCTTCTTTGAGGTCAAATAACTTTGCGTGGTTTCTTGATGTGACACAACTATGGCCGCAACAATGATATCCACTGGTTCTGCCTTCTCACTAGTATTGGCATTGCTCTGCGGAGATGATTTTCTGAAGTTCTGGTACTGTGATGCCTGGCACGCTAAATCTATTTTTTGGTTGGATGAAGATTTATGAACCGAGATCTCTTCATAGCCACTTTCTACTGAGGGATAATAAGCTAAGGATAATAATAACCACGCTAATATCGTTGAAGAATGCAGAAAACTGAAGAGGTACATCCACGAACATACCCTGAAATTGGTTTATCCCGTGATAAAGAGTAATAATAGACACTAGCATTACATTTCATGATCTGCACCTCTTTTACAGATTTATTACACTTGTATACATTTATATTCCACTTGGTTTTACACTTGTATACATTTACATTCCACTTCCAGTCATGATGCCTTGGATTTATTAAAGCAGAGAAGGGGTATGCAAGAAATCTGAATGATGACATAATTTTATCATGCAAGCAATCTGAATGATGACAAAAGTAAAGAGAGTGGATATCTAGCCAAAGCCCCCATTTAATCATTTTTTGAGGAACCATATGAATGTGAAAAAAAAAAATTTAGGTTCTGCATATGAATATCTCTTAACAGGTTCTTCTGGTGTTTGTTATTTATACAACCTACCTATAACTATCTTTAACCAGCGATTTCATTTCTTCATTTTCAGTATTTCATATTATATATTGTACCTATAAGAGTGTTATACCTTGACACAACTCAATAACACAGTTCACTACCTTTTGTGGAGAAAAAGAAATTGGAAATTTGTGAAAACACATATCCATAAAATCTCTGAAAAGCTTATATACCAAACACTCTAAAAGTGCATCTCACATTTCAATATTTTTACAAACATCTTTAATAAATCCATTCATGTTGACCATTATTCGTTGTTCCACTATTCATTTCCATAATCATTTCGTAGTTATGCAAAATATTCTTTGGCACTAAGACCTAAATCAATAGAGAATAATACATCACATCATTCTAATTTAACATAGAAGGCCTAACCTCTTTGGAAAATAAGTTCTTTGACATATGAAAAAGTATCTAGCACCCATCAAGCACAACTGAATATCAAAACCATCAAGTACTACCAAGTGACATATCACTGATGTCTGATACTTTGTTGAGTATCAGTTATTACCCTGGAGTAATGCCACATCGGACTATAGAAGGATTGCATTTATCCAGCATTCTTTAGTCCAATATCCTTTCCATAACCATCTATCAAATTTGCAAAGTCTTCTTTAGCACTATAATCTACATCAATAGAGAAAGGTACATCACATCACTATGATTTAACTTATAGGCTCAAGTGGTAAATAATTTCTTTGGCATAAAAAAAAGTATCGAGTACCCATCAAACACAACTGAGTATCACTGATCATTTATTACTACCAAGTTATATACCACCAGTTGCTACTAAGTACCACAGAATCAAAGATATCACCAACTTTGTTGACTATCAATTATTACCCTGCAACAATGTACACCAAAATATAGAGGGTTTTCATTTGAGCAAGACAAGCATGCAATTAGGACTAAGGAGCCAAAAACAACCCCATAGAAACCAACTACAATTGTTTCCTTTGACAACTAATGTCTCCTTGGAGCCCCTTCTATCCAAGAGAAAGACTATAAAGTGGCAGTGGCCCACTTCCTAAGACAAGCACTTGAACAAATACTCTTAATTCTCTGAAATTACTACTCTTGGCCTTGTGGTGGAATATTAAATCAAATGAGAGATATTTTGGAATGATTTACATCTAGTTTGGCTCGTTAATCTTTCTTTCATTAATCTTTATTCTATCCAGAACACTCCTCAACCTCTTTGGTGAATGATATTCCTTTATTCGCAAACTATGTGGCAAGCTATGCCACCTTCTTTGGCATGCTTGTAGGCTCTCATCTCCCAACAATCTATAGGTATCTTCAAAATGAAGTTTTTCCTACTCCTATTTTTTTTGTAGACAATTTTCATTGTTCGATCTTCTACTATAATCATTTGGTTAATAGTGATAATGTGAGGGCCTTGTAGTTATTCCATGATCCACAAAGTTCATTATATCTCTTTTTCCATGATTCTTTTGATTTATTCTATCATGGTCTCTTCACGGGTCATCCAGGAGGCTAAATAAATAAATTTCACATCACCTAGTTGATAGTTGGGGTCCCACACATTCATAGCAAGCAGTATTAAATTATCCATATAAAAGTATGCCATATTATCCCTATCTTAAATGTTACACCTAAGGAAAAAATCAATGAATGTTTTGATATTTTGGAAAGGAGGGGATTCTTGTTGGGCTAATACTCTAGTATAAAATTGGCACCATTAGTATTTGACGAATAGAGAGTATGTTTTTAATGGATGTCTAAAGTGTGTGGCTGCCATGGAAAAACTAGCCATATTGGAAAGTTTTTCCTCCATTTCATGTAGCTAGGCCTTCATCTTTTTATTCTCCTTTTGCATGTGGTCCATTATATTCGTTTCCTTGAACATAAGTTCAACCATCTCTTACCCCGTCTCCTTCATTTTCTCCTCTATAATACCCACATCTTTAACCCTTTTTTATTTGGAAATTTGAATCCATCTATGAGTCCTAACCCTTTCCTTTTCTAATTCAAAGAATATTTGGACTACAAATTAAGTAGGGAGTATCTTTTGTGCCTCAATATAGGCATAGTAATATCCATGATATGGCTAGTGGTCTAGCTCCTATAATTTGGGATCCTATTCTTGTAGCCCCATAGTACCATTTTGTAGGTGTTTTGTCTCTTCCCCTCTATAGTGCTTTCTTTCTCCTCCATTGTCCTTTTCTTTGGTGGCCTGGATGATGTTCATGTGGCCTCTTGGATATTTTTTCCTAATTTTTTTACTCAAGATTGGCTAGCTCCTCTTTAGGAACTTTTGTCATTGTTTCTACCTCAGTTTGTGTCTTTGTATTTTCTTCTTCCTTCTCCACTTATTCTAATTTTCCTTTTGGTTCTTCTTCTTCAATTTTAGCTTCCTCTTCTTTAGAATCCCCTTTTGTTGCTGCTCCTTCTAGTTCTAGCTGAGCTTAGGCTTGAATCTCTAAGAATTCCTCTCTATCCATATTTATAAATTCAACCCAAGGAATAAGGTTTTGGATAAACTCTAAAGCATCCATGACTATTAATTTTATTAGCCCATGGTGTGCTAGGTACTAGTCCTTTCCTCATTTTACCCTTAGGCTAATTTCCTTTATTTACTGAAGAAGGAAATGAGGGATGCTTATCCTTTCTTGCATAAGAAATTCCATTTAGAATTTTAGTTTATAGAGGAACCTCAATTGATATCCATATACATTATTAAGTCTCCCTTCACATGAGATATATTTTTAGGATACTTCATCCCAAGGATAATTCAAACTCTCCCTTCTTCATTTTTATCTTCTATGGGTTCATATTCAAGAAATAAGTTTTTATTTGTTGTAATGGCCTTAGTTCTTTCCTATTTCTCCATATTATGCCCATGGAAGTGTGGGGACCCTACTGATAACTTCTTCATTTGAGTAAATGATGAGGCCTCTAAATATAGTGATGTAATCATGTCCCTTTGGTTGTTGGAGTTTCAAGGCAAATTTTGGGTTAATTTCATATTCAATGCCCCTGTGTTTTTTGAAAAAAAAAATAACCTATGATGATTTGTAAAAATATTCTTGACATCAAGGTGCTAATGGATTCTCCCCCCATGGTGTTTATAAAAAAATTAATTGAGTGGGAAAAGGAATTTCTCTTCTCTACTATAAGAATCTGAATTTTCTATGCATCATAGATTATTGAGACATAAGCAAAATGGATTGTTTGTTTTATAATGACAAGGAGAGAGAAAAGTTAAAAATGTAGCTTGAGACACTTTATTCCTTCATCCTATTATGCTCATCACATGGATACAGAAAAATTCATCTTTCTTCCTTAATAAACGTAACGCTATGGAAATTACATGGTGTTTTTCTAAGAATTGATATTCGTCTTTCAGGCTATTATACAAGATTTTGGTGAGGCATATTTCAGGCTATTCCTGATGATTCTCCTTAATTCCTTACGGTTTGATGGAAATTATGTCAATAGTCAAGCTTCCTATAGCATCCTGTGACATTCAGGTAACAGTGTTGTGTAGATATAGTATATTCATGTAGCAGTATATGAAAGAGATATATCGCCTATGTCATATTCCTGTAGTAGTGGTGGGAAGCCCTTCACTTTAAAATATGTTTTTTCATTCAAAATGAGGTTTGGGGGTCTACCTTATTTGTTTAGTGGTAGAGTTGATGGGCTCAACATGCTATGTTAGTTGGACACCATGTACCACCTCTGCACACCATAATTTGTGACAAGTAGGCACGTTTCCCACTTCCTTAAGTTATCATCTCCTCATTCCTATTTTCCTCAGCATGTTTGGTTGATGTATGAGATGAATGAAGTTTACTGCTAAAGGTGGTTGAGACTAATCTATCAAACTTGGCACACAAAACCTCTTCCTCCATACACCTATAATAATTTTTAAGCTAAGATGAGTTTGTAAGATAGGTTTTACATCATTTACATACTTGAGCCTTACCCTATGTGTGATTTTGCAGGTGTTGATGAATTTGTCGATGTGACTAATGAAAATCCTCTTGATGGTCCTAAATTTGTTGATGATGTAATCTGGAAGCTTCAGTATCCCCTTCATTTCTATTGGAGGTGTTTTGTAGATTTTATTGTTGATGGAAATTTCTCTGGTTCACGTTGTAAGAGAATTATTGTTATAGATGACCTAGTGTTGTTGATTATTTATGATTAAGGATCCTGTAGCACCCTATAGGAAATATTGTAGTAGCCTACGAGAAATCATATAACTTCTCAGACCTAATTTCTGAGCCTCTTGAAGTGTTGTGGTCTTCAATATTCTTGGACTGGTGTTGCAAATTCGAGCTTGTAGGACTTATGTGGGATGATACATGACTATGTTTTTTCTATAGCAACCACATAAGCTCCTCAAGTTCATAATTTTCTCTAAGTGTGACCTTCAAAAATTATGATAATTCATGTTGAGATTTCTGGTGGTGGCTAGGGAGTCTTTCTTTGATCGTGATGGGTGCAAAAGAGGTGGAGGGTTGATTTTTTCTGGATGGTTAGTGGGACAATTTTGTGAAAGTAAATGTTGATGGAGTGGATAAGTGCTAGGGTATTTCATGGAATTCCTCTCTTGCGCACGAGTGAAAAACTTTAAGACTTACCATCCTTTATATGCTCAGAAACATCCTGTAGAAATATAATAACTTTTCTATAGCATTTTAGGACACTGATAAAAAGAAATGAGAGGGAATTAGAAATGATAGAAGAGCTTGGAAAATGTGAAGGATTGAGTAGAATGGATGCAGAGAGGTTGGTTGGAGACCTTGAAGGTGAGTGATTAGGCCTTGAAGCTAATATTATTTTACTTTTATTGGAACCATGTTGAAGATCAAACCAGTGTAAATACACTGCTCAGTGAAACACTTAATGAGGCCATAGGTTAAGAGTTTGACTTTGACTCTATAGAAACTTGAAATTTGGCTAGACAAGTAGGGACCACTGAGTTTATTTTTACTGTTTGGGTTAGTATAAATAGGTCACACTGAGTTTTTTGACAGGATTACAAGTCAAATTCATTGACCTGTCAAAAACTCAACAAGTACAAGTGGGCCATATTTTGACTTTTGATTACTCCCAAGTCAAACTCATAGCTGCTGAGTCACACTTGTGGGCAGTGAGTTTGACTCTCTGCCAGATTAACTTGCCTCTTTTTTACAGGCCAAGTTAGGTTTAACCTGCAAGTATGGGTCTAACTCATTGATTTTTGTAATATTGGAGTAAACCCATATATGCCTAACAACTCCTAGTTTTTTCCATGTCATTTCATCAAACTAAGCCCTCTTTGTGCTTCTAGTTCATAAATCTAGCCAACCTGCCCTAGCACCACCCTGCCTTGCACCACCCTGCCACCCTGCACAACAAAATACGACTTACCCTGAAGGCTCCAACCTTCAATTCACCTCAGCAAACCACGTTTCACAATGTTCAGAATGGATCCACCTATGCTCAATACCAAATAGATAATGTCAAAATACTCTACTGACATTGTTAATTCATAATATTGGCATAGGGTCATCAACAGCAACAACTTCCTCTACTTCTGCCTAAAAGTCCATAACCAATCTAATTTCTACAATACAATACTTCTCATTCTGCAACCCTAGCGTTGATCAACCATTCCAAAAAAATATCAAATCTGCAAAACATGGACATCAACAACAGTATCACCTTTTCTTGCGTAGGGGATCAAACCCTAGCTCAGCAAAATACTCTCTCTTGCAACCCTGCATAAATAATTCAACAAAAAACCCTATCTCAAAAAATATTGTAACCCAACCCAAACATGTCTCAATATACAAGCCTTTCTGCTCAGAACCCTCTATTGAATCAACAGTACATCAAGCCACTCCAACAACTCATTCTGCTCAAAGTCAATATATCAATACTATTAGCCCTGCAATTACTTCATTGCACTCGTGCTTCATAACCCAAACTTGTGTTAAGATCCTACACATAATCTTTAGTTATTCATATTCATCAGAATATAGATATTTCCTGACATCCCTACAAAACTCATTATCAGCTAATGCCCTACATACAAACATAGTCAATATCTCTGATCTTTGCCACAGTCCTCTGAGACAAGCCAATAGTTTTCACTGTGAAACCTCTGAAGCAGTCCTAACTGCTCATTAATGTAAAATCTAATTTCAGTATGCACCAGAAACTCCTTAATAGCAAGCCCTATCTTTAGTCAAGTTCTACTCATGTTTCAACATATATCAAGCATTCAAGCATAATTCTAGTGCAACTATAAAAGCTCTATAGTAGCCTATCAAGAATCTACTGTCAGCAACATTTGAGATTAAAAGAGTCCTCTACATGAATGTTCAATTATTGATAAGACACTAATCCTGAAAACCTTTTATCTTAATATTATGACAATCTGAGGTTGACAATAGTAAGATTCAAATACCAAGTGTTCTTGCAGCGCTTTACTATATAAACTTGGCCATATATCAAATGCTTCAATTCATACTTATGACATGGAATATAATGCTTATTAGTTCTGTCAACCTCAAACTTTGAATGCCATCATGTATTAGCAAGACTTCTCCAATTATTTTATAACTAGCCATTTCTCAGTCCACAAGGATTAGGGCTTAAAACAAGTCTAAGCAATTATAGAGATGGGCACACATCGACTAAGAGTTCTACCTTTTGAAGTCAGTGTTGATGGAAGATCATGGGAAATTTTTGTTGTCTTCATCTGATGAAGTTATCAATGCTCCAAAGAGACCTTAATTTTGGTGGTTAAGGCCACAAAATACAGAAGAGATAATTCTTCAGTAACTAGAATTTTGTGCCAAAATTTAGATGCATGC